>CM077264.1:7478813-8078813 GCA_039654775.1 Spinibarbus caldwelli
AATAATGGCAGACCGAGATAAAGCGACGGAGCAGATGAAACTGTGGAAGCAGGGTCGCGGCTCTCAGGTCTGCTGCAAAATTTATGTATTGGATATTTTGTTTTGTTAAATATAAGTTGGGTTTGTGTGCTTTAAATAGGTTTAAACCGTTTATTTCAATGGGTTATTTTGCGCAGTGAGAAATTGTGTCAAAGGTCGCGGGGTTGTAATGCATAAACACGTATTTGCTTATATCTTAGTGTTTTAATGTGCAAAACGTCTTTAAATAACACTGAAGTGTTGAGTGTCTTTAAAATTGGACTTTATTCTGAAATTCAGATCTGAAAGAGAGATACTTGTTATGCTTTCAGTGACAATTAAAAGACTGCATAATCGCACTACAAGTAAACATGATACTATCAAAGCGTTTTATAATATTATTTTACTATTTATTACTTGTTATGCATGAAAATATTTGTATTTAATTGCATAAAACGCTAGTCAGAGGTGTTCTTTTGCGTATTGAAATCAGCATCCCCTACTGTCCCGTTTTTGTGCATGGTGAGTTGTTTTGAATTTGTAATGGTTTGCATGTCAAAATGCACAGTATTAAGCAAAAACAGATAAGGTTTATTACATAATTTCAGGTGAAATGTATTCTTTGTTGACACACTTAAACGACGGAAGACGCTCAAATCCCCGCCCAATCCCACTCCTCTCCTAACGTGATTGGTCAATACCGTGACTGACACCTCGCTCAGCGAATCACATTTTTATATCAAGTTTGTTATTTCGTGGAAAACTGAAGGGAGAGAAGCGATGTAGGCCCCTCTCCCTTTGTTTACTTAACGAGGACACGACAAATAACCTCAATTACTTCTCCTATAGTTAAACTTTAACCAGCTAAGTAGATATATAACTGTTATAGTTATCTAATAACTATTTTTTTAGGCCAGATGCCTATGGATTAATATTTGTTTTGCCATTATATTTGATAAAATTTGTTTACTTCGGTGACACACCTTAGAGATGTCAAATTAGTTTTAAACCAATTCATTTTTAATAACAAATAATCATAATGTTAAATATAATATATTCAGACAATACAAAATAGATTAAATATTTGAAAATTTCAAATAACTAATATTATGACATGATTTGAAAGAACTAATAATAATTTAAAACACACATTATTTGTGTTTAATATATAAAATGATTTGGTTTGTTTAGATGCCATTTTAATTTGATTTTGTGTTGCTATTTTCTTCTTTTCTCCCAGCGGCCAGATGTCCTGACCACAGGAGCCGGAGTCCCGGTTGGGGACAAGTTAAATTCAATGACGGCGGGTCCGCGTGGACCACTGCTGGTCCAGGATGTGGTTTTCACTGATGAAATGGCCCACTTTGACCGAGAGCGGATACCAGAGAGAGTCGTGCACGCGAAAGGAGCAGGTAAGATTTTTGTTTTATTGTTTTTGAGTGTCTTATGCTCACCAAGTCTTATTATTAGTATTATCAATGTTAAAAACAGTTGTGCAACTTAATATTTTTGTGGAAACTACTTTTCTTTTCTTTTTTTTCTTCTTCTTTTTTTTTAGATTCTTTAATGAATATACAATTTAAAAAAAAACAGCATTTATATCAGAGAGAAATGTTTTGTAATTATAAATGATTTGCTGTCACTTTCGATTAGGTTAATGCATCCTTTCTGATTAAAAGTATTAATTTCTTAAGAGAAATCTTGCTGAAAACCGTGATCGTGCTGCAGTTTGTTTGGACAGACAGTATTGGTACACTTAAGAGCTTGTATTGGAAGGAGAGTATGAACTTCAAACTAAATCTCTGTCTCTTCACAGGAGCGTTTGGCTACTTCGAAGTGACCCATGACATCACACACTATTGCAGAGCCAAAGTGTTTGAGCATGTGGGAAAGACGACACCCATCGCTGTTCGCTTTTCCACTGTGGGTACGTTTCTGTATGGATATTATAACGTTTATAATAGAGTCTGGACTCTGTATGGATCCATTGTTTTGTTGGGATTAGAAATGCTGTTGTAACAGAAGTCACATCACTCAGTTCTCTGAAACGAAGCCAGATGGTTTTGTAAGAGGGTAAAAAGCACATGCAGAAACAATGTGACGGGAACATGCTCTCACTCACTTACCTACAGAAAGTATAAAGCACCACCTTTGCAGCATGATAAATATGTACTTGCTTGTTTATAGCTGGTGAGTCTGGGTCAGCAGACACTGTCCGAGATCCTCGAGGTTTTGCAGTGAAGTTCTACACTGATGAGGGCAACTGGGATCTTACAGGAAACAACACCCCCGTCTTCTTTATCAGGGATGCACTTTTGGTGAGAAACACCGTCCACACAGTCCATCAAGAGCCTCGTCCCAGTATTAACAGTGTATGTGTGTTAACTCTGTTTGTAGTTTCCGTCCTTCATCCACTCTCAGAAGAGGAATCCGCAGACTCACCTGAAGGATCCGGATATGGTTTGGGACTTCTGGGGTTTGCGTCCTGAATCGTTGCACCAGGTACGACTGCAGAAGAAACCCACTTTTGCATTTTCACGTTCCTGTAGAATGTCTCGCTCATGACGATTTATGTGTATGTGTAGGTGTCTTTTCTGTTCAGCGATCGGGGAATTCCTGATGGCTACCGTCATATGAACGGATACGGATCGCACGCCTTCAAACTGGTCAACGCTCAGGGACAGTCGGTGTACTGCAAGTTCCACTACAAGGTACTTACTGTTTGTTTGTGTGTTTATAAAATCTGCAGCTCAACGTGACAAAATCACAGCCAATCAGAACAGATATGATGTTTAATTAGGGTGATATGGCCAAAAATAGACCTTGAGAATGAATGTAAACTTAACTTGTTTGTTTGCATGAAGGCAACACCTTTAAATTTAGGGCCTCATTATATTTATTTTATTATTTCCCAAATACTTTTCTTCCCAAATTTAATTTATTTATTTATTTATTTATTTTTTAATAAATTGTTAATGTTTCTGTGTAATGTTGTTGTTTAACAACAATTTTTTAAAAATAATATTTGAAATAATTATTAAATACTTTTAATATATCTGTTAATTAAAAAAAATTGTAATTATTAATTTTAATTAATTAATACTCGTTCTTGTCTTTCAGACCAATCAGGGCATTAAGAATTTGACAGTTGAAGAGGCCGATCGCCTGGCATCCACCGACCCGGATTACTCCATCAGAGACCTTTACAATGCCATCTCCAACGGCAACTTCCCATCCTGGACTTTCTACATCCAAGTCATGACCTTTGAGCAGGCGGAGAACTGGCAGTGGAATCCGTTTGATTTGACTAAGGTATCTGCATCCCAGAATGCACCTCAAGACACTACGCTAGTGGGTCTCAACCTCTTTGACTTAAAGTCCCCCTTTGTCCAAAACAATTTTTGAAGACCCTCCTATTTAGGCTGCTATGTACCTCTGGTACACAAAAAAAAAACTAATACAATGCCAAAAACACTCAAAATTACTAAAAAAAAAAAAAAAACATTTTAAGATGAATAGAACATTAATATAATATACATTACATATAATGTATATTATATGTAATTATACTGTATGTATGTGGGCCCTGGCCTCCTGGTTGAGAACCAGTGCACTACATTAATGTCTGGAATTGGTCACTACACAATTCCCATACTTCCATTTGCATTCTTTCATAGTTTTGATGAAATCGTCCTAATAAAGAATGAGGATGTAGGTGTGTCCATCCCGATGACTGGCTCTGTATCTCTCAGGTGTGGCCCCACAAAGAGTTCCCTCTGATTCCTGTGGGACGCCTCGTGTTAAACCGAAACCCTGTTAACTATTTCGCTGAGGTCGAGCAGCTGGCATTCGATCCCAGTAACATGCCACCTGGAATAGAGCCCAGCCCTGACAAGATGCTGCAGGTATGTTTGTACTACTGTGTTACAAAACCTATGAAGCAACCTACCCAGACACATTTCACAAGTTCGTTTGCACAGGCTCATGATGCACAAAAGGATGCTTGTTCGCTATTTTGTCTTTGAGCAAAGCACTTAAGCTCTGTGTATTTGTCCTGTAAATCACTTTGAATTAAAGCGTCAGTGACTAATAATTAATTGCAAGAATGACTAGAATGACTAAATGCTGTAATTACTCAATTCTGTTGCCACAGGGGCGTCTTTTCTCCTATCCAGACACACATAGGCATCGGCTCGGAGCAAATTACCTCCAGCTGCCCGTCAACTGCCCCTACCGCACCCACGTGGCAAACTACCAGAGAGACGGACCCATGTGCATGTATGACAACCAAGGTGAGTGACGCACACTACAAACACTGCAGAACAAGACGCAGTGTCACATTTTGGGTTTAATTTTGCATAAGAAATAGTATTAGGGCCAGATTTACTAACAGCTTGCACCAGCGCAAACCATCTTTTGGCGTTAAAATAGTACTGTCACAATTTACTAAAGACACGCAGTGAGCACTGAAAAGGCATGGACACTGTTATTTTTGCACTTGGCCTTATTGAATATGCATTTGTAGGAGTTTCCCTTTCAGACGCAAAATTTATGGGCGAAGAGTATTAAAATTAATCACACATTGCGATTTTACTATCGTTTGCGCTCGTCAAATTACTGGTATTTGCGGCATTATTTAACGCCCCAAAAAAGCATGTCTTAAAGCAGGTGCTAATTTGTGCTGGTCATTACGGAAATGATCTGGCTGCTTCTGTGTTCTTTAATGTGCGCATTGTCAGTAAATTACATGCAGAATTTTCCCTTCCCATCGGCGATTTTATGGAATTGCGCTCTAACGCTAATTTGCCCAGTTTTGTAAGTCTAGCCCTAAGTCTCTTAAAAGTGACTCAGATTAACAACGCAACATCTGTCTGGAATGCCTGATCAGGACATGTGACCTAAACGCTTGCAATTCATTGGTCGTTGAATTATTGGTGTGGCAAAAACAGCATTTCCTCTGCTGTCCTGCAGGGGGAGCTCCTAACTACTTCCCCAACAGCTTCAGTGCTCCTGATACCCAGCCGTGCTTTGTCGAGTCCAAGTGTAAAGTGTCTCCTGATGTGGCCCGATACAACAGCGCAGATGATGACAATGTGACCCAGGTGTGTTGGCGAATTTGTCTGCGTCTTTGTATGAATAATCACAATTATGGCGAGTTATAACATTTCCCGCTCTGATGTGTTCCACAGGTGCGCACGTTTTTCACTAAGGTGTTGAACGAAGCCGAGCGAGAGCGTCTGTGTCAGAACATGGCCGGCCATATGAAAGGAGCTCAACCGTTTATTCAGAAACGCGCGGTATGATCTTTTGTTTTTGGTCCTATGAGTTTCTTGGTCATGCAAACTAGTCAAACTTCTCTTAAGTAGTTATTTAGGATTATGTAAACATTCCTGGAGGGGAAACGATTGATTTCAGATGGATATTTGAGATATTTATTTATTTATTTATTTATTTATTAATTATTATTTTTATTTTTTTTTGCAGGTGCAAAACCTGATGGCCGTTCACCCCGATTATGGCACTCGTGTTCAAACTCTCCTGGATAAATACAACGCTGAAGGGAAAAAGGTAGAAAACATTTTCATCAGTCTCGCACACATTCTTGTACATCCGAAAAAATTTGGTTAAAGAGTTTCACTTAGAAAATTCTAGTAAATTGTACAATTAATTACAAAGAATTGGCAAGTACAATAAATAGCCAAAGACTAAATAGGATTTTCTTGGAAAATGTACTCACATAATCTGTTATTTACAGCTTTGAAAATTTTTTTTTATAGCGTATGTTATTTTAGTGTGCATCAGAATTGTTAGTTAATTATTATAGTTAAAGTTTAATTATTATAGCTATGAGTAAAACCATAAAAAAATATAAATATAAAATACAAATTCAAAATATTACAAAAATTATGGTAGTATCTCTGGTAGTAAAGTATATGATTATACTTTATTATTATTTTGGGCAAAAGGGCTTTTTTTTTTTTTTTTTTTTCCCCTCATAATTTTGACTTTTTTTCTCATACAATTAATTACTTTTTTTCCCTGTCAATTCTTAGTTTATCTTGCAATTCTGTTTTTCCCTTGCATTTTTAGACTCCTGACCTGTAGACATTTAGAATTTTGAGAGGAAAAAAGTCAGAATTGCAAGATTAAAAAGTCAAAATTACCATCTTTTATTCTGTGGTGGAAATAAGGGTTATATTATCATTATTTTCTCTGTCTTCTTTGTCTCTCCAGAACACTATTCATGTTTATACTCGTGGTGGAGCATCCGCTGTGGCCGCAGCTTCTAAGATGTGATTTCAAAGTGCCGCTTCTCTGCACACACACACAAACACATTCATTCTCTTATAGAGTGTGATATAGAGTCATGATGCTTAATTCATTCCTTGTGTGCTGTAGAAATACAGACATCATATCTAATATGGTCAATTCACAACACAAGTGGTATTAGCAAATGCAGCGCTGATTCCTTAATCATGATTAATGCCGTCAAACCAAATGGAGGCCTTTGATGCATATGCAAGTTTGAGCTTATCCAAACTAAATCAGTCTGTTTCTGTATATTTCTGCATTTTAACTGTGCGAAATGTAGAATAGCCAAAAATAATCTGAGAATGAAAACACGTTTAATATTAATACTGTTTAAGCCTTTTGATTTTTTTTTTATTTTTTTATTTTTTTGGCTACTGATGCCGTTTAATGTTAAATAAGAGAAATTAACTCTTTCCGTCCCTTTTGCCTTAATTGAATATAATTCAGTTCTGATAATACAAATGTAACACCTTTTGTCATTTTGTAATTAATAAATATGAATATTTGAGCTCTATGACTGAGTTGTGGATTTATTTTATGAATCCTGCTTGCTCCCTGTTTCATTTTCATCACTTTCTTTAAAAAAAAAATGTGAGCATGAGATTTGAAAGCTATGATGGAGGTCAAAGTGTTTAATATAAATTAGTAAATTATCAATTTTAGGTTGTTCCTCCCACAAGAGACAAACTGCATGGCTTCAGAAGACTCAAAATATTGCATTCTGTTTAGAGAAAGAAAACAATACAGGTTTTGAAAAAAAGAAATTGATTGAATTTCTCCTTTAATTGTTTTTTTTTTTTTCTTCAGTGCTTCCACAGTAGGGGGCGCCATTTTCTTACACAGGAACCCCAGATCCTAATATTTTATGACAGGACACTGTGGCGACAACAGTGAACCTAACTTAAACAAATTTTTAATTTATTAATTTTTTTAAATGTGCAGCTGTAGCACACATGCATCCTGAATATTTGAGCTTTGGTGCTCCGATGAGGATGCAGGTTCGAGTACGGCTTGCATCCCATCCACATTTCTATCCTCTAAAATCTCCTCTGTATTTATTTTCCTGAAGAAAAGGGTTGAAAGCTCATAAAATTCCCCTAAGAAACAGGAGTCAGAAATTTGGTAACATAACATTTTTAACCCAGTAAGAAGTTTAACGTTTATTAATGCGTTTTTATGCATTTCTATTTATTTAGAATTCTTTAAAAATAGTCTGTTAAAGTTTTAATTGAGTTTTTTGAGAAACCTAGAGATTTTGTCGAAAAGGGTCCATGTATAGAAGCGGCACCCTGCCCTCATCTCTCTAGCAACAACCACATAATGAATGACCACTCTCTCCATCGCTCTCTGTCTCTGACTCCACCCATCTGCAGTGTTGTATAAGTAGTGTCCAGATCTTTCTCCTCAGTAATTCCTCTTCAGATTCTCCCAGGAGTTTTGACCCCTGACCTCCGAGGATGGATAACGCCACATACAGCTACATGAACGACTGCACTCCGCTCACTAACTGTAAATCCGGCCGAAAGGCTGGCGGCTCCACGGTGGTCAACATGAGTCCTGCGGGCAAGAAGCCACCAAACGACTACCTGATCTGGTCGCTCTGTAACACTCTTTACGTAAACTTCTGCTGCTTGGGATTCATGGCACTGATCTACTCCATCAAGGTGAGCTCAAACACCAATGTCTTTTGAATAACTTCGTCTTTTTTGTGGCTTTCAAACTTCTTCAGAAATATTCCTGGATGTCACATGATGGACCATCAAGGTTCTAATTAGAACCAAAACGGGTTTTACCGTCCAATAGAAGAACCTGTAGTTGATAAGAAAAAACATTTTCTACTGATCCTTTAAAGAACCTAGAAACACCATCTGAAGAACCAAAAATGCAACATCAAGAACTTTTTGATCTCCAAAGAACCATAAAGCAACTCAAGAACTCTATAGAGATGAGATGCACACTTTAAAATAAAGGCTCCAAAAGGGGAATTTCGCAGCGAGGCCATTTTTAGTTTCCCAAAGAATCTTTCAGTGAACAGATCTTAAAAGAACCATATTTTTCATAGCATGAAGAGCATTTTAATAATCTGAAGAACCTTTTTCCACTATAAAGAACCTTTTGTGAAATTAAAAGATTTCATGAATGTTAAAGGTTCTTCATGAAACCGTCAATGCAAATAAATTTTAAGAGTGCAGTTAAGGTAGAGAAGGTAAAAAGGTTCAATGCAAGGAATCATTGAAGAACCTTGATTTTTGAGGAGTTAATGTGCTAAAAGACAACTGTCTGAGACTTATTTCCATCTGTTTGTTTTCAGGCTCGAGATCAGAAGACCTTGGGCGACATGCGTGCAGCACAGGAATTCTCAGACAAAGCAAAGTGGTACAACATTCTGGCATCGGGCTGGAATCTCTTGATTCCTCTGCTGGTGCTAGGTCTGCTCGTCTTGCTCGTGGTTCATCTGGGAAGCTCAGAGGGAACGTTTGATTTCTTTGGTGAAGACGGATTCCAGAGCTTCATGAAGCTCTTCAGCAGGTAGACAGAGCCACTCGAACAATCCCACCTCCAAAAACTCCTGCAAACCTTCTGGACTGTTCACCCTCTCTTCACTTTATCAACATGTTATTTTCTTTGGCTCTGTGATGAATTTATTATTTAGATTTGGGGGGTTTTTTTCTTCTTTTTTTCATAATTAATGTCAATGTAATGTCATAACTACCCTACAATTCTATTTTATGAAGTAAATTGGCTCAACTGTATTTAATAAAAGAGTTCTGATAATCAGCGCAATGAATCTGCGTGTAAACCTTGAACAAGAACGAAATTTGTGTGAGGAACTTCCGAGGAACGCGTGCATCATTCCTATTGAAATGAGTGGATTTCGCAGATGTGACCGTGCCTTATATAAGATTTGATTCACAAACAAGTGATTCTTTTGATCCGGTTCCTTTTAATGATTCACATGTATATTGTGCATATAGATAACTTGTTTAGAAGTAAAACTTTGAGGCGGGTGACGTTAGAACCATAAAGAGTGCAAAATCTGTGTAATTTAAATAAAAAAACAAGTATTTTATTATTAAAAAAGACTTTAAACTTCTTTTCCCTGCTGAAAAAATCATTTTGCTGGTCTCCAGTCTGGTGAGCCTCATCTTTTTGCTAGTTTTGGCCACTTTTCAGCTGGAACACAATCTTAAACTAGCTTGGCATGGGTAGGAGACCAGGTAGATCAGCCTAAATCATGTAAAGCTGGTTTAAGCTGTTTTTTCTTTTCAGCAGGGAAGTTAATTGGGTTATGAGGAACAAGTTAACATGACTTCTGTGAGGCTTTCTGAGAGCTGCTGTTAGAGAGATGCTGTGGTTTAGTTCTCATGTGTCTCTGTAATGTTCGGCTGTGCCGCCTGTGCTTACAGTGGTGGACCCTCCCAGCTCTACTGGTATTTTTATCATTTAAATGACAGAGCTGTTTGCCAGCCTTCACTCCCCTTCTATTTCAGTCGGTATACAGAGTGGACACAGATGTGGAGGGACTCAATTAAAGAGCAGTTAACACACACACACAGCAAATTTAAAAGAGTGAGTTTAACTCCCTAAGAGTTAAAATTAACACTTACCCAGAGTATATATGGGAATCACTGCTAAAGTGTTCAATTAACACTTTTGAAAGAGTAAACATTTTTAACACTCTGACAGTGTTAACTAACAAACTCTTAAAATGTAAAATATTAACACCAGAATTGATAATGAGAACACCAAAGTTGGTGTTGAAAGTTAACACTTATGGATTAACTGGTCAACACTGCACCAGTGTTCAGGTGAAAATATTAAAAAAAAAAAAAAACTTATTTTATTGAAACATTGTAAATCTTTTTCTCTGCACCAAAATGTCTTCACACTCAATGTTTTCAATGCATGTAAAGAACATGTTCTTACAACAATTAAACATCATAATGTAGAAGCAAATCAGTGCAAAGACACAAAAAACATTCTTATTTGGTCCATATGTACTCTTAATCTCATAAGGTTTATAATGCTGACATTTAGGAGGTTAAACAACAGCATTCCATTCATTACCATAAAAGCTGAATGCATGTTAATGCTCACTAATCAAAGTCTGTGCTGGTGTTTGGACTGTAAAATTGAAAAATAAATAGATATAAATACAAAACCAAAACAGGATAATTTCACATCCATTTATCAAAACTATTATCAGGTGAAATGTCAGAGACAAGTATGAATTGCAATACAAGAAGTTCACCCAAAACTGAAACTTCTGTCATTATTTATTTTTCCTCATGTGGTTCCAAACCTGTATGACGTTCTGTCTTCTGAGGAACACAAAAGGTTATATTTTGAATAATCTACAGAAAAAATACATGGGACCACTGATCCTTTTGCATCTTTTTTAAAAGCTTGATATTGATTGGCATATAGTGACATTATAAGGACAAGCAGGTCCGAAAAAGAAAGAAGGGCATACTGCATTAGAACAACACAAGGGTGAGTAAATAATAACTTAAAGGGTTAGTTCACCTGAAAATTAAAATTACCCCATGATTTACTCACCTGCAAGGCATCCTAGGTGTATATGACTTTCTTCTTTCAGAAAAATCCAATTGGAGTGATATTAAAAAATTTCCTGGCTAATCCAAACTTTATAATGTCAGTGGGTGGGTGTTTCTGTTCAACAGTCCAAAAGAAATGCAATAAAGTGCATCCATCCATAATAAAACATGCCTCACACGGCTCTGAGGGGTGAATAAAGGCTTCCTGTAGCGAATCCATGTGTTTTTGTAAGGAAAATATCCATATTTAAAAGTTATAAACACTTTTCTCTAGCTTGCGCTAAATGTTGTACGTGTAAGCCCTTCCGGGCGGATGACGCAGGACATCGGTGTAGTGCATGCACCGGTGAGAAGTGACGAACACGGAAGAGCAGAGGAGAGAGCAAAACAAACGAATCACGAATTAGAAATACAAAACAAGGATTTGTAAAGAGAAATGTCAGAGGATTTCGATGTAAGCCAAGAAGAGAGTGGTTTTTCTTTGCTAAAGTAAGGAAAATTTGCTTCCTTTGCTCCTGTAAACAAACGTTGGTTCTCGCGAGACTAGCATATTTCACTGGAGCCAAAACTTCACTAAAGTCCTACGTCATCCACCCGGAACGGTTTGCGCATACGACAGTTAGTGCAAGCTAGAGGAAAGTGTTTGTTTTAAATATGGATATTTTTCTTACAAAAACGCATTGATTCGCTACAGGAGGCCTTTATTCACCTCCTGTAGCCGTATGAGGCACTGTTTCTTATGGATGGATGCACTTTATTGCACTTCTTTTGGACTGTTGAACAGCAACACCCACCCACTGCTATTATAAAGCCCGGAAGTGCCAGGATAATTTTTAATAAAACTCAGATTGGATTCATCTGAAAGAAGAAAGTCATCTAGGATGCCTTGAGGGTGAGTAAAACATAATTTTAATTTTTGGATGAACTAACTGTTTAATTTTCATTTTTGGGTGAACTATCCCTTTAAGGAAAAGCATTTAATTCACTGTAAATGTATTTTGTAAAAAGAAAGTCAGTCTTACTAAAAAATGGGTCTTCTAATGACAATTCCAAGTGCATACTGATCTCTCTGCATTAAGGTTGGACGACTCCTATCAAAATTAATGCACATAAATGGGACAGCACATAAATAAATGACAGTCCAAGCATATCAAAAACTTACAGTTGATATTTCTTTTTTAGAAAGAAATCAGACTCATTATTGTTTTTATTTTTTTTAAATAAACATGGCAATCAATAATCTTAATTGGTGGCTTCATACTCTTCAAGCACATCATCTCCTTTTGATTTTTTCTGTTAACCCAGCATGAACCATCTGTAACAATATTAAAGAACTAGTTTACTTCAAATTAAACACACAAAAAATTAAAAATTAAACAATTTAATGCTTAAAGAATCACTCAGTATAAAGAGTTTGAGTTTACTGAAAGTGTTATTTTCAAATTAATTCAATGAAAACAGCACTCAAGTCCAATATAAGGACACATCAGCATCATGAAAACTCAATTCATGCTTAATGAAATCACAAACATTTGTCATGAGACACACAAGAACAAATAACTTATATTGCCATTTAGATTTGGGCAGTTTACAGTGGTTTGATTTGACAAAATGACGTTGCAATATACATACTGTATTATAAATGAGGTAAAACACTTCCCTTCAAATTCAAATGTCATCTGTGAGAAACGTTTCGGATCGTTTAGGCGCGCACATCTATAGATACTGTCATAAAGTAATATTATTTAATAAAATACATATCGTAAATGAAGTTAAAACACTTACTTAAGGTGTTTCTGTTAAAAGCGACCTCCGCGTCTGCACTGCATAGCAATATAAATCTGTGAGAAACGGTTAACGTTAGGCTCGTTTAGGTGCGCAGCAAATAAATATCGTCATAAAGTAATATTATCTTATAAAATACATATAATAAATGAGGTAAAACACTTACGGATTTTCCCTTTTAGAAAAGTCCTCGTCTGTTCCGCATCGCGAGTGAAAGGAAATGTCATTTTTAAAAGTTTAGGCGCACACAACACATTAATATAATTATAAAACGATATGATATTACAAAACACACTTTGTGAGTAAGATTAAACACTTTATTTCGCTGTTTTCTGTCCTAATATGCTCCGCATCGCGAGCAAAGAAAATCCGTCTGTGTAAAATATTTCAGACGGATTAGGCGCGCACACGAGAAAATGTCCCGGATGTGACTAATAACACTCAGCAGTGTTAATAAGGGTAATTCTCTGTATTTACTCCGGCCAGAGAGTGCTGTTTACACTAGCTAGTGTTAATCCTTTAAAATTCAACACCACAACTTTAACTCTTTACTCTAAAAGTCCTTAACACCGGGATTTCAACACTGGAGATTTTACTGTGTGTAGACCTTCTGCCTGTGAGATGGAGCCTATGTCTCATCTGTGTGGATTCTTGCTGATTCTTCATTTGAACTATCAATTAAATCTCAGAGGTCTTTGATGTTCAGATGCACATTTAAGATTACATCTGTAAAAATTATGTTATAATTCTTTTAATTAATAAATTGGTGTTGAGGTGAATCTCATGAAACATGACAAGAACGTCTACGTAATATAATGCCAAATTTAAAAGAAAGTAAAAAATATTAAATATTAAATTTAGTGAATTAGTAAATAAATAGCCTGCTAAATAAAAAATAAAAATAAATAAAATGAATTTAATATTTAAAATGTATACATAATAGAATTAGTAATGCTATATATAGAGAAAGACGGAGATGCTGATGTATCTTAAAGTCACATGCAAAATAGGTTTATATATGCAAAATAATAAGAAAAAGAAAAAAAACATGAAAAAATATAAAATAAATCATGTTTAATTTTTTGGGGAGTACGCAATATGATGTGAGCATGTTTGTTCATATTGCACAGCGTTAACATTTTAGTATAGTATATTTTTATCAGACATTTAAGATATGTTCATAGAATTGCCTGGATGAAATCATTTTAGGCTTCTGTGATTTACTGTGTGTCTCACTTCAGCTGACCTTGCACCTGCACTGTTACGAAGTTGCTCTGTTGGTTCACATGGCCTTCAACATAAATAATAATCACTTTGTGACTCAATTAAAATATGTTTAGACTTCGACTAGTTGGCATTTTTTCAGGGAGAGAAAGAGAGAAACACCTGCAATAAGATAATTGGTTAAAAACTGTACAAAAGTGTAAACTAAGAGTGAGATATTCAGATCTTATGCAGAAATCTCGGCTTTGTTGTCTCCACCAAAAGTCTAATTTTGGCATCTGGAACTCCACAACTTGAGTGTTTCTAGCTGTTTTGTAGTGCAACATGCATGCTAATATGTTTAAATCCAAAAACGAATGATTTGCTGCTTGTGAGTAGTCATTTCGCAGTATTTCGCATTCATTTAGACACTTTTATCTGAGGCTATTTGCAGTGCACTTATTACAGGGAGAGTCCCCTGCAGCAGCCCTGGGTTAGTTGCTTTGGTGCATGGAGGACAGCAGTGATAACCTCTTGTGGAAAGCTTGTGTATTGTTCTCAAACAGATTTTCTAGGATTGAGTGATTACAGTTTCTGTTTTCTGTTGTCTGCTTTTTCTTCATTAGAGTTTCAGTACGATTCTTCTGCATTCAGGAGGAAGCAGGAGGGTTTTTAGCTGCCGTGGTTTGAGCACAACCACATTAGGGAGGATCACACACATAAACACCCACAAACTGAAATTACCCCTGTAGCAGACGTCTATATCCAGCCGATCTGAGAGAACTGAGGGATAATCTTGCCCTTCCGCATGGTTTGAGGCTCTATAATGATGCTCGGTAGTTTCTGGGTGGCTTTCAGCTCCCACCCAGTTTTAATAACAGGTAAGACATCGGACTTGGTATATTTGTTATCAGTTAGTACAGATCAAGGACTTAACTCATACTAAACAGCAGCTCTCTGCTACTTAAAGTTTGTAGCCTACTAGATAGGTTATATTTAAAAAAAAAAATCGTATCCGGTAATAATAACATGGAACTAAAATATTTTATGTTCATTCACATACATACTAATAAAAATATGCATCTTACATCCAAGTCACTTAAATACAATGTAAGTAGTATGGTACTCAAAGGACCATAATATAATAATGCCTCACAGCATTTTAACAACATAGTAACACACAAAACCTTTCTGTAGCCTATACATGTATTTATGTATATATGTATACATAATGTTGTTTGTGCAACTTTTAGTTCTTCTGTTCACTTTTATTCAACCATGCAGAGCACCCAAGAACCAGGGTCATTGTAGTGAACTTTAGTTAACTGCAGTTAATTTTAACTGAAATGAAATGAAACTTAAACATTTCTCATTTTTGTTTAGTTTAACTTATACTAAAATAAATAAACTAAACTAAAACTAATAAATAAAATTAAAAAACACCTCATATTAAAGAAAACTAAGATTAACAAAAATGATAAAAACAACAAAATTACAAAAAATTTACAATTAAAGTGAGAACTGAAAATATAATAATTAAATCTAATTCAAAATATTAACAAAAGCTATATTAGCATATACTAAAATAAAAATGTCACGAAGCGATCATTAATTACACAGTCGTTTTCCCAAGGAAGAGTCATTCTGTCAGCTGGTGAGTTACTAATTCATGACTGCTGCTTGATCACATGTGTCAACACTCTGACATCACAGATCGGCTGGATTTGATGTGCTTGAGTGAGTGTGTCAGCTGGTGATCTACGCCTCGGCTGAGCCCTCCCCCTGCTGGATGTGGTTGGCCAGCTGGTGTCCATGGAGACGCAGCTGTGGAGTGGGTGAGAAAGACTGGAGACCCCAGCACTCATGAGGGACGACATCTGCCCTGTAATTTCACTGTGTTCACAGATGGGTTCATACACAAGCACTTTTCAAGAGTACAGTACATTTTGGGGTTTTATGATGTTTTTTCATATTTTCCCAGCAGGCACAAAACAGGCACACAACGTCATAAGACGTTGATATTTGGTTAAATTTTGGTTGCGACGTCGGGTGACCAAAATTCAACGTAAATTCAACATCTAATGTCAATGTTAAATTGATGTCCAATACCGACGTCAGCTGACGTTGAGATTTTGTTGTTTTTAGGTTGTGCAACCAAAATCCAATGTTAAGTCAACGTCAAATTGACGTCAAATATTGACGTCAACCCGATTTTCATTTTCAATCAAAATGCAACGTCTGTCCGATGTCATGTCCAACGTCAACCTGACGTTACATAGATGTCTGGTGCCTGCTGGGTTAATGCACAATTCTCATGTTTTTGTTTGTGAAGCTGATTAGAGAAACTATTATGTAGCATAAAAATGGACCTAGAATGAAGTGCCTGTATTCCTTCTTAAAATGTTGATTTGTTTCTTCATCTGAAAAGATTACTTCACTTGCTCACCAATGGATCCTATGCAGTGAATGGGTGCCATCAGAATGAGAGCAAAAAGCTGTTTACGAGAAATAATCCTATGGAGTGAATTTTGTGGCAATATTCATCAAACAAATCCAGCATTTTGCAAATACACACAATCTGCTTTGCAAAGAAAAACTCAACTTTCAAACAAACGCAAAGTGATTTGCAAATACGAAAATCTATTTGAGAGAAAATGCAGAGGTATGGACAAATATATGTATTGTGTGTTACAACTGTGAGACTCATTTGCCTTTTTATGACGAAACTTGACTTGATTTTCTCACAAATGCGTGCAGACAGATTTTTTCACATGTGTGCAGACAGATTTTCTCACAAATGCAATTGAGCAACTTCCTTTTCCAAAAACAGCAGATGGTGCTGTTGGTCAATTTACGTTAGTTTCCCGAGACCTGAAACACCTGTTTACCTTTTCAGGGAATACAGCAGACCGACATGAGTGGGGAACAGGTGAGTTTCTGCCTTACTATATCTATAATTAACCATTTAGATGTTTTCACAAAGCGACCCTACTACAGTGTTAGTGAAATTCACAATAAGTACTGTAAAGTTGTTAACATGATTGATTAGTTCAAAAATCAGTAGTGACATGGCTAAACATTTAACTAGGCAGTCTTTCTCTATAGAAACTGATCCATTCTCTGTACCTCTTATCCTCTCTTGGATCGCAGGATATAGAATAAATAGGCTACATATGTTGATACAATTGTTCAACATTCAAAAAAATGCAGGGGTATAACAATAAATTGTCACAATATATTGTAATACTAAAATGCAGATGTATTTTGGATAGCGACAACTGTGTACCAAAAATGAATTTTATTTTTATGTTAGGTCAAGAAAGATTTATTGTCATTCTGCTATATATGATGAGAAATAGCTTACAGTGGAGAGAAATGTTGTAGGCTACCTCTGCAGTAAAAGTTTAAACAAGTATAAAACTACACATAGACAACCTACTGAAAGGAGTAGGCTAAACTAATTATACAAATAGGCTACTATAATCAAACTAGTTTAAGTTCAGGTGAGCTTTATTGTGATTATATGTACCGAAATATATAATCTAAACATCGATATCCCTTACGAAAATTAACCATGGTTTTACTAAATAAATACCATGGTATTTGTAGCAAAGAAAATTACATTACAGAAATGGTAACCTACAAAAAAAAAAAACATGGTTACCACACTTTTACTATAGTAAAACCAACTTTAATTTTCATAAGGGATATCATAGTTTATTATCATATTTATGTTTATATGTAGCATAGTTTATATACACACATTGTACAACATTTAAAACTAAAAGTGGCCTGTAAGGAGATATTTCATATTTCAACCAATATTTTACTCTGAATACTGGCAAATTTAGTCTGACAATAGCCCGTTTGGAAAAATCCAACTAAAAATATGTAGCTTTTTAAATATAGCCGAGCAACATTTTAACTCATGAAGTTAAGAATAAAAGGCTACTGTCAGGAATTATATTAGTGACTCTTCAAAATGCAAACGTTTGTCATCTGAGTCACTCCGAGAAGAATCCTCGCTGTCCAGAGTGTGTCTTCACCCGTGTAGCGCGCCATCATTCAACGCGCAGAAAAAGAAAGTAGGCTAAATTCTATGATGAAGCTTGACATTTTGATGCCATTTTTCAGGGGCACCTACCTGGCATGTTTACCTGGCTGATCTCAGATCATTAACATGTGAACAGAGTGCTCAGTGTGAGGCGGTATCACATTACAGGAGAAACTGTACCTCTCCTTACTTTCATACAGATTATATAGGCCTAATCAGAGAACATTTATTTTCAATTTGAATTGGTTTATTTAAAAGTAGACATGTCAAGCTTTCTATACATATTGGTATCATGTATGTGAGGCAGATATTCACTGAGATTCAGGTTGTTTTATTCATGTGCCTGTGAAGAAAGTTCCCAGAGATGGCAGGGAACGCACCCTGTTTGTTTTCTTTATTTTACAAAAGCACATTGTTTTGTTGCTATTAAGACTATACACAAATAAAAGTAGAACCTTTGCAGTTTAAAACTATGCCATACTCATATCTGTATTTTTAGTTCTTTTCGTGGTCATCATGAAAACGTGACAAAACCCGTGGTCTTTGACCCAAAAGATTATTTTCTAATCATTCCATTGTTAAAATCATTCTGAAATACTGATAAACCACTGTTTATTAAAATGCTGAATTTAATATTATATCAGCATGAACTTGATCCTTCTCCCCAATTCACATGACAAGAGTGACACCAGAAGAGAAATATTTATCATTTTGCTTAGCTAAAAAAAATACATAATTATTTTAGACACAAATGATTGCACAGTTTTATAACATTTAAAAAGTTTTAGATATTGTACTAAATAATGTGATTTGTTTTCAAATTTTTTTGTTAATAATTAATGACCTCTTGGGTGATATTACTACATCTGATACTAAATTAAATTGTCTAAGCTTTCATTTTTGATACACAAAATCGTTGCTATCCATAATACATTTGCATTTTAAAATGACTATATATTGTGACACAATATATTATTATACCCCTGCATTGTTTTGAATGTTAAACAATTGTATCAACATATGTAGCCTATATATTCTATATCCCGCGATCCAACAGAGGATAAGAGATACAGAGAATGGATCAGTTTTTATAGAGAAAGACTGCCTAGTTAAATGTTTAGCCATGTCACTACTGATTTTTGAACTAATCAATCATGTTAACAACTTTACAGCACTTATTGTGAATTTCACTAACATTGTAGTGGGGTCGCTTTGTGAAAACATCTAGGCTAAATGGATAATTATAGATATAGTAAGACAGAAACTCACCTGTTCCCCACTCATGTTGGTCTGCTGAACTGTTCCTTTAAGTCATACAATGTCAAAATTTTGAGATTATAGAATTATTACTCAGTTAATTTCAGGAAAAAAAAATGTATTTTTAATTATTAACTACATTTGATTACCCCCCCCCCACACACAAACACACACACAAACAAATTACCCACCCACACACAAACATAAAATATATGCAACCCTGTTGACGCATAACTTTGTTGTGAATGTAACAACTCCTAAAATTTTAACACCCAGGAAATAGTCTTGGCATGTAAGAAAATAAGTAAATAATTGCTTTTTTTAAATGGAATTTTTATTTTTATTTATTTATTTATTTATTTATTTTTTACAAATATTGTAGCATTGAGTCTATTCGTCAAGCTCATTCAACTAGTTATTCTAAGAAAACATGATCAAACAAATTTATTTCTTCAGTTTATGGCAAGTATCAACAAACAACTTTTGTTTGGTGAATAATGTAAAATAAACACTAAAAAGAAGATTATCTTTGTGAGTGTGAATTATGGCTTCATATACTGAGTATCAACAACTGCAAACCACTATTTTGTCCCAAAGTAGCTAGATTAATTTACGTTAAAATTGCAACCCTATAACTTGCAATCTTGGCATTCATTCAGGGTATTTGTATTTAATTGTATGTTATAAATTACATTTAATTTTTAAATGATGTTTGATGTGCATTTCTCCCACCCCATATTTACAATTGTGCATGATTGATGTGGACTTTTAGTCTCAGACCATTACATTTGGTCCCTCAATTGTGACTTAGTTATATCCTATAGAAAACCACATCAGTTAAAAGTAATTGGAGTCAGATGGTCCTTCCTGTTCCATTCAACTCATATATGCTGGTTCTTTTATCTGGCGTTTCTTTTATCTTGTTTGTACAGGTAAGTCCTTTGTAGTACTTTGTTAATTTTAGGAGAGCTTTGAAATTTTAAGTTTGAGGTCAAGCAAATACAATCAGAAGCTGATCTGGGATTAGGAAAAAACGAGATTTGTACAAATAATAGGCCTTAACAGTGTAAAACTACAATGGGGGCATTTTGAACACAGCTGTTTGCTGTCTGAGAGTGAAGATGGGCTCTCTGTCATACAGATGTTAAACACGCATGAATATTAATCAGATCCCCGGCGAGTCTCTATGTTTTCGTATGCAGCACGCGCCATTCCGATGCGCGCGCTCCAGCAGGTGTTTTCGCGGGAGATGTGGGAGGAGCGCGCGGGTCACAGAGCTTTAATTCAGCCTAATTTGCAGGTCAAAGCGAAATGGCACGCTCTTATCCTTTCTTTTCATCTTTCCCGCACTCCTTCATCTCTCCCGCTCGTTTTCGAGTCGCTTTTGTTTTGCCTATGTGGTCTTGAAAACATTCAGTCCTCTTCCCCTCCCCCGACGGCATTTTCTTTCTTTTAGTTGTTGAGCAAAGGCAATTTAAACAAACCACTAATCATAGTATTAGGCTAATGTTGACGATGTTTGGGCTGCGGACAGTAATGACACCTCAAATCGCTATCTTTGTGCTACCTTGGTTAATTAACTTGGTTTGAAATCATGTTGCCAATCTGATGCTAAGTTCTAACGTTAAAGATAATCAACAGCCTAAAGATAGTCCATATATTAACAATTATTCCAAGATTTTTTAATGTACTGTATTTTTTTTATAATCTTGTAAACATTTTCTTGTAAACATTGTTTTAATTGATACTCTGCATGTGTCCTCAATTTCCCTTTTCACTCTTTTAGTCCTTAAGCACACACACACATACACACACACACACACACAAACACACAAACAAAGGCCAGTGACACTGTCCTTGAAAAAGTGACATAATTTTGCCTCACATATTCCATCCTATTATGTATATATAATATCAGGGCTATTATAGTTAGCCTATAGATTATGTAAAATAAATTATTTGAAATAAAATAAACGTTAACTGAAAATAAATAAAAGTTGTTAAAAAAACGAGTTGCCAAGGCAACATTTCTCATTTTAATTTAGTTTAACTTGATGTACTTGAAGTAACTAAAAATAAAACTTTCTAAAAAACTATACAACTATTAAAAATGACAAAAACACAACAAAAGTACTAAAACTTTAACAAAACTTAAAATAAAAACAGAAAACATAATTATGATTCAAAATATTAAAACAAACTATACATAAACGATTCCAAATATTAATAAATATTATATATAATAGGCTATAATAATTATAAATATATTTCTCACATATTCATTCCTATTAAAATTACATAAAGTTGAGACCCTTAAGCAAATTTTGCAAAGTAATTTTTGTAAATAAAACTATTTTTGTGCTCGTTTTACGAAAAAACTTGTCTTTCTTATTAAAAGTTGCAAGTTTAATTAAATGTGTTACTTACCATTTCTTTGTAATTGTTAAATTTCCTAGAAATTCCTGAGTAAAAATTATTTCTACACCAATTTTTTTTTTCACTGTGCTTTTACATAATTTTCATACCATTGTGTTATCAAGTTAAAGTTTCTGTTCCTGAACCCAGAAAATAGCTTTCATTTTTAACTACAAAACTCAAATGGTATTACTTAACAAGAATGACCCAAATAATACTGTTATGCTGGATTTGTGTTACTGTAAAGATGTTTGGTAATAGTTGTGACTACAAGACCCCAGTCAACAGTGTATTTTTGTAAAGGTATTAAGAAAAAATATCCTGTTATTTTAACTATTATATCTTTAGCAGGCTAGAAAAAAAACAATTTAGACGAGACTCAACTTAAGTTTATATGTACACATTTATTAAAGGAACTTCTTTACAACAATGACAAATATGGCTCAGGATTGTGATTTTGCTCAAGAAAAAAAAAACTACATTTTTAACCACATGAAATGTAAAAGTGAAAAAAAAAAACAATAAATAAATAACTTAAGTCATTACAAAATATATACATGGTGATATACATTAGACAACAATAAATAGGCTTACTTGTCCTGACTTTAATTTAAAGTTACTTATCAGTTGTACACTGTAAAGAGCAACCAGAGCTGCTCCTATATGTTTAAACGGCACATACAGCAGTGAATAAATGAATCACATTATCACGTAATAACGTGAGTCAGACTCTGAGACATCATTACTTCCGGCCTTTTCCCGCCACCACTCTGTGACGCACGCGCTGGTGCGCTTTTTCTTCAGAAGATGCGTTTTTATTCCTAGTTTCCGCTTTCCTTATGAACACTGTCCGTTTTCTTTCTCTTCCCATAAAAATCTACAAGAAAACAAATTCACAACATTAAAACACGAACACTGTGGGGTTTTTTTTTTAAAGAAATATGTTGTCATTGGTCTGTTATAGGCTATGACTAGTATTTATTTTATAGCAGTATTATTGGTCGCGTATTGTTTACCTGTAATGCGCATGAGCCTCTTCGTCTGGACGCGAGCGACTGTTTTGCGAGATAATTTTCTTCGGTTACACTTGTTTATCTGGTTCTTTTGGTTCAAAATCATCACTGAATGACCCCCACATTTTGGGGCAACTTGGGTGACTCTTTCTGTCGCGGGCAAATCCCCAAAAGGCCTCTTTGATACGGCAGTCGTTTCTCTGTAAAACTGCGGACAGTCCTCAGCTCGGCTTTCCTCCCATTTTAAATCCCCGTCCAGCGGCTGTCCTTCACTAAAATTGAAGTTCCATCTCAGCTGATCTCGTTCAGATATTTCGCGAAGTTTGGACGATATTTCTCGGCTGAGCTCGTCGTGATCCACCGGTCCGAACAGATTTCTGCGTGTCCCCGTGCGCTTCAGCGGAGGAGGTAACGTTATCTCTGCGCTCCTCTGAGGGACAGTTTTCGGTGGAGCCAGTCTTTCCCTGGCGATGGTGAAAAACAGGACGCCAGACATCGTCGATAGCGGACAAATCCAGAATAAAACGGGCCAAATGGGTGTGAAAGTTCCTAAAGGCAAAAAAAAGTCAGTGTGAATTACAACACACGTCGTTATAAATCGTAAATCTGGCCGTGATTTAATCTCGTCAGATTTAAAAGTCCTGCGCCTCAGCGGTGTAAAACCACACGCTCCGCTCCTATTGGTCAACATCCCCCACCCTTTTGGTTCTGTTGTTAGACCCGCCCCTACTCGCCTGTGATTGGATAGACACGCATATATTCTGCTGTGATTGGTTGTGCCTCGTTGCCTTACGCTCTTCGTATTTTAGCGCTTTTCCCCGCCGCTCACATTGCACCACCTGGAGTAAAATACGTTAAAGATAACAGTCTAATTAATTAAACAGTAATTATAACCCAATACATCAAAATGATAGCCATAGAAAAGTGTTAAGTTAGATGCTTAATTTATTTTCTAAATATATGTAGCCTGTCACATATACAAAAATTAATTTGACAGACTGGAATAATACACAATAAAAACATTCTATTCAAGTGACATTTATTTCGATTTCCCATAAAATTGTCTCATATTTAATTTTAACACGAAAAAAAGAAATGAATCGTTACTGTTCAGTAGCTGAGCTTTGTGTCTGTGAATAGTGCAACAGCGCCTCCTTTTGATCATAATATAGTATTACGTTCAATAAATTTTGAGGCAAATCTAAGATCAGATAAGAAATTTATGACCTTTTTAATTGCTGGCTTCACTCATCATATTTATATTCTGTAATGTGTGTGTCTTAGTGGACAAATGAGTCTGAATTGGAGTCTAACAAATACATACAAATCTTGCTCTGCAACAAACAAATTTAACAAGGTTTATGAAAGACACACACTAAGTCAAGGTTTAGTAATAGTACAGTTTAATCCTTACAGTTATAAATAAGTGAACTGAGAGCTACTGAGACTGACTGAGTGCTGTATTTGCGCTGACTCTGCTTCCTGTAAAAGCTTTCAGAGTTGTAAACACCATTACTACGCAAAAGCAGGAGATAATGTGTTTTGCATAAACAGACTGCTTACATAATGTATGGATATTATCACAGTGTTGTCTATTAGTTTTAAAGTTTCTATTTTAATGTACTTTTTCCTGTGGAAGGCTTGGTCTCTCAGAATGTCTCCTGTGATCATGTGATGGAAATTTCTTATGATTATGTAAACGTTTCCACTACACCTCATAATCTGTCATCCTGTGTTTAATCCTGGAGAGACACGTTTGCTAGTCTTTATTTGAAAGATTGTTAGTGCACTCATGTTTAATAAACTTGTGTGCATAATATATATATATATATATATATATATATATATATATATATATATATATATATATATTTATATATAAGCTAGTATATATAGAGTAGATGCTCGTATAATATACTTACAACTATTCATCACGTTACAAATTTATTAAATGCATGTACATTCAACAATAAATAATAAATAAATAATGATGTGTTCATCACTGATTGGGAATGCAGAACGGAGCGGCATGTTATGCACATGCTTTGATGACCAAAAACACAAATTTGTGACGCCGCCTGTGGGATGAACGGAAATGACGCCATGCCGCGCGACCTTAAGATGGTTATATTTTACTGAAGCGCACGAGAGGTGCGCGTGCGCGTGCTGCACTCTGTAAAATCGTTTTATTGGCCTTCAGAGGATGGTGTGTTCGCGTCGCGTTGCGTTCATATGTGAAGCTTGAAGAGGTCATTTTCCTGCCGGTTCTCAAAACCTCGCGTCCACG
The DNA here is from genome assembly GCA_039654775.1 of Spinibarbus caldwelli. Classification (NCBI taxonomy): domain Eukaryota; kingdom Metazoa; phylum Chordata; class Actinopteri; order Cypriniformes; family Cyprinidae; genus Spinibarbus; species Spinibarbus caldwelli. The sequence goes on from CM077264.1 coordinate 7,503,717, forward strand.
AGCGACTATTGATCCGGTTAATGCGCTCGCGCTCCGTTACCGGCCAGTGGCGGGACGCGCACGAGCTTCTGTGGCTTACTGTGATTTTAGTTGTTTTATGTTTAATTGCAGGTTTAAGTCTCCGCACAGCTGCGCTGGTTTAGCTAGTTCAGGTGAGTCTTTGTTGGTTTGGGTTAGTTATTAGGTTGTAGTGATTTATTCTGGTTTAATTAGTTCAGGCTTAAATATCAGCGTAAGTGATTTGGGTTTGGATTAGTTGGGATTGAGTTTTAATTTCAGCTGTGTTAGTCAGGGTTAGTTTGGTTGTAAATCACAGCATGGGTATGGTAGTTTAGTGGTCAGGTCTGTTGTGTTACAGATAGTTCAGGTGTCAGCTAGCTTTAGTTCGGTTTGAAATCACAGGTGTCTGTTAAGTTTAGGTTGGAAGTCATATATGTGTTGTGTTAGGGTAAGTTTGGTTCATGTGTGTTGGGTTTAGATAGTTGTCAGTGAAATCACAGGTGGGTTGGGTTAGGTCAGGTCTAGTTTAGTTCAGGTTTAGTTCAAGCTGTGCTGTGATGGCTAAAGGTGAGTGGAAGAGGTCAGGCGCAGATGATCTCCAGTTAACTGAGTGTGAAGTGTTCGATGATGGAACCAACACGTTCTTCTGGTGAGTTCACATCTCTCATGGTAATGTTTATGTTTATTAGCTGATTGTGTTCTTTGATTTCATTGTCTTTCTGTGGTGAATGTGTGTGTGTGTGTATAGGGATATGATGCTGTGTGTGTGATGTCCAGAGGCTGTTCAGTAGTGTTACAGCTTTGCTCGGCTTTTCTCTCTTCTGCAACCTCAGCAGAATGACACTCGATCAATTAAAGGCTTTAAGATGGACAGATGCTGCGGACAAGACTCTTTCTCTCCTAGTCTCTTACACAGAACTGTAGAGAAGAAAAACATGACAGATCAGTGTATAGATTTATAAACGTTAAACAAAGAATGACATTTGATATATTTCATAATATCCCAAAGAATCACAAATTACTATAATAATAATATTAATAATAATGTTTTTGTTAACCTTAATTATAATATTAATAATAATCTGAATAATTATTGTATTAATAATAATAATAATAATAATAATAATAATAATAATAATAATAATCCAATAACATTTATGCTAATTGTCTATAAAAATGGTTTGTTTTAGTTTTCAGCCAATATTCAGAAGTTATTTTTGTTTTAATCTTGATTTTTAATGCAATAATTATGTAATCAGATTACAAATATAAATCTAATTATTATTGTTGTTAATATTTATGATGATGATGATGATGATAATAAATAAAAATCCAATAGTACTAATTGTTTTTCTTTGTTGTATTGTAAATTGTAAGGCCTAAAGTGATATGTCCAAAAAACTATATATATATATATATATATATATATATATATATATATATATATATATGTGTAACATTTCACAGTATATATATAGTGAGGTGGAGTAGCTACTTATATATATGTATGTGTATGTATATATATATATATATATGTATGTATGTGTATGTATATGTGTGTGTGTGTGTGTGTGTTGTCTTGACTTATATTTTTGGGTGAAGTACTCCTTTAAATGCTATGCTTTTCTCAATTAAAAGGCTTTGAAAAGTTATTTAAATCTACCCTCACTTTTTATTTGCTTTTATAGGTAACAGCCATAATTGTTGATGATAAAAACTTTACCTCTTAAAGGTCAAATTGAAAATCAATTCCAAGAACTGGATTTGTTGTAATAAACTGCTGTACTGATCTCTCCTCTCTCCCCCTATGTGTGTGTGTTGAGGTGTGGTTGTGTTTATTATCAACCTGTATACCAGCTCAGCAGGTTTTGAATGTGGAAAAAAGCCCAAACCAGACTTCTGCCAATAACGTTTGAATGTAAGCTCTGTGCTCTTGTTTCGTCTTTCTCTCTGCAGGAGGGCACACACTGTGACAGTGCTGTTCATCCTGACTTGTGCTCTGGTTTATGTGACACTACTGGAGGAGACGCCACATGATACGGCGTACAACACTAAAAGGTATGACTGGCATGCAGTCAGTGTGTCCTTTTACCTTTAGCACTGAGACCAGAATGCAGTTCACAGCATCGTAGAATGAGACGCACTATTTCCTCCTGAGCAGAAGCTAAAGTTAAAGTGGTCTGATGTGGACAGAAATGCCACATGGCTGTAGCTGGGATGGCCTTGGCAAGTGGCATGCTTTCTATAGGCTAACAGGATTATGTGTGACATCTGCTGCTGATCACAAAGTCCAGGTCACAGACTGACCTGCTGTGCTTAAAAGCACATGACCTTTATCAGAAGAAAGAGCAGCTGGTGTTTCAGTATGAATACAGTGTGTAGATTTATTAGCAGTTCTTTCAAGTTTTGAACCAACCCCCAAGTATTGAACTTTGTGAGACGACCACCTGACACACTTAAATAACAAAAGTTGGGTTTTGATTTATTTTGAACGATAAGTTTATAAACCTTTAAAGACAGAACTACTGCAGGGTTGTTAATCGATGATATATATGCTTTTGTTGATGCCATCAGCCCTCATTATTTTAACTTCTTTCTTAAAGTCATTGATTTCCTGGTGGAAAAACCACATTTCCCATGATTCTGCAGCGACTCTTCACCAGTCAGATAACTATGGAAGTCCATTTCCTTCACTGAATAAAAAATGTAATTGAGCCTTTTCATCTCGTAATTCTGACTTTTTTCCTCAGAATTGCATCATATAAATCAAAAAGTATTAATTGCGAGTTTGTCTTGCAATTCTGACTTTATAACACGCAAGTCATAAAGTCCAATTTTAAGTTTGTATTTCTCAGTTGTGAGAAAAAAAGTCAGAACTGTGAGAAACTTGCAATTGCGTGAAAAAAGTTACAAGTTTGCAATTCTGACTTTATTTCTAACAATTGCGACTTTATATCTTGCAATTCTGACTTTATAACTCGCAATTGCAAGTTTATATCACACATTTCTGAGAAAAAAGATATTTACCTTGTTGCTGGTTGATTTTGTTCATGACTCTTTAAAAAAAGACTTCTCTAGGGTGAAACATGAATAGGAAAAATACTTCTGGAACCAAGGTCACTAAAAAATGTGGGCATCCATTGTTTCTATTCTATTCTTCTATTCTATTCATTAGCATTTGCCTAGCAGTGTCCTGGAAACACCATGGCAGTGAATTTTACACAGAAATAACCACTCAGAATTTACTCCAGTGTTTATTAATTTGTGTATTTTTGTATTTTTCAGAGGAATTGTGGCAAGTATTCTGGTGTTCCTTTGTTTTGGAGTAACACAAGCTAAAGATGGTCCCTTCACGCGTCCTCACCCAGGTCAGACCAGTAACCTTTACATGATCTAACCCTATTTGAAGTCAGAACAGTAACCTTTATTCAGAGATGATTTAACCTTAACCCAGGTTTCACATCACCTTCAGGTCAGCTTTGAGAGGCTGTAATTGTGAGGTCTCGTGGTGCTGTTGAGGTGGAGTAGCTAAAAGTAGTGACTTAACCACAGTTTTCAGTAATGTGACAGTCGCTCTGCTGTTTTAAGAATAGCGCAGCTTTTCCAGTTACATGCTTTCCAACAATTAACAGTGATGTGTGACTAAACAAATACATCATTGTTTTTCACATTGCATTACAATTGTGTGAACTGGTGCAATCATCAGATAGTCTTCTGAAAGGACCTTGCAAGTCATGTTGAGAAGACTGATTTATCTGTCTTCTCAGTGAACAATTCATAAAAATGATTCACCAAGTCATTTGAGTCACTCAGTAATGTTCCCAGAAGTCTGTACATGGGATTTTATGTTTTCATTTTGTGTTGCAATATAAAGTTAAATAATTAAACTGCAGATGATCCCTATTTTAGAATTGAATATTTAGATTAGGAGTTTTTAAAAGTTGTTTACTGTAAATTAAGGCTGCACGCTTAATTAAAAATAAAGAAAATAAGACAATAAATATAGGTAGAAATACTAGAATTGTAATTTTATAGTTCTGTAAAAATTTTTATTATCTTTTATTTTTTTACTGTGAAATGTTACAATTTCTTTTATAATATTATTATTATTATTATTATTTTTATTTTTATTTTTTTAGTAGTAATCAGCATCGTAATAAAAATAGTTTTAGTTTATAGGTGTATTTCTGTATAATCACACCTTTTGGCCAATTTTTTTTTTTTTTTTTTTTGCGGCCACTTAGGGACTTTACTTAGGGAAAAGATTTGAGACTTTTTTTTTTTGGGGTTTTATTTTGTGCAATGGCAATAAAAATAAATTACTACTACTTCTACTTTTTTTTGTGCAGCCCAAAATCACATTTATAATTCCAGTTACAATTTTTATTGGGGAAAAATGGCAATGTGCATTTTGCAGCCCTATTGTAAATTTGTGCTCGAGTTTGATGCTTTCACTGTATAGTGTATATCTTTGTTTGTGTGCCTGAGAAACATAGCTTTTGTAGTAGCTTCTACTTATTAATTTTTAACATAGCTAACTAATCAATGATGTAGATTCACTGTAGAAAAAAGATATTTACCTTGTTGGTGGTTGATTTGGTTCATGACTCTTTAAAAAAGAAGACTTCTCTAGGGTGAAACATGAATAGGAAAAATACTTCTGGAACCAAGGTCACTAAAAAATGTGGGCGGCCATTGTTTCTATTCTATTCTTCTATTCTATTATTAATTTTTAACATAGCTAACTAATCAACGACGTAGATTGACTGTAGTTTAAATTCTTTAAATTATGAGAAGATAACGTATTGTATGAAGTAGATTTCTGAGACACAGTTTCAACATAAGAAGCAATGAGTATACTGTCATAGCAACAGTAACTCACAACTCCTTCAAAATGCTCTCTGTTGTGCTTGCTGTTATGAGGGCTGACTTGCTTTGCTGGATGAGCTGGGTCAGAGCTTTCAATACATTATTTACAGAAACCTGAAAGATGATTGAAGGTCTCCTGCTCCGGTCATTCAGGCCTCTCAATGGCACGAAATAACTGACAAATGTAGACACACATTATAAGTTGAGCTAACTGTCACAGTGAATGGTGTTAAATTTCAATCCTGTGAAGTATGTGAGGTCGTTTTAGAATAAAAGAGCGTCTGAGGACTCCAAAATAGAGACAGTCTTTAGAGACGTAGATTCAAATAAATAGTTGTAGTCAAAAGGGCCTCACAGTCTTAATCTCAGTTCCTTAATTCAAGCATGTTAATTTAAACAAGGTTTTATTTATTTATTTATTTTACATATTGACCAAATGCTTCATGAATGTATGTGGTGGCTCATGATGGCTCACAGAAACACTGAAATAGCTTGAATAATTGCTATAATTTTTATGTTGTTGAAAGAAAAACATTTAACTGAAGTTGTATGTTATTGAGATTTATTTATAATTTGTACTATTTTGAGTTTGCCATGAAAATAATATTTCTGATGATATGGCAAAGTAGCCATATAATCTTAAATAATCAACACACCCCAATAACCCAAATGCAGATGAATTGTAATAGTTCAGGTGTGATACAGAAAACAAACATTTCAATCATCCAACACAAACCCCCCACAAATCTCTGGTTATTTGTATATTAGTGCAGCAGTATTTTTAGTGCTTTTGTATGTTTAAATGAGAGTTCATGTTTATGGGTATGTGTTTGTCTTTGCAGCATACTGGCGTTTCTGGCTATGCGTTTCTGTTGTGTATGAACTCTTCCTCATCTTCATCCTGTTTCAGGTTTGTTATCAGCTTCAAAAACACAACTTTACATATATTTTGTCCATTTTGTGTCATTGAAATTTCTGATTTGTCTTTCAGACAGTGCATGATGGGAGGCAGTTTATGAAATACATTGACCCAAAACTTGGCGTCCCTCTTCCTGAAAGAGATTATGGCGGGAACTGCCTCATTTATGACCCTGGACATCCTGCCGACCCATTCCACAATATCTGGGTATGCATTAAAATTAGTGCTGTCAAAATGAGCGCGTTATCGCAGGCGATTAATTTTTTCAGTTTAACGCGTTAAAAATATTTAATGCCGTTAACGCAGGGGCGGGGGCTAGTGTTGGCCACCCACTGACAACTGCTGCCTCTGTTTCATTTTTCTTGATAAGAAGTGCATTATTTAGTCTCAGAACGTCTTTACGATCACATCAAACGGGAGGCATTTCAGACGTGCGCTTCATTTTGCCTCAGCGCAACGGAACTGTGCGCACTTCAGTTGCACACTGCAGCCTGTATCATTTCCTATCAAGTGCGCGAAAGAAACGACGTGCATGCGTCAGTGTCGTCCCGATGTCCTGGTAAGTTAAGTCATGAAGTTACCAAAAAGGCGATTAAAGCTGCCTTAAGTCTGTGTGTGCGTGTAATATGTTATATATGAATCACATTTAAGAACATGTTTCTGAAATGGTTTTCAAAACTGTCCTGGAGCAGCCCAGCACTGTCTCCCTCATCTAACACACTTGATTCAACTCGCCTGTTCATTAGTAGAGACTTTAAGACCTGAAGTGGGTCAGAAAAGGTAAAGAAATTTGAGAGAAAATACAATGCTTGTCAGATCTGCGTCATGTTCAGCAGCGACAGCTCTTAAAGAAATAGCACCCAAAAATAACTTAACCAGCTGCTGTGATGTATGTTCATCAAAGAACAAAAGAAAAAAAGAAATCAATAACTTTTATAGTTTTAAAGGGATACTCCACCCCAAAATGAAAATTGTTATTAATCACTTACCCCATGTCGTTCCAAACTCGTAAAAGCTTCGTTTGTCCTCAGAACACAATTTAAGATATTTTGGATGAAAAGCGGGAGGCTTGTGACTGTCCCATTGACTGCCAAGTAAATTACACTGTCAAGGCGCAGAAAAGTATAAAAAAACAGTCAAAATAGTGCATCTGCCATCAGTGGTTCAATCTGAATTTTATGAAGCGACGAGAATACTTTTTGTACGCAAAGAAAATAAAAATAACGACATTTATTCAACAATTCATCTCCTCTCTGTGTCAGCGTAGTGCCATCTTGGAGGGCATCCGATGGACGCAAAGTGCGTACTCTATTCTCTGTCATCAGTAACGCATGGATATGTATTGCACGTTTATTTCCGCTTTGATTTGAACAGAAACCGTGTATCCATGCGTTACTGATGACAGAGAATAGCGTATGCACTTTGCGTCCATCGGATGCTCTCCAAAATGGCGCTACGCTGACACAGAGAGACAGAGAGGAGACGAATTGTTGAATAAATGTCATTATTTTTATTTTCTTTGCGTACAAAAAGTATTCTCGTCACTTCATAAAATTCAGATTGAACCACTGATGGCAGATGCACTATTTTGACGATGTTTTTTATGCTTTTCTGGGCCTTGACAGTGTAATTTACTTGGCAGTCAATGGGACAGTCACAAGCCTCCCAGTTTTCATCTAAAATATCTTAAATTGTGTTCCGAAGATGAACAAAGCTTTTACGGGTTTGGAACGACATGGGGGTGAGTGATTAATGGCAAAATTTTAATTTCGAGGTGGAGTATCCCTTTAAGGATTCATCTATATATAATTTAGAATTTAGTGTTTGATAACTTTATTCAATTTCTGTATATTTCCTACTTGCTGAAGGGCACAGGTAAACATGACATTTATTATAATGGGTTTATGTGAAGATTGTTTAAAGTTCACTTAAATTATAAGTTATTTTATTTAAGTCTAATAAATGTTAAAATTGATAGCTCTCAATTATACTGTAATGTTGAATGGGTATAGTCAATAGTTAAATATTAGGAAAAAATAACAATTTTATAGAGGCATCAGTATTAATTGGTATCAGTGATACTGGCCTTCAGTCATAAAAAAAAGATGCCATTAATCAAATATTAAAAATATACTGTCTTTATGTTGTTTCTAAGTTAATTTGAAGATTGAATGTGAAATTATTACAATATAAAATTATATTTAAAAACTTCAGTGTTAGGTGGGATTAATCGCGATTAATTTCAGAAAAAAAAACATGCAATTTTTTTTTTAATCGATTAACAGCACTAATTAAAATCAATATTAATAAATGACATTGACACGGGTAATGCATCAAATGCAACAGATGCATCTAACAGAGGGTTGCACATATGGCTAGTCACTTAAATATCCATCTGATCAATCATCACAGATTTATTATGCATATACAGTATGTTACAGATAATGTACAGTCATTTGTGTATGACAGAATAAACTTTGTAATGGTGATGACTGTCTGACTGTACATTTTTCTACTCTTACATGGTTATTTTCTAAATAAATAATTAAATAGACATGAAATATCAATATAAATTGAAATATTATTAGGAGGATACAGTGTGATATGAGAGACATAAAACTAGCACAGCTATGTAAGAACAACATTAATCAGAATTTAAGTTCTGTAATTTGATGTATTTCCAAATCAAACCGAATATTTAAAAAAAATTATGAAAACATTTTTCTTTACAATAACATGCACTGATCAATTGATAAGGCCAAGGTCATTTATTGAAATAAATAGAGCACATTTTAATTTCATGTTGTATTTTATACTTGATATTGATTTTGCTGCAGAAAGTAATTAGGGTTATTTTTATTATTATTTTATTATTTTCCCAACAGGACAAAATGGATGGATTTGTTCCTGCCCATTTTCTCGGCTGGTACATTAAGGTTGGTCAAAATCTGATCTGTGAACGCGCTACCACATGCCTAAAATCAGCAGACAGCATCAAAAAATTTAATTAGAAACTATTAGTCATGTGTTTTGTGTCTGTGTGTGTCAGACGCTGATGATCAGGGACTGGTGGATGTGTATGATCATCAGTGTGATGTTTGAGTTCCTGGAGTACAGCCTCGAACACCAGCTGCCCAACTTCTCTGAGTGCTGGTGGGACCATGTGAGTAAAACGAAATAAATACACCCTGTGAATCATGCATCATCTTGTTCTAAACAGGCCAGATAGAACAAATCCTCATGAAGTGACTCTCTCATGCTGCAGTGGATCATGGATGTGTTGTTGTGTAACGGGTTGGGCATATACTGTGGCATGAAGACTCTCGGTTGGCTCTCCATGAAGCCGTATCAGTGGCAGGGATTGTGGAACATCCCAACATACAAGTAAAAACACTATAAACCTCTGAAAAGATGTCTCTGCAGGTCAAACACACTGAACTGTTATGACATTCTGCAATTTTGTGTTTCAGGGGGAAAATTAAACGTATTGCCTTCCAGTTTACCCCGTACAGCTGGGTGAAGTTTGAGTGGCGTCCCGCATCTAACCTGCGAAGATGGCTGGCGGTGTTGGGTATTATTTTCATGGTGAGTCACATGATCAGTACATGCAATCACTACACAATGATTTTGAATGAAAGATGATGCCATTTTCTCTTGACTCATTTGCAGTTCTTATTGGCGGAGCTGAATACGTTTTATTTGAAGTTTGTGTTGTGGATGCCTCCTGAACATTATTTGGTGCTTTTGCGGCTCGTCTTCTTTGTGAATGTGGGTGGAGTGGCCATGCGAGAGATCTACGACTTCATGGATGATCCGTAAGTTCAGACTAGATCTGTTGTCTATGTAGGCTGCTACCTTCTAAGACAGCATTCTTGCTTAAAGGAATAGCTCACCCAAAGATGAAAATTTACTCACCTTCAGGCCATCCAGGATGTAGATGAGTTTGTTTCTACATTTGAACAGATTTGGAGATATTTCGCATTACATCACTTGCTCACCAATAAAATCCACATGAATTCAGTTCGTCATTTAATATCTTGTGAAGTGAAAAGCTTATTATAAACATGCAGCTTTTTGTTTCACAAGATGTTAATTGATGAGTGGGAGTCTTGTGGATTATTGTGATGTTTTTATCAGCTGTTTGGACTCTCATTCTGACGGCACCCATTCACTACAGAGGATCCATTGGTGAGCAAATGATATAATGCTAAATTCCTCCAAATCTGTGCTGATGAATACACAAACATCTACAGTACATCTAGGATGACCTGAGGGCGAGTAAACTTTCAGCAGATTTTCATTATTGGGTGAACAATTCCTTTAATCTGACACAAGCAGCGGTTTCGTTAACATCTGAATCCAGTGGAAAGTTGACTTGCATGTTGCTAAGATAATGATTTGATGCTTTAAGTACATGCTATGTACATTTATTGGGTGAAATAGTCAATTTGTGTTTAAAATCAGTTTCCCTCAATTCTTCCTTCCATTTTGGAAGTTATTTGCAAATAAACAGCTGTATTGTTTAAGATTTTTGTTATTTGGAGTGCCTTTTTTTTTGTCTGAGACATGCTAATGAGGCCTAAAAATATGACCTAGTTAGGCAGTTCACTAGGAACTGGTAAATCTAATGTATTATTTGGATTCTAGGAAATTCCATAAAAAGTTGGGCCAGCAAGCGTGGATTGTGGCGGCTATCACTGTTACGGAGTTTCTGATCGTGGTCAAATACGATCCCAACACCATCATGCTGCCAATCCCCTTCTTCGTCACACAATGCTGGACACTCGGAATGGTCCTCATCTTCATTTGGACCTTGTGGCGGTTCTTCATCCGGTAATAAACCTGCAAATTAACTCCATAAGCACGATAGCAAAGAAAAATTATTTTTATGAATAAATTAATTTCTTGCACAAAATATAATTTTCAAGCTAATATTTGAAGATAAATCATATCCAAATAGTCCAAATGACTATAAAGTTTCTGGTCAGAATGGTATTTACTTGTGTAGCTACTGCCCAAGTATATACTATTTTGCGTACTATTTATTTATTTATTTTAAGAATAGTGTGTATATGTGTGTGTATATATTGAGAATTGTTTAATTTTATTATTTAAAAAAAATTATATACATGCATTGTAGATAATCTGCAACATTTATGTATGTATGCATATAAAATAAATGTATTTAATTGTCAGAATCATGAAGGCATCCTGAAAAATTGCTGCAGATGCAATATTATATGCTGCAAAAATAATAGTCTGTTAGTGTGTTATTAATACTAATTAAAGAATTAGAAAGTGATTAAATGTCCTGACTAACATGTTAACTGACCAAGTGTTCTGCATTGACAGTGACATCACACTCCGATACAAAGAAACACGCCGGCGCAGACAGGAAGGGTCTTCAGAGCGAGTCCCTGGACTCGCCGACGGCAGCAATTTAGCCACATCAGGCCGTAGCAAACTAAACGGCAGTGTGGACACGGTCCGTCACAGGAAGTCATGAATCCATCCTTCCACGCACAAACAGCCGTGCACTACACATCACTACTGGACATATGTTTGTGTTTATAATCCTGTTCAGATCATACCAACACTCATGGTGTCTGTCAAGCGGCATCCAGAGAGATGATGCCATCATTTTCTCTCCCTGCGGAGAGGGTTGTTGTGTATATTTAGGAAAAATATGTCTTTGTAGCTGTTACATAGGTAAGGCGTTTAAGGTTCGGGGTCTACTGTCCCTCTGGTTTTGGGTTTAATGATCGGTGCTATGCAGGAAAACACATTTCGATGCAGAACACTATGCAGTGAACTAACAGTAGAGGAAGTGCACATACAGCCATTTATGAATAAAACTATTCTTTTTAAGTTACATTTAGCGGGTAGGAACACAGGAAATATCCTGCTTGAGCTATAACACTGTATTTAAAATGCTATGAGAATGTAATTATTTAATCGGCTGTGCCCTTCTGCTATGCTTAGGATGCTAAAGGAGGTTAGCGTGCCTGTTACACAAGCACCTCATACAAGGACAATTCTTCTGACCTGTTAAACACTGGTCAGTGGCATGACTGGACCAAAATCGAAGAACTTTACTTTCCATTTGCATGCGTGAATGTGTGTTAGACCATAGCGGCCAAAACATTCATCATGCTGATGCTGTTTTTATTTCTGCAGGGAAACCACAGACAGGAACTTTGTGTTTTGGGTTTGATAAATGAAAAAATAATCATCAGGAAGTCGTCCCAAAGTTTATGCTGTAAGTGTATTGGGCCGTTCGTGTATCTGGTCACAGTGAGTGGGTTGTGTGTTGTTGTGTTGTGGTAGTGTGTCTGTATTCTGATAATGTGCAAGTCCAAAAACGGCCTGATCTGATGTATCAAATGCCATTATAATCTTACTGTGAATGTAAACGTCTAGCACTAGTTTGACTTCAGCGCCAATGCCTGAGCTGTTACTGTTTCGTATCATGTTACTGAAGGTGTTTAGGGTTCGCTTTGATTTAACTAGCAGGGGAAAGTTAAAATCGCAGTATATGTTCTCGTCCAAATGATCAGGGTTATCACTCTCTGAAATCTTAGTGGGACCATTTGATGATCTGTCTGCCTCTGCTTATAGTGGTTCATGTAAACATGTTACATAGAAACGAACAACTGAGTTCATATTTTATAATATTTTCAAAAAATAAAAAGGAGTTCTTCCTCTTTAATTGACTTTTTTAATTTATGAAATGCATTTTACATTCATATGGGCTGTTTCTGACTATTAATATGTAAGCTGAAGTCTATGAAAAGTGAGTTTATTTGATTCAAAGCACAAGCAGATTTGATTTCAGGTAAGCCTCCTTCTTTTTCTTAGTTTTTGTTAGTTTCAAACGTGAAATGTAGGGTTTATGTAAGAAATTGGGTTAATTTGAGTATATATTTCTATTTATTTATGCTTTAATCAAGAGCCAAACTTTTTTTTTAATCAAAAGACAAACTTATTATTATTATTATTATTATTATTATTATTATTATTATTTTAGTTTTCGATTGTTTGAAACTAATTTCCAAGAAAAATGATTCAGGTAAGAAATCTCTAGTTCTTTCTTCCTATAATCGCTTTTTACTCAGTTTTTTTTTTAAATGTAGTTTTAAGTACCCCAAGTCAACCATATTCATGTAAATATTGTTAAAACTAGACAAAACGTTTTGTTTAGCGTCAAACTACATTTCCCAGCGCACCGTGCCTGTAATCAGATTGTAGTCCAGAAGCTGCTTTGTAGTCCGGAAGTGTTGCGTTCACTGTCTTGTGGTCGAAGGGCACGAATGGGGTAATTAACGTTTAACTTAAGTTGTAATCCAGTGGCAGATGGCGAATAAATCTGATCCGGGCGCTGTTCGCTTCTGCTCTTTGCACGCGTGAGTTTGTTGGTCACAGAATAAGAAATAAAGTACGCCAGGATGGCAGATGAAGGATTGCAGAAGTGGACAGTTATCGTGCTCACATGTCAACATAAAGACAGTGTTTATGCCTTCCAGAGAGGTGAGTTCATCATTTATTCATATCGCATGTCTGTGCTGATTTATTAAAAAGAGAATATATCTACATTAACGTTCTTTAATTCTTGTTTTCTTTGAGTTTTTATTGAATCCATTTGGGCAGTCTTGAAACGTCAAAGAACATTAAGATAATGTTTAAAATGCATAGACAATTACAAAAAAGTATTACTCTGGGTTGTTTGGGACTTTATATTATGGTAATACCAAAGTAGTCTTTGAAGTATCTTAAATTAAGTACATGAATTTAGGTGCCACATTATTATATACCAAATTACTATGGTATTATCATCTGACTAGATCATTACTGTCTATAAGGGTTTAGCTCACATTAACAGATCTCCAGACCAGGTGTAGGTGAATCTCATGAGGTTTGTGTGTGTTTCAGAGCTGGAGGTGCGTCAGAAGCAGGGTGTTCTCCCTGCGGATGCTCTGCTGCTGACCGTTCCTGACCCTCACGCCCGGCTGGGCAGCGGCGGGGCCACACTGAACGCCCTGCTGGTGGCTGCAGAACACCTGAGTGCCAGAGCCGGATACAGCGTGAGCTTCACTTTACTCTAGATGGCTCTGTGTGTGTGTGTGTGTGTGTGCAGATGGTTGGAGGTTTGGAGAGGAATCCTAAAGGATGTGTCAGGATTGCCAAAGGAATTTCTTGAAACTAAAGGATACAAATGGGATCAAATAAAGATCCTTAAAGATTTAAACTACTGTTCAAATGTTTGGAATAATAACATTTGTTTTTTAAATATTTTTGAAAAAAGTCTCATGCTCACCAAGGCTGCATTTATTTGGTGAAAAAAATACAATAAAAAATCAATATTGTGAAATATTATTACAATTTAAAATAACCGTTTTCTATTTTAATATATTTCAAGAATCATGTGACACTGAAGACTAGAGTCATGGTTGCTGAAATTTCAGCTTTGCATCACAGAAATAAATTACTGTAATTAAATAGAAAAGTGTTATTTAATAATACCAATATTTTACAATATTACTGTTTTCACTTTTTGATCAGATAAATGCAGCCTTGGTTTGCATAAGAGACTTTTTTTATCTTAATTTTTCTAATAAACTTTTGATTTGTAGTGTAAATATATATAATACTCTTATTTTATAAGATATAATTTAATTTATTTATTTTTAAATAAGATCCACAAACAACTGAAAAATCATTTTTTCTATTATTATTATTATTATTATTATTGTTGTTGTTATTTTCCCATTAGTGTGCTTTAGAGGAAACATACTTTAAACATACTTTAACATGCTTGTGTGTTTGCGTTTAGGTGGTGAACGCAGATGTCCTGGATGAAGCTCATATTCTCATCCTTCACACGGTCTGTAATAAAAAAAAAAAAGCATTGTAGATGAAGATGATTCTCAAACATGTGCTAATAGGTGGATGTGTGTTTTTAGGGCAGAGATTTCCCTTGGGACGGCTGCAGCAGGGCTTTCTGCTGGATGCCTGTACAGACATCAGATGCTGTAGAAGGAGCCGTTTGCTGTTTAGACCTGCTGTTGGACTGTCTATCTACAAAGGTGAGCAGAACACACAGTTATGCACACATAAATGTACATGAATTCATGCATCTCTCTCTCTCTCTCTCTCTCTCTCTCTCTCTCTCTCTATATATATATATATATATATATATATATATATATATATATATATATATATATATATATATATATATATATATAGAGTGCATTATTATGCAAATGCATATTTAGTGAAACATCCTGTTGTTTCAGATTTGCGCTGGTTCTCCGTCAGGCGTTTGGGTGTGCAGCACTGATATGATCCTGAATATTCCAACAAGACAGCGTGAGCTAACATTTATATAATCACACATCTAATGCATAAACAAGATATTTAAAAAAGCTTTTGCCTTTTAATTTTTTTGTACAGAGAATGTTAGCATCTTAAAGGGATACTCCACCCCAAAATGAAAATTGTCATTATTCACTTACCCCCATGTCGTTCCAAACCCATAAAAGCTTTGTTCGTCTTCTGAACACAATTTAAGATATTTTAGATGAAAACTGGGAGACTTGTGACTGTCCCCATTGACTGCCAAGTAAATTACACTGTCAAGGCACAGAAAAGTATGAAAAACATCGTCAGAATACTCCATCTGCCATCAGTGGTTCAACCGTTACGTTATGAAGCCACAAGAATACTTTTTGTATGGAAATAAAACAAAAATAACAATTCAACAATTCGGCACCGTAACGTCACCGTAGCGCCATTTTGGAGAATATCCACTGCACGCAAAATGCGTACACTCTTCTGTGTCAGCCGCGACAAAAGAATACATTTTCTACGTGGATATATGCTGTGATTTGAACGGAAACAGCGCAGCTGACACAGAAGAGCGTACGCATTTTGCGTTCAGTGGATACTCTCCAAAATGGCGTTACAGTGCCGAATTGTTGAATAAAGTCGTTATTTTTGTTTTATTTCCGTACAAAAAGTATTCTCGTGGCTTCATAACGTAACGGTTGAACCACTGATGGCAGATGGAGTATTCTGACGATGTCTTTCATACTTTTCTGTGCCTTGACAGTTTAATTTACTTGGCAGTCAATGGGACAGTCACAAGCCTCCTAGTTTTCACCTAAAATATCTTAAATTGTGTTCCGAAGACGAATAAAGCTTTTACGGGTTTGGAACGACATGGGGGTAAATAATTAATGACAATTTTCATTTTGGGGTGGAGTATCCCTTTAAAAAACACTTCAGGAAGATGTTTTCACTGTTGATTTTATTAATGTCTTTTATTGATTTTCTTTACAGTGATTTCATGGGACGGGTTCTCAGGGGTTCGGGTTGTGGCGTTGCCAGGTGATGTTAGTTTTGCTGTTAATCATGGCGTCTATCTCACTGATGCAGAGGTGCGTTATTGAAAATTAGGGTTATTATTTTTTTTTTTTAATTACATTTGTGTTTCACTTTCTGAGAAATATCTAATATTTGCTTTTACAGGCCAGAGTATGTAACATTATCTATAAAGGGTCAAAGGAGAAGATCAGCTGTGCTGCACTGCCTGATGGGAAAGTACCCCTGGTATGAATTTGTTTGGTAATGTTTGTTGATAACTGTGTATATAACAACAAAGCATATACATTTACTTTGTTTAAAGATGCATTGGATGTTTGGATTGCATGTTGAGTTGATTTTGTGATGCTTCCTAAAAGTGTCTCTGTGGTGTTCAGGTTTCCGGGCCGGTGTTTTTCTCTAGGACTGTGGCAGAGAAACTGTTACAGACTCATGTTACATCACCACTGGACGGCTGTACGTATCTTGGCATGGATTCGGGAGCTCTACCGATTGAGGTAAAAACATACACATTGTAGTTTTTTTTTCTCAGATTCGTCTCTCCCTCTCATTTTTGCTCTCTCTTGTAGATCTCTCTCTTTCTGGATATTCTGCTGTGCCTTTGCTCTGACCTGACAGAGCATGAATTCATCAATGGAGAGAGAACAGGCTGCTCTTCACCCTCCGGACCTCAGGGGGCAGTAGTGAGGAGCGGCCGAGCTGTGTTGTGGAGGACCCTCAGGGGACCCTCCATCTCTATGTGTACTGTTTCACTATTTTTTGCTTATCTCTCTCTTCATTTTCTTTCTGGATTTTTATTTATATATATATATATATATATATATATATATATATATATATATATATATATATATATATATATATATATATATATATACATATAAACCTTTTGTATGAAAGAAAGTATGTGTCTGATATGTGTAGATGTGAGAAACTAAGTCTGTTTGGGAATAGAAAACTAGCCTACTGAATACAGAACTGTGTATATTGGATATTGAAAGGGAAAGTGAAGTGTGGCCAAGTATGGTGACCCATACTCCGAATTTGTGCTCTGCATTTAACCCATCCAAGTGAACACACACCGTGAACACACACCCAGAGCATAGTTAAACTATGCATCCAATTATGCATGCAGTTTATATGCAATGTACTCTTTTATACTTTTTAAATGCAATGGGCACTTTTGTATTCTTTATATACTATATAATGCAGTATTTGGTTAAATGTAGGCCACATGGGTTTTCCATGCATACTGAAAATCTGTATACTCACAGTATGCATACTGTATATTGCAGAAGTAGTAAGTATAGAGTAGTATGTTATTCTGAACAGCCTTTGTCTGTTTCCAGTGTACATTCCAGATGGTCGCTATGATTATTTGACTCTGTCGGGTCGGGAACATGTCATTCGTCTGACAGAAACTGGAACTGAGACGATGATTCTCTCTCATATTCAGGTGGGAAATGTGAACATCTCTGGGATTTTTTAAATTAACCTTTTTAACCTTTTTGCAAAACAATTTCTTCTTTAAAGGATGTGAAGTCTGTGGCAGAAGGCAGCAGGGTGATTAATAGTGTCTTGGAAGGAGATGTTCATGTATCAGAAGGAGCTGTTGTGCAGCACTGCCACCTACAGGTCCGGATGGTTTTAACTTAATCTTAGTCTATTAACTATTTAAAAATATGAAATCAAAACTTCCAAAATTTTCTCACTGAATATCCTGTTTCTATAAAACCTCACATTACTGACATGAAATCTGTTGTGAATATTTGGCTTTGTGGTTTTTCCATATTTATGCAGATTTTCATATTTTCCATCCTGAAAAGAATGGCCCACATTTACTGTTATTGTATAAAACAAAAATATTATTATTATTATTACTATTAATAATGTCTAAATGTTTTTTTGATTGTACAGTACCAGTCATACTGTTGAAATAGTAATATATTTTATTGATTTGTTCAATTTAAGTAATAATAAAATACTATTTTGAAAAATGATTTATTATTATGAAGAATTATTATTATTATTATTATTATTATTATTATTATTATTATTATTATTATAATGAATGGCGGGAAACAGTTTTTCCTTCTTTTTTTGTCCTTAGCTGATCACATGCCTGAATAATACGGTTATCAAAATGTGCCAATGTCAATTGCAGGGTCCAGTCCAGGTGCATTCTGGGTGCCTGCTGTCAGGGCTTGATTTGACCTCATCCTGCATCCAGCGACTACCCCTGTCCAGTGACATCATCATTCAGGGACATCGAGTGATGCTGGGAGAGTTAAAGTTAACAGTGTTCACAGCGTTTGGAGCTCATGACAATTTAGAGGTGAGTTTAGAGCTTGTTGTTTAAATTAAATTTTTTTTCTATAATTTTGAGAACAATATAAATAAGAAAATGTATGCTAATTTTACATTTTATTATACACAGTGTTGGGGGTAATGCATTACAAGTAAGGCGAGTTACATAATCAGATTACTTTTCCCAAGTAACTATTAAAGTACTTATGCATTACTTTTTAATTTACATGAAAATATCTGAGTTACTTTTTCAAATAAATAATGGCAGTTACTTTGTTTTCCCATTTATTGACTGACAGTTGTCCCCAACATAACGTATTGCTTTCCATAAAAGTAACCAAGTAATGCAATTAGATACTTTTTTTAGGGAGTAATGCAATATTGTAATGCATTGTTTTAAAAGTTAATTTCCCTAACACTGATTATACACTATTCATCTCCACCCAGGCCTGCACTGATGATGTCAATGCATCATTCCTTAATCAAAAATTGACTGATTTTTATAGTCGGACTGGAATACAGTAAGAAATTTCTACTTTCATAACTCAGACTTTTGACTAAAGGTTTTGTCTATTTTTAAGATTATTGCAGCCAAAAACCACCTGCTTATACAGGAAATCCTAAGCTGCCTAGGTGACTTCACATTTCATTTTTTAAACTGACACAGTTTCATATAGTGTGTGTGTGTATGTGTGTGTGTGTGTGTTAAAGGCCTCAGTACCTTTGGACACCTGAGAGGACCGAGTCATGCTGTCTGCTGGAAGCCCGATTGTTCCCAGTGTTTATGCCACGTTCAGGACCCGCTGGACTAGAGGGTGTTTGTTGGCTCCTGGGCGGCGCTGGTGGGCTGGACAGCTGGAGGGAAGCCTGGAGACTCTCGCTCAGAGATATTCTCATTCTGACGGACCAGCAGACGGAGCTGCGCTGGAGAGAAGAGCTGTTCTTCAGTGTGGGCCGAAGGAGAGCCGTTGACGCTCTGCAGGGCCACATGAATCTCAGTCTACTGCCATTCTTCAGAGCAGCAGTTCTGGCAGACCAGCAGGAGGAGCTACTGCAGGTGCTGGACTCTGGTGAGGAGCAAAAGGTGAACAGTGGTTTGCATATGTTGAGTTTTAAGGATACTGATGTTTCAGCTGTTTTCTCAGTGGCTGCAGGCAGCAGTGGTGATCTGGGAGTAGCGGCTCGTTGTCTCGCCTGTATCGCTGATGTTCTTGGCTGTCTGGCTGGCGAGGGTAAAGGCGGTTTGCGCAGCGGGCCAGCGGCGAATCCATCATGGGCTCCTGCTTTTAAGCTCCTAGAAGAGGGAAACTTACCTGCAGGTGTCCAAGAACTGGCCAATCAAAGAAAGCACTGGCTCAACAGGTCAGAACTTAAAAAAAAAAAAAAAAAAAAAAAAAAAAAAAAAGATGTATAAATTTGAGATGTAAACTGAGAATGTTTGATTTGTCATTGCTTTCTAAAGACCAGATTTGTTGGTGAGAGCTGCCAGGCATTATGAGGGGGCGGGACAGATACTGCTGCGGAAGGCGGTGATGTCAGCGCGTGAGTTTGTGTTCATTGGTCAAGGAGAAATGCCGCCCATGGGTGAGTGGCAGGAAGTAGAGTGTCCTGCTCGATTGGATCTGTCAGGTGAGAACAGCTTTCTTCATTTCAGCTGATCAGAGAATGTGTTTGTTTTATAGTGATGTGTGGCATTTGGAGTTGAACTGAGAATGCCTTTTTAAATGGAAGATCAGTTTTTGAATTTAAACTGAATGAAGAATTGTAATTCGAAATTGAAATTAAAAGTGACAGTTAAGACATTTAGAATGTTACAAAAGATTTCTATTTCAAATAAACAATGTTTTCTTTTTTTTACTTTATATTCATCAAAGAATCCTGACTACAAATGCATCAGTTTCTACAAAACTGTTAGACAGCAGAACTGTTTTCAACACTGATAATAATTAGAAATGTTTCTTGAGCGGCAAATCATCATATTAGAATGATTTCTGAAGGATCATGTGACTCTGAAGACTTGAGTAATTATGCTGAAAATTTAACTTTGCATAACAGGAATAAATTACATTTTAAAATATATATTCTAATATAAAAAGTTATACTAAATTGTAGTAATATTTCACAATATTAGTTTTTACTGTATTTTTATCAAATAAATGCTGAGAATAAGAGACTTCTTTCAAAAGAAATAAGAAATCTTACTGACCCCAAACTTTACGTTTCAACAGTAGTGTGGATGCATTTTGTTTATATATTTCATTATATTTAAAAAAAATATCTTTTGTTGACAGAATTGAAGCATTCTTAATTTTCCAAAATGCCTTTCCTACGTTGAATTTCTTTGAAATGCAGTTCAGTAAATTTCTCTTCATGTCATTAAAATTCATCTCAAAAGTATTTAGGTTTTCTTGGGTCTTTGACAGTGTGTGCTGAAAGTGTGTGTTTGAATACCTCATCAGGTGGTTGGAGTGACACTCCTCCTATAGCGTTTGAACATGGTGGACTGGTGGTCAATGTGGCCATCAAGGTGGATGGGAAACGTCCGATTGGAGCTCGAGTTCGGCGCGTTCCAGAGCCTCATCTGCTGTTGGTCAGTAGTAGCGGTGAACCGGCCTGCAACATCTCTACAGAAACACTCTGTGAGGATCTTACTGACCTGGAAGACTATTGCCAGCCTCACGCTCCGGGTGAGAGGATGAGTGTTGACACATGCTGTGAGATCTGACAGTCTGAAACATCAACACAGTTCACAACACATTTTTGTTCTTAATGTTTTGATGTTGAACATAAATATATGAATATCTGTAAATATTTTAAGTTGTGTGTTTGTGTTGTAGGTGCTCTGCTAAAAGCCGTGTGTGTGTGCAGTGAGCTGGTGTGTGTATCGTCTCCTGTCTCTCTGAAAGAGCAGTTGTTACAGCGCTGGGGTGGTGGACTGGAGATCCTCAGCTGGTCTTCACTGCCACATGGATCTGGTCTCGGTACTTTTGAGTAACTTCACTGTTTAAATGTACAGAATTTTGGATTAACACTCAAGACGTCTCCCATACAAACAGGAACAAAAGACAGAACTGTAATGTATAATGGCATCTAGACAATGTATTAATTAATATAAAATGAATCATAATTAAGTTGTGTGTGTTTCTAGGCACCAGCAGTATCCTGGCAGGTGCAGCTCTTGCAGCAGTGTACAGATGCACGGGACGGAGCTACGACACAAACTCTCTCATTCATGATGTTCTTTACCTGGAGCAGATACTCACCACCGGTATGAGAGATGCTTTTATTCCCATAATGGGAAGCATCACGTCCTTTCTAGAGCAATGTAGGGTTTTACTGGGCTCTGGAGCTTGACCAAACAGGAGTTTAAATGTTTAACAAGCTGAATTTGAAGGCGTTTTATATTTTTGTTGCTGTTTTTCAGGTGGAGGATGGCAGGACCAGGTTGGTGGGCTGTTTGGAGGAGTGAAACTGGCCCGATCTGCAGCTCAGTTACCGCTGAGAGTGGAAGTAGAGCAGCTCTCTCTGACTCAAGACTTCCTGTCTGTCCTGCAGCAGCATCTTCTTCTGGTTTACACTGGAAAGACGCGCTTAGCACGGAACCTGCTGCAGGTATGAGCGGCTGATGGTGACCGTCGGACTTCATGAATGGCGTGCTGTGTTTTCACTGGATCACTGTGTGTGTGCAGGACGTGGTGCGGAGCTGGTATGCACGTTTACCCTCCATCGTACAGAACACAAAGCAGCTGGTGACCAATGCAGAGGAGTGTGCTGAAGCCTGCAGAGACGGTGAGAGACACACACTCATTAATATAAGATTTCAACTGACTCTTTTACTTGGTTCTCTCCCTGTCAGGATCTCTCATCAGATTGGGACACTGTTTGGACACATACTGGCAGCAGAAGAAGCTGATGGCTCCAGGCTGTGAGCCGGCGGCGGTGAGATCCATTATGAAGGCACTTCAGCCGCTGAGTTTAGGACAGAGTCTGGCAGGAGCAGGAGGAGGAGGATTCCTGTACTTACTCACCCGTGAGCCGCAGCAGAAGGAAGCAGTGAGAGAGATTCTCACAAACATACAGGTGAGTCAGAGAAACTGCTTCAGCCACTACAGAATGAAAACATGAAGAAGAATGGTTGTTTAACCATTTCTAAACTCATATGTCGAAGCAGTTTTTTCAGAATGATTCAATATCTGTGCCGTTTAATCTCGACTGGTTGCTGAAAAGCCTGTGTTTAGTGTCCTTAAAGTAATTACCTAACCTTTAATTTAAACACTGGTAAAAACAGAAAAACTGAATGTTGTTAGTCCTGCTGTTGTGTTTGACAGGGCATTGGTTCCTTCAGTGTTCATTCAGTGGAGCTGGATATGGATGGGATCTCAATCATTCAGAAGAGCTCTGAACCTCCTGAACAACAGCAGATGACGTAAATCTGAGTGCCTTGTGTATATAACAATTAAACTGATGTTTCTGTAAATATAGCATTTATAAACATTGTTTCATATAGATTTCTTTCATATTAACATTTGTGTGTTAATATTTGTCAATCCTGAAGAGAAATTAATGAAAAAAATATTTTAAAATATGAAATGTATTGAAAACATTTGAAAATTGTGCAATGACATTTAAGCTTATTTTCATTTGAACTAAATGTGTAGAAAAATGTTCAGGCCATGTTCATCCTTGTAATTTTACTTGTCTTTTGACTGTACTATATAACATAAGAACTTACATTAAAACCCATAAGAACCCACGGTGTGTCACAAACACTGGTGATTATCTGGAAAGGTCTTTTTAAAGCATTATCCCTCACTTTCAACTCAGGAAGTCCCTAAGTGACACATAATGAACACCCAGGTTCAGTCATGTGACAATGTGTGCATTTTTTTGTTGCCATGGCAACATTTCCAAAATGGTGTCCTGTCTGGTTAGCACGTTACAGTGTCAGCAATTTTTAAAAACGCTTGTTTTTATTACAAAAGGTTTGTTTCAACCCATGCAACAATTCTAATGTTTTAATAACATATCTTAAATTACTCTTAACCTGATTTTAATACGTTTCTTGAACAAATTGATATAAAACAAGTTACGAAGATATTGTGGTGACATATGTCACATCGGGCTGTTAACCTTAAAACAGTAGGTGGAATTTTGATGTGACGTATTTATCACATTAAGAAAAATGGTAAAAATGGTAATGAGCTGCTCAATTAATTTAGCTGATTCAATTATTTTAGTGTTATATATTCTCTGCTGCTCATTTCAAAGCATATTTTAATAAATCTACGTGCATGCTTAACATGTTGACCTCCAGTGTAAGGTAGTTATTTATTTTTATTCAGTTTGCACATTTTCGAGTTGTGAAAAAAAAAAAAAAATCTAAAAATTAATTTCTGGTTAAACCATATACCTGAAAAGGTAGAATTTTGATATGTTACAAAACAGTTGTTGTAAAATTAATAGTCAGAGTTATGTGGTTTTGAAATATGTTGTGGCAAAGCAAATAAAATGCTAAAACTATATTACTTCTGAAAAGGGTTTTTGTTTTATCTTCCCAGATAAGTAATCATTTTGATATGTTGTGGAAAAGCAAATAAACAGAAAAAAACTGTTATTTAGCAAAAACAAATTATAAAATGTATTTTTTTCAATTGATAAATAAATGCCCAGTGTGACATATATGTAACATGAAAAATGTATCATAAACGCCCAATGTCATATATATGTAACATTACAGATCGTATTTCAAAAACAACTACAGAAACAAGTTATAAGTGGTCCATTTGGTCTGTTTTATATGCCCCATAATTGTCCTATAAGGAGAAATCGGTCTGGGTTCTTATGGGTTAAGTTTAAATAAATGATTCTACAGCTTGCGACTGTTAAGAGCTACCTTTTAAAATAAGTATAGCTATGTCTTTTCATTGTGGGATTAAGAGTATTTTTGGAGGTTTAGGGTTGCCCTGACAACACTTTTTAAAATATTTGGATTTAAATGTATTATCAATTTTGAAAACATTGCTTTCCTTTTATTTTTTGTGTCTAAAATAAACTCGAACATCATCTTTAAACCCTTCTGTACACCTATAGACCCGCCCATGTTTTTCTCTGTCCTGAAACACTTGTACAAGGAAACATAGTCAAACATACAAGGAAAGTTACTTGAATAGTAAACCTACATCTGGAACAACGACTAAGACAGTGTGAAGTAAAATGGACTTAAGTAAGCATTTATTATTTTAAAAACTACTTCTATTGTCATTGTTAATTGGTAAAAAATTGTTTTAGTTAAACTAAATCTATTGCTGACGTGTTTACGGTTTCTGTGAGACCTTCTTACTGCTTTCACTTTCATGTTCGTCTATACGGGTAAGGCCAGAAAAAACATAAAATGGGTTTGCACATATCAAGTTATGGTATTTTACTATGAAGGTAAATCAGTAGCTAAACTCGAGAGCTTGCTGATTTGAATGTGAGAACTTGTCATATTAATATTCGTATTTGTAAGTTGAAATTTACACTCACAGCTCTGATGTGAAAAGCTGAATCTTTCGATTTGCACACACAGACAATAATCAAAACACCCGTGTTTTAAATTTGAAGTTGCAAATTAATAGTTACAAATGTGTATGACATATTTACTTTTGCTCTTTACTTCAGTTTCGCTGTACAACGTCAAGTCGGCACTTACAACCTCTCAGATCTGGCAGTACAACTTCAAATCCTAGCGCTTTGATTTTTGCCACTCATTTCGCGATATTCCTGTAGCAAAACTCACTTGTGCACTTGTAAATGCAGACGCGACTCGCGTGAGAGCAGAGCCGGGGGCGGGGCTGGGGTGCGAATCAAGATATTTTATTTGATTGTTTTCACTAAAAACACGGGTATGTTTGCCAGTTGTGTGATGTCATCATTTGGTGGCAGCACACACAACACATGAAATAAACTGTGCAAATGTATCTGTGGTCTTATAAATGTTTTGTAACCTGTGCCGTTGTGATAATTATGTGTTATCCTCAGTTTCTTGTGTAAATTAATTACAAAGGTAGACTTGCAGTAAAAGACCATGTAAGAACATAAAAAAGTCTGTTCTTTGACCATGTGATGCAAAGTGGTCCAGGATAAACAGTTTGACGCACATCAAACTATTATGTAAACGTCTACCCTACCAAAACAGAATTATATGAATAATTAAATGTCCTGGCCTAAGTAAGTAAAAGTTTAGTTTAAAAACCACTTCATGAGCAAAGTATGAATACTGTTTTAGCATATACATGCTGCTGAATACAATAAGCTTTCTTATTTAATTATTTTTTTAATGTCTACAAATGTGCATATTGGAGATTATAGATCAGTGTGTAAAACACAATGACCTTTCAACGGTTTTTTTTTTTTTTCTTTTTTGCCTCAAATTCATGTGTTGGTCTGTACTGTGTGCTTGCTATTAGCCTACATTCATATTATGCACCATAATGAGTAACTCCCTTACTTTCATCAATTTTTATCCCGTTTAATTTTCACTTGTGCCTTCATAGCTTTATATTGGCCTTAATGGCCATTATATAAAGTGGTTCAACACATTCCCATGCTTTATTTATAAGCAGTTGGATACAGCCATGTTACTCTCTGCAATATGCAATATACAGTAAGATACAAATAAAAGATGTTGCATTATTTGTCTACCAGATAATACTTGAATGTCAAGATGAATGTAGTAGCTTAAAATCCCGTAAAAGCTAAGGATATTCAATGAAAATAGTTAGCAGTGTTTTACAAATAACTGATACATATATGCATAAAAAACATGTTTCTTTCTGCACTGCAAGTCGCGCTGGCTGGCGTTGTTCATTGGTCAGGCATCGACCAATAAAATGTCTTCATTCGCACCGCAGCCCCGCCCCCGGCTCCGCTCTCTCTCGTCTGCATTTACAAGTGCACAAGTGAGTTTTGTTACAGGAATATCGCGAACAGTGTTGCCAGTTTAGCAATTTTTTTGCTAAATTTAGCAACTTTTCACACTACTCTAGCAACTTTTTCTTCCAAAAGCACCTAGCAACAAATTTAGCAATTTTTAAAAATTTATTTGGCAACTTTTAGCAACTTTTGATAAGTGACTCAGACAATAAAAAGGCACACATTTTCCATCTAAATTACACAAAAAGAGGAAACCAAAGATGCCTAGCAGTACACACATCATGTGAATTAAGTTAGCTGCTATTTTCAATTGTTAAATTTAATAATAATTTAAAAATTGTTCATTTATGATACACTTTGTTAGTAGCTTGTACCTGTGATTGTTGATCAGTTAGTACACTGTTAGAAAAATAGAAAAGATACTGGTAATTTTCCAGAACATTATCCATTATCCATTGTAAAAACGCAATGTGTAATTTAAAATGCAGGTAAAAAACCAATACGGAAAATTATTTCATATTAACATAGTAGATTGTGCCCTATTTGTACAGACTTTTCTTAGAGTGTAGGATACTAACTAACTACTAACACACTGCTTAAAGCATAATTGTTGAGAATGTGTAGTATTGCTAGTTTACTAGCTGTTCAATTATTCAATGTTTAAAACAGTTATTTATATTTTAATATTATATCATGCATATTATTTTACAAACAAATCTAAATGAACATATATAAAATATATTTTTTGCTGAGATTCAGTGTTGCCAATTTAGCAATTTTGTAACTAGATTTAGCGACTTCCCCACCCCTTTTGAGACTTTTTTCAAAAGTTTAGGGACACATATAGCAACTTCTTGGACAAACCTTCTCTAAGTTCTCATCGTGCCCACTGATCTATATTCATCTTTATATAGATCAGTGAATCTACCATTATGATGTCATCTAGTGACTTTTAGCTACGTTTTAGTTACTTTCAATTGAAAGCAGTTGGCAACATTGCTGAGATTTGATGTTGTGTCACAATTTTGCGTTGTGATTACGCAATGACATTATAACGTCATTTAGCAACTTTTAGCAACAAATCGACCTTCCTTTAGCAACTTTCTCTGAAAATTTGTTGGCAACACTGATCGCGAAATGAGTGGCAAAAATCAAAGCGCTAGGATTTGAAGTTGTACTGCCAGATCTGAGAGGTTGTAAGTGCCGACTTGACGTTGTACAGCGAAACTGAAGTAAAGAGCAAAAGTAAATATGTCATACACATTTGTAACTATTAATTTGCAACTTCAAATTTAAAACACGGGTGTTTTGATTATTGTCTGTGTGTGGAAATCAAAAGATTCAGCTTTTCACATCAGAGCTCTGAGTGTAAATTTCAACTTACAAATACGAATACTAATATGATAAGTTCTCACATTCAAATCAGCAAGCTCTTGAGTTTAGCCAAAGACTATAGAATACCCAAGACATGTCACTCGTATAGTTTTGAATGGGGAAAAATGCAATGCTTAACATGGCCGCTCAATCGAACGAAGCCCCGCCTTCTGAGCAAAAGAGCCAATCGCTATTCGGGAAAGTCAGCGTGTCACTGCAGCTGCCGTTAGAAGTCCCGGTTGCTATAGAAACAGTCAGCGTTCTGAGACGTGCGCTTGATCTAGCCTGAAAAACAAGCTTTTTATAACGCTATTTGAGCAAAAGAAAAAAATATTTATGACACAGTTGTTGTCAGATTTCATTGGTGATTTCAAATATGAAATTTAATCGTAAGCTTAGTGAACAGTTTGGGAGAATTTCATGTTTCCCCACACAAAGTAATAGGAGTTGCACTTGGATGCCCGAGAGGTGTTTCAAAGATGGCCGCCGAGTGACATGACTTGTCTTAAAGAGACTTTGGTTTAGCTACTGATTTACCTTCATACCTTCATTCCCCAAACTTAATATATTATTCCCTTATACTTACACGGAGGTACTGAATAGGTACACTATAATTACAAAAATGTTACACTGTAAATTCTGTTTACTTGCGCAGGAAGTTGCGGGTTGTAATCTAAAGCGTTACTGAAATCTCTTGCATTAATTGTGATCATGGCTTGTCTTGAAAAACGAAGACAATTTGATGTCCATCGTAGGAGAATTCACATTGTAGAACTGTGCGGCAAATCTTCTGACACTGCCAGAATTTCGTCTGAGGTAAAAGTTGATTGCAACGGTCATTAATCAGCTGTGTTTGAACATGTCAAACTAACAATCAAAGACTACAGATTTTAGCCTAAGATAGGAGGAACCTTTTAGGATTTGTGAAATTTGTCTCAAATGGCCAAATTGTGGGCAAAATCATACAGTGTGAGCCTGGCTTTAATTAACTGAAAGCATGAGAACTGAATGGCATAATTAAGGAACACAGAAAACTAGGTCAGAGGAACAAAACTAAACAGAAGAACAGGAAATGAAAGAAACATAATGGAAGTCCATTATCGTGACAACAACAAAAAACATCTAAAGCTTTTCTGTTTTCGATTCCCTGTTTATGTAAAATGTCTACATTCTAGAAAATGCTGGATTAAAAACAGCCTAACTTGGATTATTTGGCATCCCAGCTCTGGGTAAATATTGGACAGTTCAAATGCTGGGTTATTTTGACCCAGCTGATTGGGTTAAATGTTTTTACCCAACATGCTGGCTTGTTTTAAGTCAACTATTTTTAAAAAATTACATTGCTGGCTTAAAATGGGCTGGAAGTAGTCCCTAACCGCCAGCATATGACAACAATGATTTATGGCTTTGACCTTTGTGACCTCATAATATTATTATTAATAATAATAATATCCATATGTGACCTTTGATCTCATAACGAGTTTCAGATGCGGAAATCGGGCAAGCGTGAAACTCCCATGTCATCCGGGGACGAGATATATTGTCGTCCGGTGGAAAACCAATGTTTTTGAAGATTTTTATGGTGCGTTTTTGAATTTTCCTCATAGGAGCATCTGTGGCGTGCGCCCCCTCCCATCTGAGGTGCGAGTGTCAGGTTGCGTTCCAAGGCACGCTCCCTCTCTCTCTCTCTCTCTTTCTCTATGGGAATGTGAGAAAAACAATAATGATCAAGCAATATTAAAAAAGTAAAGGAAATTAAGAGATCAGTTTTAAGACACACAGCTGCGCTCGCACATATATTCTGTTGGTTGTATAAAAAGAATTTAAATAAAATAGGTAACATGACTATTAATGAGAAGGGATAAAAAATGTTTATCTTAACGAATAAAATGGTTAAAAAAATATAATTTGACTTACATTCTTCGCGGGGAATAGAGAATACGCGTCTTCGTGCTATTCCAGTTGGTCTCAAATGAAAAGTTTAAAAAAATGGTCATGTTTAAACTATTTCTGTCTTTGTCTCTCTCCCTCTCTCTCTCTAAGCACTTTTTCGCACCAAGCTGTGGTGTGTGAAAGGATGGAACCCTCCCGCTCCGGACATTTAGGTCCGTTGTGTGAGAGAAAACTGATAAACTTTGCAAACATTTTAAATGAGATCCATAACCTTACTTTAATGTTTAAATAAACAGAATCCCTATACACCCGTCGTCCGGTGATTCTTGCTTTAACTTATTTCACATCAAACCATGAAACATGCACAGGTTTTCTGTATGCTTTTAGAAATAAATCTAGTAACATTTTGCCAATAACACCGCAGCACAATGGTTCAGTGGTTAATGTGGACATGGAGAGGTGCAGAAGCTCGTTTTGATCACGTATCGAACCCCAGTCGGGACTTCAAAATGTTTTTAATTATATAGCTAAAATTGCCTCTATTTTAAATAATAATCAGCCTTTACTCTTTGAATTTAATGCTGGGTGTGTTTATTTCACAGACTTTCAGGTTCTGTTTATGTTTACCCATGTGCTAGTAATTTGGAAATTGATCTTCTTTTTTCAGTTACAGAAGCTCTCTTTCTCTCTCCCTCTCTACCTCTGTCTCTCTCTCTGTCTCACACACACACACACACGTTTGCTTAGACATCTAAAATGGTGATATTACACAGAATCCTGATGTTTTTATCTACAGATAATTATGCATGTTACAACCCATCACAGAAAACTTTACATTTTAGAAAATAAATAATAATTCATGCGCTTTATAAGTAATTTACTCATGGGCTCAATAAAATGTTCCCTCTCTCTCTGAGAGGACGCTTGCCCCCACACCATAGGTTAAACAAGCACACAGACACACATTCAATCGTCAGAGTCTTATTCTCGTCTTTTAAATGAATTGAATATAAATAAATTATGCGATCACACACGATATAAAACAAAGCAAAACACTGACGCTTGTTTTAGGTAACAAAATTTTTGTAATGAGGAACCAGCAATGTCGAAATAAGTAAAGGGGGGAAAAATAAATAATTTAACAGGCAAACAGTGAGGGATATGGTGGACCCGACATGTCCGGGCAAGCCATTGTCATGTTTGAAGGCCATAAACATTATTTATCAATGTTTTATGGCCATAGACATATTTAAATTCAATTCACATTTATATGTATAACTTTTTCACAAAACAAATTGTTGCAAAGCAGTTTCACAGAAAAGTAAAGTTTCTACATCATATTTACAACCTTTTATATTCATATTTACATTATTTTAATGAATTTTATACTGTATCATCCCCCTAAACCTACCCATCACAGTTCAGGTCAAACATTTGAAGTATTACTACGCATTTGGTTTGTGGGGACACTCCATAGACATAATGATTTTTTAAATGTATGTATTTATTTATTTATTTATTTATTTATTTTTTATTTTTTACTGTACAACTGCACACCTACCTATCACACAAAAATTTCTGCCTATACATCCATTTTTGATAAAATATTGATTGCAAGCTATCTTAATTATGAGGACTCAAGAAATGTCATCATAAACTACATTTACATTGTTATATCAGTGTAATACCCATGTCATTATACAAATTTGTGTTCTGATAAATCATATAAACAATCACACACAAACATTTCAAGCTAAAGAGAGACTTATTTCTATTTTAAAGAATATGGAAATATATA
Organism: Spinibarbus caldwelli; assembly: GCA_039654775.1. Taxonomy (NCBI): domain Eukaryota; kingdom Metazoa; phylum Chordata; class Actinopteri; order Cypriniformes; family Cyprinidae; genus Spinibarbus; species Spinibarbus caldwelli. The sequence continues at coordinate 7,535,174 of CM077264.1, forward strand.
ATTATATGACAGCATGTTACTACCATGTTACTAAAGCAAATCATCATTCATTTTAATCAAGTATTCAACATTTAAGTGTATTGAACTTATAAAACACATCATAGTAACAAACACGTTACTAAAGCAAAGTATATCATTTATCATACATTTTAATCATATATTTCAACAATTACTTAAGTTCGCTGAACTTATAAAACACATAATATTCTTACATTTTTAAATTAAATATTGTTTTTAAGCAATCTGAATTATGACGACTCAAGCAATTTCATCATAAACCACATCTACATTGTTATATCAGTGTAATACCTATGTCACTATACAAATTTGTGTTCTGATAAATCATATAAACGAGCACGCACATACATAAACATTTCAAGCTAAAGAGAGACTTATCTCTATTTTAAAGAATATGGTAATAAATAATTATATATGTCATAGTAACAAACATGTTACTAAAGCAAAACATTTATCATACATTTAAACATGTATTCAACAATTATTTATTGACCTTATAAAACACATCATTCTTTTCTTTTAGAGAAGATGGTAGCAAATAAAACTGTGATTATATATAACACGCTGTATAAAATAAACATCTACTATAGTTTTAGATGACTATAAAAATGCCTTACATTTTTCAGAGTGCTTAGAGGTATGCTGGATCTTTATACAATGATGTCCATTTCACGAATTAAATGTTTCCAATGAAATAGATAATATAAAAATAAAACAAAAATGTTTAAATTATAAACTTTATTAAATATAAACAAAACTCACAGATCCTGGCAGGGCTAATCGTAGTGAAATGGATTGAATGCTTCAAGGCCCATTCAGAGACAGGGAGGAGTCTCTGAGGTCCATAACAGCTCATGTGGCAAGTCTGCCACCCTTTTCAGAGTGAGCGTCTTCATCTTATAAATGCATTAATAAGCATAATCTTAAGAGTGTAAATAAGATCTTTCAAAAGATTGTGTAGATGAAATCTTAAAGGCTTTAAATAAAATATTTTACTTATCTGTTTGCAAATTTAACCTAAATTATGATTTTTATTCGGCAGTACCTGTTCAAATCTTAGTTTATCATTTTAAAGGAAACTTGTACTTAGTTTATTTTATCAGCCTTTTCTGAACCAAACTTTATCAGCAGAGTGAAACATACCCTTAGCTGAAAATATACTATTGATTGTCTACTGAAATGTAGACAGACCATATGACGATGTAACATCTTGCCTGATGGTCACGTGATCAGTCTTTGACGAGCGAGTTTATGGCTTTTGCAGGCACCAACCCTTTTACCCATAACGTTACGGCTCATTTAAAATGTTTAAGTCAACTACAGACATGTGAAAATCCTTTCCAAAAACATCCATGTCACCGTAATGCACATTCTTTGGAGTCATAAACTACGCTTGAATAAAACATAAAGTGAGGAACACCTACACACACACACCATTCAGGAAGGTCAGAAGTTCAGGTCGGCATATGTAAGCTTTCAAACTTTTTTTTTTTTTTTTTTCCACCCCAAAATCAAGTATTGTACATTTTTATAACACCTGATGATTTTAAAGCGTACACTTACTTTAAAGCATGAATAAAAAATTATCAAATGTAGTTTCATTCCCGTTGTGTTCTAACAAAGTCATTAATTGGTTCTCTTTGTTTTATAAGATTTACTTTTATTACTTCACGGAGGTTCACGCTACTATTATAATTCTGATAAATATGTGGTCATTGCACGATGAAACGAGAATCGGGCTACCAATTAAGTTTGATGCGATGTTTTTAAGAAAGGGATTTTACTTATTTATTTTATTTTTAAATAAATCTAAATCAGATAAAATATTATTCTTTCTTTTTGACAAACCTACATTTCAAACGATTTTTTCCCCGAGATGTTCATTATCCGAGTGGAACTGATCTTATTTGGAGGTCTAAATAATGTGGGGGTCTACATGTAGCTTCTTATCCCAACAAAGAAATCACATTTCACATTCATTCATCATATTTTATTCAATTTTATTTATTTATTTATTTCATTATAATTGTTATTTTTGCACGAGTACCATGGTTTCGTGTCTTTCTAATACTTTAGATGCACAGAATGTGGATTTTTTCACTATCCAACACGAAATTAAAGAGTTGTATCAACTTACCATTTTCTTAGGTTATTATCATCATCATCATCATCACCATTATTAATATTACTATTATTATTATGTACTCACATAGATATAGAATAAACCTTATTGTCCATGCTTTCCTCATATATACAGACCCAAAGATAATGTCCAAACAAGTTCTATGGGGGCACAGTTGTAAATTCCTAGAGGTCTAGTTTCTCAGAAAGTGTACACATAATTTAAGAAAAGCGTCATAATGCATACAGAATACAGAAAACCTCCTCTCGATCTACTGTGGCTGTCATTTTACTTAGGGTTAGTGTTATGGATGACGCTGTACACATTTTGTTTGCTGGACTGTATATGTCATTAGGTGAGGCCTTCTCTCTCTAAGAGCGGTCAGCATTCAGCGTTTGTTTGACCTGAACTGTGATGGGTAGGTTTAGGGGGATGATACAGTATAAAATTCATTAATGTAAATATGAATATAAAAGGTTGTAAATATGATGTAGAAACTTTGCTTTTCTGTGAAACTGCTTTGCAACAATTTGTTTTGTGAAAAAGTTATACATATAAATGTGAATTGAATTTAAATATGTCTATGGCCATAAAACATTGATAAATAATGTTTATGATCTTCAAACATGACAATGGCTTGCCCGGACATGTCGGGTCCACAATATCCCTCACTGTTTGCCTGTTAAAATATTTATTTTTCCCCCCCTTTACTTATTTCGACGTTGCTGGTTCCTCATTACAAAATTTTTGTTACCTAAAACAAGCGTCAGTGTTTTGCTTTGTTTTATATCGTGTGTGATCGCATCATTTATTTATATTCAATTCATTTAAAAGACGAGAATAAGACTCTGACGATTGAATGTGTGTCTGTGTGCTTGTTTAACCTACGGTGTGGGGGCAAGCTTCCTCTCAGAGAGAGAGGGAACATTTTATTGAGCCCATGAGTAAATTACTTATAAAGCGCATGAATTATTATTTATTTTCTAAAATGTAAAGTTTTCTGTGATGAGTTGTAACATGCATAATTATCTGTAGATAAAAACATCAGGATTCTGTGTAATATCACCATTTTAGATGTCTAAGCAAACGTGTGTGTGTGTGTGTGAGACAGAGAGAGAGACAGAGGTAGAGAGGAAGAGAGCTTCTGTAACTGAAAAAAGAAGATTAATTTCCAAATTACTAGCACATGGGTAAACATAAACAGAACCTGAAAGTCTGTGAAATAAACACACCCAGCATTAAATTCAAAGAGTAAAGGCTGATTATTATTTAAAATAGAGGCAATTTTAGCTATATAATTAAAAACATTTTGAAGTCCCGACTGGGGTTCGATACGTGATCAAAACGAGCTTCTGCACCTCTCCATGTCCACATTAACCACTGAACCATTGTGCTGCGGTGTTATTGGCAAAATGTTACTAGATTTATTTCTAAAAGCATACAGAAAACCTGTGCATGTTTCATCATACCGTGTGTGGTGGAATACAATTTTGAAGATGATGAATAAAATAAGAAACTTTTAAACAATGGTTTGATGTGAAATAAGTTAAAGCAAGAATCACCGGACGACGGGTGTATAGGGATTCTGTTTATTTAAACATTAAAGTAAGGTTATGGATCTCATTTAAAATGTTTGCAAAGTTTATCAGTTTTCTCTCACACAACGGACCTAAATGTCCGGAGCGGGAGGGTTCCATCCTTTCACACACCACAGCTTGGTGCGAAAAAGTGCTTAGAGAGAGAGAGGGAGAGAGACAAAGACAGAAATAGTTTAAACATGACCATTTTTTTAAACTTTTCATTTGAGACCAATTGGAATAGCACGAAGACACGTATTCTCTATTCCCCGCGAAGAATATAAGTCAATTTATATTTTTTTAACCATTTTATTCGTTAAGCTAAACATTTTTTATCCCTTCTCATTAATAGTCATGTTACCTATTTTATTTAAATTCTTTTTATACAACCAACAGAATATATGTGCGAGCGCAGCTGTGTGTCTTAAAACTGATCTCTTAATTTCCTTTACTTTTTTAATATTGCTTGATCATTATTGTTTTTCTCACATTCCCATAGAGAAAGAGAGAGAGAGAGAGAGAGGGAGTGGGAGGGTGCCTTGGAACGCAACCTGACACTCGCACCTCAGATGGGAGGGGGCGCGTGCCACAGATGCTCCTATGAGGAAAATTTAAAAACGCACCATAAAAATCTTCAAAAACATTGGTTTTCCACCGGACGACAATATCTCGTCCCCGGATGACATGGGAGTTTCACGCTTGCCCGATTTCCGCATCTGAAACTCGTTATGAGATCAAAGGTCACATATGGATATTATTATTATTATTAATAATATTATGAGGTCACAAAGGTCAAAGCCATAAATCTTTGTTGTCATATGCTGGCGGTTAGGGACAACTGCTGGAAATTAAAAATCACACACAGAATTACTAGAGGCAACAGCAATAATCAAAAGATGAACATTTATTATTAAGAACGCTCATGGACAAAATATAAGACAAATTTAATTTATTTTGGTGAATACAGCATAGTTTACAATAGTACATTTAAACTCATTTAACAAGCATTTTAGAAATAAAACTAACATTTAAATGTAGCTTTTAATTTAAGTGTATTCAACCGTTCTCTGTAATCACTTTTCCACTGAAATAGTGCAAATTCTCATGCCGGTGTGTTGTTGAAATCTGACCTGGTGATGGGCTGCTGTTAACCAAAAAACATATTTAAAATATCATTAAACTTGTTATATGTAAAACCATCATTTAGTGGGGACTTTCAATTGGGAGGTGGCTGTTCCGAACCCTAAACCCTAAACTTATGAACTTATGAAAACAATATTGAAAAAATGTTTGTATTTTATTCCATTGTTGTTTTTAAAAAAATATTTTTGATTTTTTAAAAAGGTGAAGTTCAAAAAAATAGATTTATTTTATATAATTTCTTTGTAAATCATGAAACTCAAAAAAAAAAAAAAAAAAAAAAAAAAAAAAAAGTGTCCCACCAATACAGTGTGTTTATTCCATTGGCTGAGACTTATTTTAATCACAACCCTATATTTATGATCAGGAAATATTCCTGTGTTCCATAACTAAAAGGTGTGAGTATAGGTCCCATCATTTTGAGGTGAATTGTTTTCAAAAGTGTGAAAATCTGTGTGTAACTTTAAGAAACGTCACTACCTAACACCCTTTTTTCTGCAATTAAGCACACTTTTTTTGATGTTACTGCATAACATTTCGTTTTTATATGCGTACAGCTGTCCAGAACTGTGCTAGCTAACCATGTGCTGATTAGCATCTTTAAGGTAGGCTCAAAAGTATATAAAATTGTCACTACCAAAACAGTCTCAACCGAAGTGAAATCATTGTTTTTTTTTTTTTCTGGGTGTTTTAATAAAATAGCAAATTATATTTACAAGGTAGATAAAACAAAATCTTAAGTCAATATAGCCCTTCTTATTAAATTATATCCCGAATTCCGGAAATGTTGGGCTGTTTTTTAAATTTGAATAAAATGAAAACTAAAAGAATTTCAAATCACATGAGCTGTTACAACCAGCTCCAAATTGCAACATAAAGGAGAGCCCACCCGGACCAGCAAATAGCAAAGCAAAGTAATTTATTTAACAAAAGCATAAACAGTCAGTAGTCAGTATTAATGTAAGTCAGTAATGAAAGCATGCATGGCAGTGGACTGTAGATTCAAGGTCTAAAGTGTATGCAAACAACATTAACAACAAAACAAAAGAGCAACCAGCAAGCCCGGTCACATTGTGCCCCCTGTCCTCATCAGCGCTGCAGTCTTTATAGCTCCGCATAATAAGCCTCAGGTGGGAAGACACACCCAGAATAACCAGAATACCTGCAAACCACAAACAAAACAAGAAAAAAACACAGGCCCAGCACTCACTGGGACATAACATGAGCCAATATTTTATTCCCAATAGAACATAACATATGTTTAAATGGAGATGTTTCAAATTTGATGCCTGCTACAGGTCTCAAAATAGTTGGGACGGGGGCATGGGGGCATGGGGGCATGGGGGCATGGGGGGTGGGTGGGTGGGAGGTGAGCGTGGTTTGGGATGAAAGAATGGATGAAACACATTTGTCCGTGTTTCACTCCATCTCGAACCACGCTCACAGAAAGCACTCGAGAAAGAGTATCTCTTCACGGCTCGGTACGCTTTTAACTTGTTTTTTTTTTAGTCTCGAGCAAGAGACTATACGACATTCACGTTACATGATTTGACTAATTTTTACGTAGAGAGGGTGACAGGGCTTCATAACCGTTGGCCAAATTCAAAAACGAAACTAAAATTAATACATCTTTGAGAGCAAGGGGGCCCCCTGGTATTTCGGGGGCCCTACGCAGCTTGCGTATTCTGCGTATAGGGAGGATCAGCTCTGTTTCCGGAAGCATTCCTGGGCCCATTTAGTAATGTCAATGACCAAATCATGCCAATGAGTGATGCAGTGTCTTCTGAGGGCCTGAAGACCACGGGCATCCAACAAAGGTCTTCGGCCTTGTCCCTTACGCACAGAGATTTCTCCAGTTTCTCGGAATCTTTTGATGATGTTAGGCACTGTAGATGATGAGATTTGCAAAGCCTTTGCAGTTTGACATTGAAGAATGTTGTTTTTAAAGTATTCCACAATCTTTTTATGCACTCTTTCACAGATTGGAGAGCCTCTGCCCTTCTTTACTTCTGAGAGACTCTGCCTCTCTAAGACATCCCTTTTATAGCTAATTATGTTACAGACCTGATGTCAATTAACTTAATTAGTTGCTAGATGTTCTCCCAGCTGAATTTTTTCAAAATTTCTTGCTTTTTCAGCGCTTTGTTGCCCCCATGCCAACTTTTTTGAGACCTGTAGCAGGCATCAAATTTGAATTGAGCTCATTTAGTGGATAAAAGTGTAAAATTTCTCCGTTTAAACATTTAACTATCCTACCCAAGATGGCGGCGCGATCTTGGTCCTACCCAAGATGGCGGCGCGATCAGACGCAGCGGCTTCTCCGGGTCCCAAAGACGGTGCTTTTATGCCTTTTAATGTCGTCTGTTCGTCTCCAAACAGTGTCAATTTACTGCTAATTCATCAGGAGATCACTCCGGGATACATCTATGATCGCCAAAGCCTTTTGGATATCGACAACACATACAAACACAAACTCTCGCCGGCGGCTACTGAGAAGCTACGAGGCCTTTGTTTACTGCTGGAGCCGGACCTCGAGAACCGCGGCCTCGCCTACTGATGCTACCCGCACAAGGCGGCGTCGCAAGCGGTGTGAGAGAGGACGGAAGCGCGGTAAGCGCGGAGGTATACGAGCTAGGCTGAGGGCTAACCCCACAAGACCGGCTCTTCCAACACTAATGCTCTCAAACGTTCGCTCTCTGGAAAACAAACTGGACTTAATTCAACTCAGTCGATCTACACAGCATGAGGCAAAGGATTGTTGTGTGTTTGTTTTCACTAAAACATGGCTAAACGACAACATCCCGGACTCCGCCATTCAGCTGCATGGGCTAACCTGCTACTGAGCAGACAGAGATTCATCACTGTCTGGTAAGACTCGCGGGGGTGGCTTGTGTGTGTACGTCAACAAAAAATGGTGTAACAATGCTGTGGTAGTGACAAAACACTGTTCATCACTGGTGGAGTTTATGGTTGTGAAGTGTCGACCGTTCTATCTGCCGCGGGAGTTCACGGCCATTGTTATTGTCGCGGTTTACATTCCTCCGTGTGCAAACGCTAAGGACGCGCTTCGTGAACTGTACAGCGCCATCAGCGAACAACAAACAAATAACCCTGACGGATTTTTCATCATAGCCGGTGACTTCAACCACACAAACTTAAAGACAGTTTTGCCAAAGTTCTACCAACATGTGAACTTTGCAACAAGGGGAAACAACACACTGGACTTTGTTTACACAACAGTTAAGAACGCATACAAAGCCGAACCCCGCCCCCACCTCGGGTACTCGGACCACATCTCTGTTATGCTAATCCCAGCATATAGACCACTTCTGAAACTAGCCAAACCGGTTCTAAAGCAGATCACGGTATGGCCAGAAAATGCTACCTCAGCACTGCAGGACTGCTTCCAGGACACAGACTGGAACATGTTTAAAGAGGCGGCCACTTACAACAACCACACAGACCTACAGGAGTACACTGAAACTGTGACTGCTTACATCAAAAAGTACACAGATGATGTGACAGTCACCAAGTCCATCACCACACGCGCCAACCAGAAGCCATGGATGACAGCAGAGGTTCGTGGGCTGCTAAAGACCAGAGATGAAGCTTTCAGATCAGGAGATAAAGCAGCCCTCAAAACAGCAAGAGCCAATCTGTCCTGCAGCATCAAAAATGCAAAACGGTCATATGCTCAAAAAATCAACAATCACTTCACAGACAGCAGAGACACGCGGAGTCTGTGGCAAGCCATTCAGACCATCACAGACTACAAGCCCCCGCCACAGGCCTGTGATGATGACACATCCCTCCCAGATACACTCAACCACTTTTATTCATGGTTTGAAATGCAAAATGACACACCTGCACAAAAACTGCCCACACCTCCCAACGACCAGGCGCTCTGTCTGTCTCCAGCTGACTAACCCACGCAAGGCTGCGGGTCCCGACAACATACTTGGCCGTGTACTGAAAGACTTTGCTGTACAGCTGACAGATGTCCTAACAGATATCTTCAACATCTCGCTGAGCCAGGCAGTCGTCCCCACATGTCTCAAATCCACAACAATCATACCGGTACCAAAGAAATCACCTGTGTCCTGTCTAAATGACTACCGTCCCATAGCACTGACTCCAATCATAATGAAGTGCTTTGAGAGGTTAGTCATGCACAACATCAAAACCAGTCTCCCCAACACACTCGACCCACTCCAGTTTGCATACTGTCCAAACCGCTCTACAGACGATGCGATTTCCTCCACCCTCCACCTGGCTCTTACCCACCTAGAAAACAAAAACTCTTATGTTAGAATGCTGTTCATTGACTTCAGCTCAGCATTCAACACAATAATCCCACAACAGCTCATAAATAAACTAAACCTGCTGGGCCTTAACAATTCCCTCTGTAATTGGATTCTGGACTTTCTAACCGGAAGACCTCAGTCCGTCCGTGTCGGCCACAACACCTCGAGCACTACCACACTGAGAACAGGTGCCCCACAAGGCTGTGTGCTCAGCCCGCTGCTCTTCACGCTGCTGATCCACGACTGCACTGCCAAGACCAGCTCCAACCACATCATCAAGTTCGCTGATGACACAACAGTGGTAGGTCTCATCAGCAACAACAATGAAATGCACTACAGAGAGGAAGTGGCACAGCTGGCGAAATGGTGTGGCACTAACAACCTGTCCCTCAATGTGAGTAAGACAAAGGAGGTTGTGATGGACTTAAGGAAAAACTCCGCTGATCACCCCCCACTGACCATCGACAGCTCGCCTGTGGAGAGAGTCAGCAGCACTAAATTCCTGGGGATGCACATCACAGAGAACCTCACCTGGACCACCAACACCATGTCACTCTCCAAGAAGGCACAACAGCGCCTACACTTTCTCTGCCGGCTGAAAAGAGCAAGTCTCCCTCCACCCATCCTCACCACTTTCTACAGGGGCACCATTGAGAGTGTGCTGACCAGCTGCATCACTGTCTGGTACGGGAACTGTACTGCAGCAGACCGCAAGACCCTCCAGCGGACAGTGAACACAGCTGCAAGGATCATCGGTGCCCCTCTCCCCTCCATCCTGGACATTTTCCTCACACGATGCTCCAGCAAAGCCAACAGTATCCTGAAGGACTCCACACACCCCTCCCACAGTCTCTTCCAGCTCCTACCATCAGGTAGACGGTACCGGAGCATCAGAGCCCGCTCTGCCAGACTGCTCAACAGCTTTTTCCCCCAGGCTGTGAGAGCCCTGAACTCAAATCACCCTGCCCCTCTCTGAAACACCATACAAACCCCCTACCTCCAGAAACATGGACCATCTGAAACTTATGGAACTTTGTTTGTGCAATCGAAGGGTGCTACAGGTGAGTGGGCCTGTACAAACCACCTGTAGTAGCACACTCTCCTCCTCTATGTGCACTAGTCACTTTTCACACACACTGCTGTGTGTACACAAATCCCACAAAAAGACTCAATAATATATGTATGTTTACATGCTCATGCACTACAAATCATCTTGCACTGTTCCCCAGCCAGCTGCTTGAACTCACAATGTCTCTCTTTGCACATGTACAGTATTTATCTGAAGCATTCGTATAGTTTGTATAGTTTGTATTTTTTAGTTTATGTATAGGTAAATTTTTTATATAGATAGTATATTTATAGTCAAAATCTATCAGTAGGATAGTTTGTGTATAGGTTTATATTGTTTTACTTCATTGCTGTATGCCTGTATTTATGTAGCACCGTGGTCCTGTGAGGCACGACATTTTGTTCCACTGTATGCCCCCGCATGTAGCGGAATGACAATAAAGCTCAACTTGACTTGACTTGACTTGATTTGTTATGTTCTCTATGTTCTATTGTGAATAAAATATTGGCTCATGTGATTTGAAAGTCTTTTAATTTTCATTTTATTCAAATTTAAAAATTGTCCCAACATTTCTGGAATTCGGGTGGTATATTATTGTGTTAGTGACAAATTTGGGGAGAGGAAAAATATTCCAAAACTTTCTGAAAATACAATATGAGAATTAAGTGCACAATTACTAGAAAATGTGTACCTTAGATATTATCCAATTTGCATATATACAATATTTGTGGAAAAAAGACATTTTTTCATGATGTTTACAACTCTGACTTTGAACCAGTTCTGTAGAAAGGCCCATTTAATTATTTATTTATTTTTTAATGTCATTTTAACTCAGTTTTTTTTTTTTGTGAGTATGCTTTCTGTGTTTGTTGGCCAAGAATGCTTAGCCATTTAATGTACCTTACATTATAATACTAATGTACAGGCTCAGATTCAAATCAGGGTCTTGATCACATAGTTGGGTTTATTTTGTCATAATGACTGTACATCATCCCTTACTTGTTATTGAATGTATATAGAGCAATATATAGTACAGTATATTTTGGATAAATGTGTTGTGTTCTCTCTTGGATTCAGGTGACGCCCAGCATCTCTCGGAGCTGAGGATTGTGTTAATGGGTCATAGAGCTGCTGGTAAGAGTTCAGTAGGAAACACCATCTTGGGCAGAGAGGAGTTTGACTTGAAGACGTCTGCTCAGTATGTGAGGAGACTTGGAGAAGTAGCAGACAGACACATCACTGTCATTGAAGCTCCAGGATGGTGGATAAACTTACCTGTAGAGGACAGTCCTGAGATACTGAAACAGGAGATTGTGCTTAGTGTGTCTCTGTGTCCTCCAGGACCACACGTTGTACTACTGATCATTCGTGCCAACTATAGATTTAAAGAGACAGAGAGAAAAGCACAGCAGGGGCATCTGGATCTTCTCAGTGAGAGAGTCTGGAGTCACACTATAGTGCTGTTCACTCATGGAGACTCTCTGTTAGACACATCTATAGAGCAGCACATTGAGAGTGAAGGGCAGGAGCTTCAGTGGCTGCTGAACAAATGTGGGAACAGATATCATGTTCTAAACAATCACAACAGGAGTGACCACACTCAGATCAAGGAGCTGCTGGAGAAGATTGAGGAGACGGTAGCACAAAACAATGGCTGCCATTTTGAAATAGACAGAAAAATTTTTCAGGAGATCAAGGAGAGAAGAAGAGCAGAGGCAGAAAGAGCAAAGGAACGAATGAAGAGGATGAAACAACAGCGAGGTGACATCAAATCACAGATGAGTGAGTTGACACACTTCATAGCACAGATATGCATACTGCATTCATAAAAATGTAAATATGAATCTAATAATTGGTACAAAAATGTTAATAAAATATCAGTTAAAATAATAATAATAATAATGCTCCGGTTACTAACATAACACAGGTTCCCTTAGATAACAGAAATGGGAAGCATTGCATGAGTATGCTGTGTTAGGGGAAACACTGTTTCTCCAAAATACTGAAGCCTGATTGGAAAAAGTTTGTTCAGCTGCACAAACAAATGGCATTTTAGCCAGAGCCATCTGCGGCTCTGAATAAGACGGCACTGAATGCCATTTTGTCAGAATCTTTTGACTGAGAAGCAACAGCATTGACTTAGGTGCAGCACAGCAGAACAGCCAGCTATGCCATGCTCGTTCCCATTATCTCAGGGAACTGGGCTTATGTTAGTAACCGGAGCATTCCCTTATCAATACATTACACTTGCAGTTTGCTTACGCTAGGGGGATGCAATCCGACCGTTCCATGCTACAAGCACAGAACAAAGAGCTGTTCTGTGAGCTTGGCCCTGGGCACTCAAGGTAAGGGCCCTAATAGGTTGCATGGGCTAATTATGAGGGTGGAACTCACCCAGAATCAATGAGGCCCAAGCCATGAGGCTGGAGTCCTCAGAAGAAAATATCCCAAACAGGCCTGGCCATCATCAGGGGGATAGGGTGGCTAGGTGGACAAGATCCGTATCTGAAGAGCAGGAACATCCAGGTTATAAAACCTTGCAAAGATAGAGGATGAAAGCCAGCTGGATGCTGCACAGAAATTACCAATAGAAACTTGCCGGACCAAGCCCAGGAGAAGGCCATACCCCTGGTGGAGTGGGCTCTCACTCCAATAGGACACTGTAAGCCTAAGGAGGCATAGGCTAGTGCTATCATATCTACTATCCATAGGAATAACCTTTGCCTATAGAACAGCAGCCCTTTAGAGCATCCACTGAAGCTCACGAAGAGCTGCTCTGATTGCTGGAACTGGCTAGAGCACTCCACATACACTCTGAGAGCCTGGACTGGGAGGCTCCCATCGAGGGGCCATAGGTGTAGACTCCACAACTTGGGTTAGCCAAGGGACTGCCAATAGCAGCTGTATCATCCCGGGGAACCACAACTGGTTCTACCAGAGTGGGGCCACCAGAAAGACTGAGTGTCTGTCCTCCCTGACTCATCAGATGACTTGAGGGAGAAGTGCGATCAAGGGAAACGCATACTTACAGGCGAGCACTAGGCCATACATAGGCTAGTGTGTCTTGTTCCTTTGAGAAAAGAGGTCGACTCTCTGCCTTCCTGAAGACATCCCAGATCATTTTAACCATCTGGGGGTGTAGTCTCCATTCAGGAGTTGTCCTGCATGTGCCACACTCATGATGATCATGAGTGTGGCACATGCAGGACTCACGAGAATCACAAGATTCGCAAGATTCTGACAAAATGGCATTCAGCACCGACTTATGTAGCTAGACAGTAGGGATATAAAGATTTTATCAATATCGTGATATCGCGATAGCAAAACTCCATATTACCGTGGTCACATGACGATATGAAACGATAGGTCTTCCGGGCAAAAAGTATAGTTTTTAAAATATATTTAAACTTCTTAGTGTAACATAAAAGATGTGTTTTGGGCCTTTATGCTTTGGCACAGTATCTGTCAAAACAAACTAAAACCAAAAGCACAATATGCTTAATCCCTTTATCAAGTCTGCTTGCGCTGCACATTTCAAAGCGAAGCAGGCACTTCATTCAGGTGACCAGCTCTTGATCCAGTGTTTTCCGTGCCTCAGAATGGCTCTGTTCTTAGTGAGTGCACTGAACCTCAATTATTGCATGTGCTATTTATCCAGAGTTTGGGAATGCAACAGCCACCAGTTACGCTTTATTTTCGCGGAAGATGATTACAGCATTTCACTAGATTTGTAGTGAGACGCATTTTTGTAAGCCTGTTTTCACTGCAGTGTTGCCAACTTCTTTCAATGGAAAGTAGCTAAAGTCTGCTTGAAAAGTTGCTAAATGTCGCTAGATGATGTCATACGCTAATTAGCATATTCATGACGTCAGTGCGTCGTATTGTCTTGCCTCTCTGTGCTCACATACTGTATTTTAATGAAGCCAAATTCTCAACAGAACTGTTTTCACTGATATATTTTACTGTTTCTGTTGTCAGAAAACGGGATGAATATGAAATAGTGACTGAAACGCGGCCCATTAAGACTTACCAGCTCTCCCTTACAAGATGTTAATCTGCACTAAAATCCTGCTGATTTATAATCGAGCCGTCGTCTAATGAAATCAAATACACATAAGATAAAGACAATGGCTGTGCTGTGATTTCGGCTATATTTGCATGTAAAATAGAGTTAGAAGCGACAGAATATCTATTTTAACTGAAAGCACTGCTCCTCTCTGCTGCTCGCTGAACAGATCAGACGCAGAGAGAGGTGTGTGCGCGCTCTGATTGGCTGTTTCACAGTGCGGCTCAATGTTGAGCTCTACTCTGATTGGCTGTTTCACAGTGCGGGTCAATGTTGAGCTCTGCTCTGATTGGCTGTTTCACAGTGCGGCTCAATGTTGAGCTCTGCTCTGATTGGCTGTTTCACAGTGCGGGTCATTTCAGTAGCTCACACAGCGGGAAGGAAACACAGGGAGGAAAATATATATTTCAGTTTCTCTCGTAGTTATATCATTGGGTAATTATATTGTATATAACATGCGGGCATCAGGGAGCCGCTATTAATATGCGGGGCATTGAAACTGCTTTCATCGCTTTTTACTTTCATTTCGAGATTTACGATTGCATGTGCTCTGTGTAAACTACAGCGGCAGAACTTGCCGCACATTTTACAAGATCAGATGCCAGTGGTGCTCAGGATCTGTAAATCATTCGCCATCATCCTCAGTCATCTCTCCTTACTTTGTTTATGTGGTAAGTGAAATCTTATGTACTGTAATGTAACAGGCTACCGCTAGCAAGGAGCTAACCATGTCCCTTTAGTGGGTCGCATTATTTTATTAGAATGTGTTATTTTCTTTCCGTGCCTTTCTGAATACAGACACCAACCCATCCCTGCACTTCACATCTCCTGCACAGCCTGGAACATAACATTTATTTCCATGATCTGCCATTTTTGCTGTTGTCCTCACTTGTTTCTTCACAATACCTGCAGAACTTCTGATGATTCGGCTGTGTAGATTCGGCTGGCCTAGAACATGGGCAGGTATATGCAAATGTTGGGGGCATACATATTAGTGATCCCGACTGTAACGTCACAGTCTGTGTTATGTTCTGAGTCGCCTGTTTTTCAGTGGTCTTTTGCATGCATGAGATTTTCATAAGAAGGAGGAAACAGTGGTATTTGAGGCTCACGGTATGTCATTTCCATGTACAGAACTGTTATTATTCAACTATGCCAAGGCAAATAGTTTTCCATTCTATGGCACCTTTAAGAAAAAATGTGCTATTCACTGCGCCTAAAATGTATAATTGCAGAAAAATATATACGTTGTATTGAACATTAATGGAGCAACAGATTTTGTGTGAAAATAAATCACTCAAGTTATTTTGTTTAAAAATCTTATACATGTATGAGGTGGCAAGAGGGGCCTTTTACCCCACACACGGGGTAAAAGGCTCACCAGCATGGGGTAAAAGGCACACAGTATTGATACAAATACTTCAGCTAAAATAATGTTGTTTTTTTTTTTTAAATAATGTCTAAGTTAATACTTGTTCAAAACAATCACTTCAGCAAAGTTTGTACTATCTTCTGCTTATTTTGAAAAAAATAAAAAATAAAAAAATAAATAAATAAATATATATATATATATATATATATATATATATATATCAAGTCAAGTCGAGCTTTATTGTCATTCTGCTACATGTGTGGACATATAGTGGAACGAAATGTCGTGTCTCGCAGGACCACGGTGCTACATACTAGTTAAACATAAGATAAACATACAACAATGCAAGTATAGGAAAAGCAATAGAGCTATACAACAGTTAACTATCTGACTATACATATACTAAAAATACTATAACTGCTATACCTAGTTGTCCACACATACACAAACTGAGACTGTACAAAAAAACTTTACATAAATACTGTACATGAAATTGTGCAAAAGAGATATATGTACATGAAATTGTGCAGAAAAAATATATATTTTGTACATTATTGTGCAGATTTTGTGGGAGACAGTGCATAGTGCAAAAAGATTTTGTAGTGCAATGCTCAAGTAAACATGTATTATTTTGTAGTGCAATGTTCAAGTAGACATATATTTTCTTAAGAGTCTTTGTGGCAGGGAGTGTTTGTAGAAAGTGTCTAGTGTGCATATAGTGGGATGAGTGCGTTACTACAGGTGGTTTGTATAGCCCACTCACCTGTGTGTAGCACATTCAGGGGTTTGGTCCAGAATTGCACTTAGTAATATTGTCAACAGTTTTTAATGAGTTGGGGGGTGGGAGGGCTGAGGTGTTCATGGTTTCAGAGGGGGACAGGGGGATTGGAGTTAAGAGCTCTCACAGCCTGGGGAAAAAAGCTGTTGAGCAATCTGACAGAGCGAGCTCTGATGCTCCGGTACCTTCTACCTGATGGCAGGAGCTGGAAGAGGTTGTGAGAGGGGTGGGTGGGGTCCTTCACGATGCTGGTGGCCTTGTTGGAGCATCGTGAAAGGAAAATGTCCAGGATGGAGGGGAGAGGGGCACCAATGATCTTTGCGGCAGTGTTCACTGTCCGTTGTAGGGTCTTGCGGTCAGCAGCACTGCAGTTCCCATGGTTCAGATATATATATATATATATATAGTTCAATAAATATACTGTCATTAAAATGTTAATATAAAAATATAATTTAAAATGCAGAAATAAAATCATTTTAATAAGTAAAGATTCTGAAAGTATTGAAGGAGATCCAATAATAATTGAATATACATTTACAGTAGTAACAACAAATTATATTTTTTTATATGATATGATTAATATCATGTTTTTAATTCTAAATTTTAATTGGTTTCATTCTAAACATGGTCATTATCTCTAATATGGACACCCAACATAATATATGATATTTACCATCTGAATCTAACCATGTCATGTCAACAAATGGAAAAGTCAGCCATCTATTAATTATCATGTTAATTACTGTGCGCCTTTAGCCCCAACAGAAGGGGCACTTTTTACCCCAAATACCATACCATACTTTTACATTTTCTTTTATTTAAAAACTGTTGCTTTAATTATCTTAAACAAAACTGAAAATCATAAAGACCTTTGCTACGCCACGTCTTTGTGCCATCTAGTGGTTTAGATGAAAATAATATCAAAGGCGCCTTTTACCCCAGGGCGCCTTTAGCCCTGTTGTACCCTACCAATAGAAGGGCTCAGAACAGTTTGCACTAAATAGAAAACCTTTTACATGAGTTAGAAAATAATATTAATATACAAATTATACAAATAATATAAAAATATACTGGGATATGATCTCCATTCATAAGCAGTTTACCTGTGTTATAAACAGTGCAATTAAAATGATAATGTAAATGGAATTATTATTAACCATTTGAAGCAAAAGTGTCCATTGTAATGAATAAACAAAGAGTTTTTTTTTTTTTTTTTGGACATTGCACCATCCTACAATATTTTAATCTTAGAAACCCCTCATTTCAAAGAGAGATTTACTTATAAAGGGTTTAGACCCAATTTATACTGACAAAACGATCTTCAATAACAATTCAGACATTTAATAATGTCTGTCTTAATCTGCTAAAATGATTAGGTTTTCAGTGACGAATTGAAGTGCTTTTTTAGGAGAAGTGAACTTCTGACATATTAGTTTTCTTTTTACATATGTCATCAAAGCAATAATCACAATTTTACTCACGTTAGCGCCGGTGACGTTATCGCGGTGGCTTCTCCAGTTCTGAGTGTGGCGACTGACCACTGTGCATGTGCTGAATCAGATTGCAAAGTTTAGGGTTCATTCAGGGGCGGACTGGGGCTAAAAAGTGGCCCTGGACTTTCTGGCACAGAGCGGCCCACCACACCCGGTCCGCAACACACCACACCATAAACACACCAGCTAACATTAACACAATTCAGAAATATAAATGCTATCTATTTTTTTTATTATTGAAATCATCGTCATTAACATTAATGAATGACTGGCAAACTTTTTTACATTATAATTAGTCTTTTCTGGTTTATATGACAAATAGTAAATAATTTAGAAGAATTTTTAAACATTTCTTTTAGAGGGACAGTTTAATATCACTAACGTTAAATATAATATCAGTCCATATGACACAATGCTCTGCTTAAAAGACTTGGAATGTAGTGCAGAATGTGGACTGTTTTTAATAGTGCCTTTCTATTGGTCCGGTAACACTTTATTTTGATAGTCCACTTTAGACATTCTACTAACAGTAAGTAACTTTGCAACTACATGTCAACTAGCAGTCATTAGAGTATTAGTAGACTGTCTGCTTAATATCTTCTAACACTTTATTTTGATGGGTCCACAACATAAAACATACTGACTATGAGAAACTTTGCAAGTATATGTCAGCTTATTCTACTAACCCTAAACCTACCCTACTGAGAGTTAGTAGATGTAGTTTCAAATTAATGAGAATTAGTTGACATGTAGTTGACATGTAGTTACAAAGTTATTTATAGTTAGTAGAATGTCTAAAGTGGACTATCAAAATAAAGTGTAATCATTGGTCCTTTAGAAAGAATTCGAAAATGTGATACATTACTATTAAGTCACCCAACATAATATATGATAGTATAAAATACTATTTAGTATTATTAAAAAAATATATGTATAAATTAATACTTTTATTCAACAAGGTTGCATTAAATTGATTTAAGTGACAGTAAAGTTATTTATACTCATTACAAATTAATTATATTTCAAATAAATGCTGTTCTTTAACTTTGTATTGATCAAATAATCATGAAAGATTTGAAGTATCACAGTTTCCACAAACATATGAAGTGAAAACAGTTTTTAGTATTGATAATAATGAAAACCATTAGTAATAGGTTAATTGATCACAAATAATTACTAATAATAATTAGGCAGCAAAACAGCATATTAGAATTTTTTTCTGAAGGAATGTGACGCTGAAGACTGTAGCAATGATGCTGAAAATTGCTTTGATCACGGAAATAAATTACATTTTAAAATATCTTTAATAGAAAACCAATATTTTAAAGGTGTGGTAGGAGATCTTGGAAAATGCTAACTTTAGCCTGATAGCACTGAAAGCGAAAGTCCCACCCTCCCTGCAATCGCCATCCAAAGTCACGCCCCCTGAACGCATATACGCTCACAGACCGAATAACAGAGACAACATTACTACAATAGGCTACATCAGCGGTTCCCAATCCCAGTCCTCGCCATGATTCCAGTTCGGGCGTATAGGTTACATACAAAGGGGATTAAAGTGTGCGAGAGACGTAAATTTAAATAGTATTTATTTACAGAAGTATATTATGTCACACTTCTTAAGATCGTAAGATTCGTCTGTGTGAAGACGCTGTGCAGCGCAAATCCTTGAATGAATGTTCCCGAAGTGAAATAAACTTCAACGGATTTTCCCTGTTCAGGGAGTAGGGAGCAATGAACACTGTGTAGGGATCGTATCAATCGGAACACAGTTCATGCACGTAGCTCACTTCTAACGAGCTGGTTATCTGAATCAGGTGTGTTAACTAAGAGAGACATGCAAAATATGCAGAGCGGGGGGCGCGAGGACTGGAATTGGGAACCGCGCTGGGCTACATCATGTGTCATTCACCGGTGAGAAAACTTTATAGCACAGTTAGTAAAAGTACTACAATACCAGGAAGGAAGATCTGGTTGTTGATGTTTGTCTGCCATTCTCGCTCTGTCTGCATAGCGTATGTGATCGCGCTGATGACGTATCCTGTCTGCGTGAACAGGGTGCGCAGAGGTATGCTAATACATACGTTGACAGTCAGGTAGGAAAGCATATTAAAATGCTCGGAGGTCTCGGACCGAGCGTTTTGATTGGACGAACATTTCTTGGTCCTACACCTTCCACAGAATATATAAATAAAGATAAATACATTTAGACCACTTAACTTAATGATTGCTATCGGGATGTGAAGAGACTTTCAACCAGCATAACAAAAAATGTTTCTGAAGACAATCACCTATGGCACCTTTAAGTGTAATATTTCATATTATTATTTTTCCTGTAATTTTGACCAAATAAATTCATCCTTTTTTGAAAAACTAAATAAATAAAAAGTCTTAATTATTTCAAACATTTGATTGCTAGTGTGTATATAAAATAATGCATGTGAACTACACTGTTAGACATTTCTGTAATTTCTACAGTTATTTACTGTATATCGCCCAGTATAATACTGCAAATTCCCTTTACAGTAAGTAACTGTAATACCCTTTGCATCATGGGAATTTTCTGTGACGTCAAACCACACATATAGAGACTTACTGTATTTTTTAAAATTACTGTATACTACTGTATTTGCCGTAACAGCCTCTTTGGCGCCATTCCATTGAGGTTGTTTTATTTTCCTCATTTCTGACATTTGGACTGACAGGATTTTCCCTGCGCCGTGTCTACAACACGGCAAGCTTGAGACTGTCTACACTGGACGTGTTACATCGCTTGCAGGGTGCGAACTACGGGGGAGCTAGGGGGAGCTCGGCTCCCCTTAATAAAACATGGGCTCCCCTGAAAACGTGATTTGTTAAAATTTGGGGGGTCTCAAAAAATATTGACAATGTGTTATTTTGACGTGCAGTTTCAGTTTTGTCTAATGTGATCATCGTGTAAAATTGCAAAAATATTCATTCATACATGACGGCGATTTAAACCTAATTCGCTTCAATAAAGATAACTATACATGCTATTCTTGTCATGAGCATCAAGGTGTGGGGGCGCTGCGCTGCAAATTCCACTCATGTTTAGTACGTTAACTCAAAAGATTCGTAGAAAAAGTATAAACGTTGGAGGCCATTGATCTGCGCGCGGAGTCCTTGAAATCCATTCAGGCCTCTGTGGTCGATTCTGTGTTAAGGTAAGGCATGTTATTCGCGATTATGTGTTGTGGCTGGGTTGTTATAGGTCTGCGTGACTCTCGATGTCTTAGGCCTAATTAAACAGAGGAATTATGGTATTCTTCTGTAGCCTGACGAGTAACTTTAACCGTTCGTGTGAACTCAAAGACAGCCTGATGCTTTTTTTATAGACTATTTGTGGGTGGCTGTTTGTTGTTTCACCTATCAATTCGTGTCGATAAAGTATAATAGGGTAAATCCTGTATTTATCCTATATAGTGCAAGCAAGTAGTGCATACACTTGTATCTTTCTGTTAGCTGTTATGCATTACCACCATCCCCATCAAAATATGTTTGTCCTTCGTGTCAGAAACAGCGCGAGCGCATATGGGGCATCAATTTACTGTCCGCATCCACTGTACATAGTATCACGGATTATAATAGGTTATTGTCTTTTGTCGAGGCGCGCCGTGCCGTTCGCGTCCGAGGAAGACACGGATCCAATGGGGCAGCGCCGCGGGTTTTGCCCGGGGATGAACCCGCGAGAGTGGAAGAGTTCCGGAGAACATCTGCGCTGTGTGTCGATGCACCTTACGAGAGAATAAGACCTGCAAGCAAGGTAAAAATATGTATACGTTTGTCTGTGTGTTTTTGTCAGATTTTTGCACACAAGTTTAACCTAGAAACATTGACGTCAACATGGCGGTAACAAACTTTACTGTGGTAAACTGCGCTGTCGTTTCAAATGACTTTTGTCAGCTTATTGAATTACCGAATTAAAATTATTTTTAACGAGCAACGCTTATCTTATATTAACATTAACTTAACTAATGTGAAATTGTTCAGGTGTTAGTTAACACCTTGTTCAGGTGTTAGTTAGTTAATGTTGGCTAGTAGCCTATTGAGAAAAAAAAATCATATGTTAGCTAGGTTAAACTAGTTTTATGGCTAGCTGCCTTTCTAGTTTTAGTATTCGTTTGTTATAGTTTTTAATGGAATTTAATATTTACTTTTTTTTTGTATTTGTTTTTTAAAGGCAACTGCAATGAAGCGAGGTGAAAGAAAGACATGAGCATGCCAACCACCCTGAGACTGATCATTCATGGTAAGAGAACATATGGTTTTGAGAGGTTTGTGCATTTTATATGGGGTTTGCCTTTTAAAAGTGTGCCATTTCTACTTGTTTTTCAGGGAACACATTTCTGTCACTAACAAAGTGGATGGCGAGCAAAGGTGGTGGCCACGTTTTGGAGCAGCACCTGGGTTTTGCAGATGGCTATGTATTTTTCCCCCATTATGTTTCTGTTGCCTAAAGATTCTTTGTGAGGATAAATCCAGATGATACAACATAATGCACTGCAAAAGGTCCTAAGACAGGAGAAATGGTGAAGATGCACCGTTCCAGCATTGGAAGACTGTATTTTTAAGTGTTACACATGCAATGTTTTAAATAAAGAATTTGATATTTTGTAATTATTGTGTCTGTTTTAATTGAATGCCAGTAGTAGGATAAAAAATAAAATAAATTCTGTATAAAAATTATAAAACCAAATGAAATCTATATTAAAATTAATGAATTACAGCAGTATACTGATTAATTAAATTTTTTACAGTAAGTTACTGTAAAACAGTACAGTTGGCTACTGTAAATCAAATACAGTTTGCTACTGTAAATCTTAATTACAGTAACTTACTGGCATGCATTATTATTTTTTTTTCTTGTTTTCTCGTGATCACGACTTAATTTTCTTGTGATCTCGACATAACAAGAGTTCTTCTCAAGTTACACAACTGCGCCAACAGGTGGCAGTATAGAACTATGATTGGGGAGTTGTACACTGTATCAGCATACTGTACGCGTCTGGGACAGAGGACCTTCTTAGGTTATCTATCATTTGTGCCGATCATTAATGACATTTAATTAACTTATAAATGTTAAATGCTTGAATGAATATGATCATTTTGCTTGAAATTTTATCTGTTATCGTTACGTTACTGCTGCACGACTCATCATTGTTTCTCATTTACAACGACGTAGCCCATTTCTAATGTGCATCTTGACGCACATGATATCACAGCCTTTCCTACATGACTAATAAAAATCACAAATTATTATAATATATTGTTATATATAATTTTATTATATATAATAATTTTTATTTTATTATATATAATTTTAAACGAACGAGGAAAATGAAGTGAGTTTAATCCAAGCAGTTTAAGATTTTTAGAATAGTTCTCTGCATTCTTCTAAGGCGCTCCGCCTGCGCTTGCGGCGTTAAATGCTTTGTTGTTGGACCATTTGAAACATATTAATTACACAAATAAAATGTTTAGCGTAGCCTAACTCTGGACAAAATCAGCAGTGTTTGATTAGCCAATTTATTTTATTGTAGACATCATTTCTATATCCACAAGATACAGATCTTTACAGCGCACAGTTATCTGTTTATCATTTCTGCCTCAAAGGGTGCATTCCAAAACGCTTAACAATTGGACAATGCGTTAAAAGAGTGTTTTTAAAAGGCCAAACTCAGTAAACACATTATTAATATACTAGCCTATGTAGGCTACAGACAAGCAGATGAGTCCAGGATGTGAATGCAACGCGTTTTTCTTATAGCCTAACTGTTTTCTATGGGTAAAACGTTTAACGCGTTAAACGCATTGCGTTCTTATTACGGGCTTTTTTTATGGAATGCTTTATTAACAATGTGTTTACTGAGTTTGGTCTTTTAAAAACACTGCCTTATCGCATTAGGAAAATGCTTAACGCGAAATTAAACGAATTGCGTTCTTATTATGGGCTCATCTTCTTGTCTGTATATATATGA
The DNA here is from genome assembly GCA_039654775.1 of Spinibarbus caldwelli. NCBI lineage: Eukaryota > Metazoa > Chordata > Actinopteri > Cypriniformes > Cyprinidae > Spinibarbus > Spinibarbus caldwelli. The sequence goes on from CM077264.1 coordinate 7,559,112, forward strand.
ATTACTATGTGTATATACTGAGTTTTGTCTTTTAAAAACACTCAATTAACGCATTAAGCCAGGTTAAATATTTTAGAATGTTCCTGTCAAGGTTGCGTTCGTTACTATAGCAACAGTAATGTCGAGATCACGAGAAAGTTAAGTCGTGATCACGAGAGAACAACTTTTGTTATGTAAAGATCACGAGAAAATTAAGTCGTGATCACTAGAAAACAAGAAAGAAAAAAATTATAATAATGTATGGCCGCTTAGAACTTCCGTAAAATATTGCTGAATTGTCTCGTCATGTTTAGCTGCTTACATCTTACCTCAGAGTCAGTTCTCATTCAAGTGGCGCGCAGCTCAGCTACGTAAACAGTAAATCCCGCCTTCTACACTTTTATTGGCTATTTAAAACTCCCGGTGCTCCAGATGGCCAGTCCGCCACTGGGTTCATTTAAAGATCGGATTAATTCTGATAGAAAAAAAAATGTATATAAACATACCTAAAGATTTTGTTTCAGAAAATTATAAATCCAACAGCTAACTTCTGGTTAGTTCAACCTAGTCTCATGATGAAAACGTACCTGTGGGAACTTTATTGCAAGATGCGAAATACAATTCCGATTCAGTGCCAGCTGAGCTACCGAGTAAGCCTCTTATGTCCGGTGTTCTGACGATATGTGCTACCCTGTCAGATTTTGCTACCTCCCATTGAAACAGTAGGTAGCACAATTCCACAATAAAAAATGCTACCCCTCAGATTATGCTTTATTAACGCCTACACCTACTTCAACCCTAAACCTAACTTTACAGTAATGCAAATACAGTAATTATGTGTTGTTCGGCATTAGAAAATTAACAGTGTGGACTGTTTTACTGCCTCCAGTGTTAATTTTTTACCGGAGACTGCAGTGATATGTACTTATTGGTACGTATTTCGCATCTCGCAAAAAAAGTTCCCAGGTACGTTTTCGTCATGAGACTAAGGGTTAGTTAGTTTATCCTTTATAGTCTCCCTTAGGAGAAATTTGTCTTAAGCGATCAAGAGAGCAGGTCAACATACAACAATACACTTTAGTTAATATATATATTTAATGTTGGTGTTTGGTGGGCAAAAATGCTTTAAAACTATACATTTCATGTACATTGTTTATCATTTTAGGGATTTACAGATAATAAGTAAAATAAAATTTGGACAAGGATGTTTTGTTCTCTATTTGTTGCAGGTGATGCCCAACATCTCTCAGAGCTGAGGATTGTATTAATGGGGTATAAAAGAGCTGGTAAGAGTTCAACAGGCAACACCATTCTGGGCAGAGAGGAGTTTGTCTTGAAGACATCTGCTCAGTGTGTGAGGAGACATGGAGAAGTAGCAGACAGACACATCACTGTCATTGAAGCTCCAGGATGGTGGAGGACTTACTCTGTAGAGTACAGCTCTGTATTTCTGAAAAAGGAGATTTTGCTTAGTGTGTGTACTCCAGGACCACATGCTGTACTACTGATCATACGTGTCTACTCTAGATTTAAAGAGACTGACAGAAAAGCATTGCAGGGTCATCTGGATCTTCTCGGTGAGAGAGTCTGGAGTCACACTATAGTTCTATTCACTTATGGAGACTCTCTGTCAGACACATCTATAGAGCAACACATTGAGAGTGAAGGGCAGGATCTCCAGTGGCTGCTGGACAAATGTGGGAACAGATATCATGTTCTCAACAATCAGAACAGGAGTGACCACACTCAGATCAAGGAGCTTGTGGAGAAGATTGAGGAGACAGTGGCACAAAACAATGGCCACCATTTTGAAATAGACAGAAAGATTTTACAGGAGATGAAAGAGAGAAGAAGAAGGGAGGAAGAGAGAGCAGAAAAACGAATGAAAAGGATGAAAAAACAGAGAGACGACATCAGATCACAAATGAGTGAGTTGCAAACATGATTTTTTCATGAAACTAGAGGGTCATGGTGAGACAAAAATCAGAGAAAAGTCTTATCTTTAAACACTGTTTTATACAGCAAAATGTTTACTCTTTCTATAAGCTATTCTTACTGTTTTCACTTTTATATCAGTCAAGACAGATAGTTAAGCCTTTTTGATCCACTTATATTAAGGAACTTTGTAAGTCACTTAGAAATATAGGTGGTTGGTTTTTTTGTAGAAAAAAGTTAGCTGGCTGGTAATTGTAGAACACAGATACGTTTTTGTCCTGTTGGTGCTTAGCCTCCAAAAAAAAAAAAAAAAAAAAACCTTACCAACTCACAGTTGTCAACTAGCCTCACCTTTAGCCACACTCTACATAATGCCATTATTAAATAGTTTCTCCTTCTGTCTGCCTTTCCCAGCATCTTCCTTTCTCTAATAATGTATAAACATGTGCTCTTTTCTTCTCCACAGGAGAGATTTCATTGATTTAAATATTTTGACATTTGAAATAGTTACACGTTAAATATTTTAACATTTTCTAAAGAATGTATTCATTAAAAAGACTTATAATTTGCTTTGCTTTTTAAGGCTGCACGCTTATTACAAAAATCCTGTCCGCGATCATTTATTTGAATATTATGGGTCATCTCACGAAATTGGTGCCTTTTCCACTTGGAAAAATTAAAAAAATAAAATACACTGAACAAAATTATAAACACTTTTGTTTTTGCCCCCATTTTTCATGAGCTGAACTCAAAGATCTAAGACTTTTTCTATGTACACAAAAGGCCCATTTCTCTCAAATATTGTTCACAAATCTGTCTAAATCTGTGTTAGTGAGCACCTCTCCTTTGCTGAGATAATCCATCTACCTCACAGGTGTGGCATATCAAGATGCTGATTAGACAGCATGATTATTGCACAGGTGTGCCTTAGGCTGGCCACAATCAAAGGCCACTCTAAAATGTGCAGTTTTACTGTATTGGGGGGGTCCGGGGGGGGGTCCGAAAACCAGTCAGTATCTGGTGTGACCACCATTTGCCTCACGCAGTGCAACACATCTCCTTCACATAGAGTTGATCAGGTTGTTGATTGTGGCCTGTGGAATGTTGGTCCACTCCTCTTCAATGGCTGTGCGAAGTTGCTGGATACTGGCAGGAACTGGAACTGGAACACGCTGTCGTATACGCCGATCCAGAGCATCCCAAACATGCTCAATGGGTGACATGTCCGGTGAGTATGCTGGCCATGCAAGAACTGGGATGTTTTCAGCTTCCAGAAATTGTGTACAGATCCTTGCAACATGGGGCCATGCATTATCATGCTGCAACATGAAGTGATGGTCGTGGATGATCTCGTCACGGTATCTCTGTGCATTCAAAATGCTATCAATAAAATGCACCTGTGTTCGTTGTCCATAACATACGCCTGCCCATACCATAACCCCACCGCCACCATGGGCCACTAGATCCACAACGTTGACATCAGCAAACCGCTCACCCACACGACGTCATACATGCTGTCTGCCATCTGCCCTGTACAGTGAAAACCGGGATTCATCCATGAAGAGAACACCTCTCCAAAGTGCCAGACCCATCGAATGTGAGCATTTGCCCACTCAAGTCGGTTACAACGACGAACTGCAGTCAGATCGAGACCCCGATGAGGATGACGAGCATGCAGATGAGCTTCCCTGAGACAGTTTCTGACAGTTTGTGCAGAAATTCTTTGGCTGTGCAAACCGATTTTTGCAGCAGCTGTCTGGGTGACTGGTCTCAGACGACCTTGGAGGTGAAGATGCTGGATGTGGAGGTCCTGGGCTGGTGTGGTTACACGTGGTCTGCGGTTGTGAGGCCGGTTGGATGTACTGCCAAATTCTCTGAAACGCCATTGCACACTCCCTCAAAACTTGCGACATCTGTGGCATTGTGCTGTGTGATAAAACTGCACATTTTAGAGTGGCCTTTTATTGTGGCCAGCCTAAGGCACACCTGTGGAATAATCATGCTGTCTAATCAGCATCTTGATATGCCACACTTGTGAGGTGGATGGATTATCTCAGCAAAGGAGAAGCACTCACTAACACAGATTTAGACAGATTTGTGAACAATATTTGAGAGAAATAGGCCTTTTGTGTACATAGAAAAAGTCTTAGATCTTTGAGTTCAGCTTATGAAAAATGGGGGCAAAAACAGAAGTGTTGCGTTTATAATTTTGTTCAATGTAAGTTTAATCAATATTTTTTAAATATCCATGAAATGAAGACACCTTAAAATTATAAGAAATTGTATTGTGCCATCTCAGGCTGTCATTTCTTATTTTACGACTATTATTTTTCTACCTCATGTTTTGGTATTTTGTCAACCCTGTTACAGACAACTGTTACTATATACTATAGCTTAATCAGAATTATGTGATAGTTTTCACATATATGAAAAGCATTTTCGTCACTCTTTTCTCTGGGATTGTGTTATTTGCTGGTGCTATAGTCGAAGAGCATGACACAGGGGTAATCCAAAACACAGGAGTATCCAGGAGCATGGGGTAGCACAACATCAACTTAACATCATCATCAATAACCGGCCAAGACTCAACAGAAACGGGGACTCCTTATACAAAAGAAAGAGAGGGACTAAATGACTTAATAAATGAACACAGGTGAACAGAATGAACTAATCCGGGAAACTCAGGAAAAGTAGCCCTATGTCCCAATGTTCGTACTATTCATCCTATATAGTATGTGAAGTTAGAATATGTGTGTCCCAAAGCATATTGTTGAAAAGAGTATGCCAAAAGTCCCTGCATGGTCTACTATTTCAGGTCGATTTTTGAAGTGTGGATCTGTGCACACTCTAATGGCTAATATTGCCCACAATCCATTGCGCTTTGGCGAAGGATTCGGTCCAGAACTACAAACATGAATAAACGCGTTAAAAAACTACAAACATGGCAGATGTGCACAACCGATGGTTAGGTAGAGAGGTTTAGAGAAAGGCATTTGAATTACTAATCAACATTTAACCTGGTAAAAAAATATTTATTTAATGTTATCTGTGTTATATTTAATCTGCAACAGCAATGTGAACTTTTATAAACACCCGTTTGGTCGTTAACTTTTAAATGCATCATTATGCAAAAAATATGAGTAGAGTTCATGGCATGAAAGACCCACTACTGGCTGATCAACGTGCTACTTCTTTTCTCTCCAATACTGTAGGAAGCTAAATGAAATGAAATGTTGAGGATGTTAACTTGTAGAGCCTTTTCACTGTATTATCAATACAAGGAAGACACAAATGTAATAAAAGGGGGTTTTATTAACAAAGGGATAGACAAGAGTAACTAACAACTACTAAATGAATACAATGAATAGATAAAGTGCAAAGATTGATAAATGCAAGTGACTGAGTTGGATGTTACTATGGACATTATCTTATGGAAAGATAAACTGAAGTTTCCTGGAAGTAATAAGGTAAACCTTATTCTAGGTTCAACAAATAAATCAAGAGATTGTCTGTTATTAACTGACATCAGTTACATAGAATCTAATGCAAATTAGATAATCCTAAACTGACCATACACTAATGCCAACGTTCTCTGGAAAGAGGTTTGGAAAGAGTGATATATTTATGTTCCACGTCTGGGCGGCAATGTCTTCTACTTTTGACCTGGGCCACGTTGGAGTGGGAAGAGAGGAATAGGATTCGTTTCAGTCTTGAGCACGACACACTGGTGAACGTTGAACTCCTGAGCACAGAGAAGGTCCTGTGGTCTGGAACACGCAAATCTGAGCCTTGAAGGTGAAGGTTCTGAAGTCTGTACAGAAGATCCGGAACACCTGGAACACACAGGAGGGAGGGTCCTTGACACTGACGTTCTGAAGTCACTGCAGAAGATCCTGGCAATTTGGAAGCAGAGGATCTCCGTAGAGAAGATTCTGAAGTCGTTGCAGAAGATGGGGGGCACTAAGCTTGCGGTCGTTGTTCACGCGTTCATGACAGCGCCATGACGCATATGTATGATGCTGCTGACGTATAACCTGGTGCAGTCTTCCTACAACAGTAAACAACCCGGTTATACATCAGCACCGCCATACGTATTGCATCATTTTTTTCGCCCAAAAAGTATTCTCGTTGCTTCATAACATTCTGATTGAACCACTGATGTCACATGGACTACTTTGATGAGGTTTTTGGTACCTGTCTGGGCCTTGAACGTGTAAAGACCCTTGCTGTCTATGGGAGGATCAGAAAGCTCTCAGATTAAATCCAAAACATCTTAATTTGTGTTCCGCAACTGACTTTGATAAGAGTAACGGAGAACAAAGCAGTTCCTGAGTGGGGGATACTATATGTTAAGATTAACCCCCCTCTCCACAAGAGGTAGTGTTGTCTTATTTTAAGTCAAAAGGCATCATTTGTTGTCCACACAGCCTGATTACATCAAAATATAACTTTTCACACATTGTGTGGAAAGGGGTTTTGCCATCTTGGCCACTGTTTACTACAGTTGTAAGCAGTGATGAGTCAGAGACATGGGCATGAACCAAGTACGGGAGTGCCACATGAATGAATGAATAAATGAATGAATGAATGAATGAATGAATGAATGAATTATGCGTTTATATAGCACTTTATTGTGTATTGCTGTAAACCCAAAGCGCTTTACAATCATATGAGGTAATCTTTCCTCAACCACCACCAGTGTGCAACATCCACTTGGATGATGCGACGGCAGCCACAGCACAATAGCGCCAGTGCACTCACCACACACCCACTACAGGTGGAAAGGAGAGAGATATAGAGCCAATTCAGTTAATGGGGATTATTAGGAGGCCATGATTGATAAGGGCCAGTGGAGGGAATTTGGCCAGGACACTGGGTTACACCTCTACTCTTTGCAAGAAATGCAATAGGATTTTTAATGACCACAGAGATTCAGGAGCTCGGTTTAATGTCTCATCCGAAGGATGGTGCTTTTACAGTATAGTGTCCTCATCACATCTTTGTTACTACTGAGACTGAGATGCAGATTTCTGATGGTGGCCAGATTGGAGGAACCACCGAATCGGATCCTGCCATTGTCATGGCTTTGTGCTGTTCCTCACCTAGCACTCCCAACCAACAATTTCCTGGAAGGGGGCGGGGGCCCATTTCAGGAGAAAGATTCTGAGTAAATGGCGCAAAGTGATAAATTATGTATGGTGTGTTCCTGCATTTACTTTGCACCCTTGATCACCATTGGATATTTGCACCTTTGATCACCACTGGACATTGTGGTGCAATGTTGTTATGCCAATCAGGCTTCAGTATTTATTTAGCCTCTACAGACTATTCCTGACTTCAGCAGTGGCTCGTTAAGAGAAACAGAGAAATTGCCCATTTTGGATAAGATTTGAGGACACTGAGCATGTTCACAGCAATTGGCTTAACTGCTACATAAACCTGCCTCCTGTGGGAGATTTCTTGATCACCCCAGTTCTGAACTTCAGACATGCTGACAGGCGGAGGGGACATATGGAAAGCATATATTTTGCACAGATTTCTATCATATCATACAATTCATATAATTTATAATAATTATTATTTTTTGTGTATGGCTCAGGGCGGCACTCTCTATGGGCTCTGTGCACACAATGGCGCCGGTGAGCTTCAGCGACGTGAGTTCGCATTTGAGTCACTTGGTGAGTTTTGCTTCCGGCTTCGCTACTGTTCGGACGCTTTTGCTTGCTGCTCTGCGCTTTGCTCCCTGTTTGTGTACTTTTTCTCAGATTTTTCTAAGATTTTAACTTCAGCAGATCAGCACAGTGCTCAAACAACACAGTTTTGGCACAAACACCAAACTAAAGACTTTTTGGGACTGGAATAATACTATGAAAAATAAAACACTGCCAGCAGCTTACATTCCAGCGAGAATCCCACAAGGACACCAATAACACCACGCAGCCACAACAAGTACTGCTCATGGAAACTATCCTGGCTGAGCCCTCCCCACAGAGCTCATCACAGACAGACTGTGACGTACTACAACAGCTCCAAGACTCAGCACCCAAGGACAACTTTCTGGAAAACAGCCAGGGAAGCCAGGAAAACATATCACAGCCACCGGAAACACCAGAGCCAGAGCCCATCTCACCAGACACATTATCTCCAGCATCTCCACTTCTAAGCTTCTCACAGAAAATGGAGGAACTGATAAATGCTTGGACCAAACTCTCCCACTCTTTCACTGCAAGCCCCCAGATATCAACTAAAAAATGGCAGGCCCCACAACCTCCAAAGCCTGTGGACTCAGCTCGCCCTCCTCCTCCTGTGAGAGCTCTCCGGCCGCTGCCACAACACCAGGGCCCAAATCCTCCTCCATTTGCTGTAGGTGAACCAAAAACAATTGATAACAGCTCTCAGTGATACGTGTCGGGCCCCCGCTATGATAGCAGCAACTGTCACAAATATTTACTGAACAAGCGGGAACCCAGTGTGCCTGTAGCTTTCTCTTTTTCTGTTTTATCACGTGATAGAAAGTCTAAGGCATTATCAAGCCGTACGGCTGACCCATCTAATCTGCGGCCTATTATGCATCAAACTAAGATTGCTGTAGAGACAATGTAATTCCATAAAGTTAGCATTTTTAAACATTCGCTCACTAAAAAATAAATCATTTCTGATCAATGATTTAATAACCACAAACAACCTGGATTTTATGTTTCTAAATGAAACATGGCTATAAGACAGCTGCAGTGCAACAGACCTCAATGAAACAGCCCCTCCTAACTTTAATTTTATAAGTGTCTGCAGGACTATTAGGAGAGGTAGAGGTGTAGCTGCTCTATTTAAAGATGTTTATCAATGCAAGCGTCATTTGGTCAGTATTTGTCTTTTGAATACCTAGGTATTGTGCTGAAAGGTGCTCCACGCATTCTGTTTATCATTATTTACAGGCCTCCAAAATACTCTCCAGCCTTTGTTGAAGAGTTCACAGAACTGTTATCAATGATTTCCTCAGAATTTGACTGTTTTGCTATTGCAGGGGATTTTAATATTCACATAGATAATGCAGAAATCAAAACTACAAAAGAAATTATAACTGTTTTAAACACTTTTGACCTGATTCAGAAAGTGCATGGACCAACACACAATCGTGGACACACTCTAGATTTACTCGTCAGTAGAGGTCTAAACATTTCATCCATTGTTATTAAGGATGTAGCACTATCTGATCACTTTTGTATTTTCTTTGATATAATGATCTCTGCTACCACTGAATCTAGATCTGTCTCTGTCAGAAAGAGATGCATTAACGAGAACATTAGTGCGCTATATGGAGGCTATATCTTTTAACACCAAGCATTTCTGCAGACTCTGTTGATCTTCTCCTTGATTACTTTAACTCAAAAGTTAAGAATGTTATTGATGATATTGCTCCTGAAAAAGTCAGTAAGACTGGCAGACAGAAATCACCTTGGAAAAATTCAACAGCAGTTCAGAGTATGAAAAGACAATGCAGAAAAGCTGAGCGGATGTGGCAGAAGATGAAACTTGAAATTTACTATAGCATCTATAAAGACAGCCTTCATGCTTTCAATGTGGAACTAGCCACAGCCAGACAGACCTTCTTTTCAAACTTTATAAACAGTAACTTAAACAACACTCGCACTCTTTTTGCTACTGTTGAGAGACTAACAAACCCCCCAAGTCAGATTCCCAGTGAAATGCTCTCCAACAGCAAATGCAATGAGTTTGCTTCCTTCTTTTCTAAGATCAATAATATCAGAAAGGCGATTGGCACATCCTCAAGTTATGCAGAGGTCACACAGATTCGACTGCAATTTCAAAAAGAAGTGACTGTCTGTTTTTGAAGCAATCGATAGCAAAATTTTGGAAAAAATAGTACAGCACCTTAAATCGTCAACCTACTATCTTGACACACTTCAAACATCTTTTTTAAAAGTGTGCTTAACTGTTTAGAAGCAGATCTCTTAGAAGTGGTGAACGCCTCACTTCTTTCTGGTACTTTTCCAAACTCCCTGAAAACTGCAGTTGTTAAGCCCCTTCTGAAAAAGCACAATCTTGATAACACCATACTGAGCAACTATAGACCAATATAAAATCTTTCTTTCATATGTAAGATTATTGAAAAGGTAATTTTTAATCAGCTGAATAACTACTTAAACTCAAATGGATACCTGGACAATTTTCAATCTGGTTTCCGAGCACATCACAGCACAGAGACAGCACTCATTAAGATAATAAATGATATTTGCTTTAATTCTGATTCTGGCAAAATATCAGTGCTGGTACTACTAGATCTTAGTGCTGCGTTTGACACTGTTGATCATAACATACTTCTAGAGAGACTGGAAAACTGGGTCAGGCTTTCAGGGATGGTACTCAAATGGTTCAGGTCATACTTAGAAGGGAGAGGTTATTATGTGAGTATAGGAGAGCATAAGTCTAAGTGGACGTCCATGACATGCAGAGTCCCACAAGGCTCAATTCTTGCACCACTCTTGTTTAGCCTGTATATGCTCCCACTAAGTCAAATAATCCGGAAGAACCAAATTGCCTATCACAGCTATGCAGATGACACCCAGATTTACCTAGCCTTATCTCCAAATGACTATAGCCTCATTGACTCCCTCTGCCAATGCATTGATGAAATTAATAGTTGGATGTGCCAGAAATTTCTTCAGTTAAAAAGGAGAAAACTGAAGTCATTGCATTTGGAAACAAAGATGAAGTTCTCAAGGTGAATGCATACCTTGAATCTAGGGGTCAAACAACTAAAAATCAAGTCAAAAATCTTGGGGTGATTCTGGAGACAGACCTTAGTTTCAGTAGTCATGTCAAAGCAGTAACTAAATCAGCCTACTATCATCTCAAAAACATTGCAAGAATTAGATGTTTTGTTTCCAGTCAAGACTTGGAGAAACTTGTTCATGCCTTTATCACAAGCTGGGTGGATTATTGTAATGGTCTCCTCACCAGCCTTCCAAAGAAGACCATTAGACAGCCGCAGTTCATCCAGAACGCTGCTGCCAGGATTCTGACTAGAACCAGAAAATTTGAGAATATCACACCAGTCCTCAGGTCCTTACACTGGTTTCCAGTTACATTTAGGATTGATTTTAAAGAACTTTTACTTGTTTATAAATCACTCAATGGCCTAGGACCTAAATACATTGCAGATATGCTCACTGAATATAAACCCAACAGACCACTCAGATCATTAGGATGGAGTCAGTTAGAAATACTAAGGGTTCACACAAAACAAGGGGAGTCCGCTTTTAGTTATTATGCCACCTGCAGTTGGAACCAGCTTCCAGAAGAGAAGCTTCCGCAACACACGTTCTAAATCTTGGTTGGCCCTCTCCGTCTGACCATTACTCTGGGGATGAAAACCAGAAGACAGACTAACAGTCGCCCCCAACAAATGACAAAATTCCTTTCAAAATTTGGAGATAAACTGAGGCCCCCTGTCAGAAACCACGTCCATCAGGAGGCCATGAATACAAAAAACATGATCAATGACAGCAACTGCTGTTTCTCTGGCTGAGGGTATTTTGGGCAGAGGGATAAAATGAGTTGCCTTCGTGAACTGGTCCACCACGGTCAAAACTACCATGTTACCCTGGGAAGTCCCGTAACGAAATCTAGCGAAATATGGGACCAGGGTCTTGAAGGGACTGACAGCAGTTGAAGGAGTCCAGCAGGGGGTCGATTGGAAGTCTTAGAAATGGCACAGACTGAACAGGCCAAAACAAAAAGTCATATGTCACGGGCCATAGATTGCCACCAGAATCGTTGTTTAACGAGAAAAATAGTACGACTAACCCCCAGATGACAAGCTACCTTGGAACAATGACCCCAATGGATGACATCGGACCATAAATTCTCTGGCACAAACAAGCGACTCGGTGGGCATCCTGGCAGAGGCGTTACCCCTTATAAGGCTGTACAGACCTTCGATTCAATCTCTCAAGTCACCGCAGAAACCACGATTTTCTTTGGCAAGATGAGCTCGGGAGACAATGGGCGCTCAGATTGGTCAAAAACACGGGACAACGCATCAGGTTTAATGTTTTTAGAACCTGGAAGATAAGAAATGGAAAAATGAAAGCAACCGAAAAATAAAGCCCACCAAGCCTGCCTAGAGTTTAACCTTTTAGCAGACCTGATGTATTCAAGGTTCTTATGGTCAGTCCAGACTATAAAAGGTTCCCCCGAACCTTCCAACCAATGCCGCCATTCTTCCAAGGCGAGCTTGACTGCCAGCAACTCTGTATTAACAATGCCGTAATTGCGTTCAGCAGGTGATAAGCGGTGAGAAAAATACAAGCAAGGATGCATCTTCCCATCCGAGGAAGAGCGCTGAGAAAGAACCGCGCCAACCCCCACCTCTGACGCGTCAACCTCCACCACAAACTGAGGAGAAGGATCAGGGGCAACAAGAATTGGAGCTGAAACAAAGCGACTCTTTAGTTTGGAAAACGCAGCCTCAGCCGAGCTGGACCACCTGAACGTCGTTTTGGTGGAGGTCAAGGCAGTCAAAGAGGCGGCTAGCTGGCTGTAATTGCGAATAAAACGCTGGTAAAAATTGGCAAAGCCCAGGAACCTCTGCAGGGCCTTGCGGGAATCTGGGGTTGGCCAATCTACCACAGCCTGAACCTTGTCGGGATCCGTGAGCACTACCTCGGACGACACAACATAACCTAAAAAAAGGACAGACTGTGCATGAAAAACACATTTCTCCTCCTTGACAAAAATCCCATTCTCTAGCAGCCTCTGAAGCACTAACCTGACGTGCTGAACATGTTCCTGGAGAGATCGAGAAAAAATCAATATGTCATCCAGGTAGACATATATGAACTGATCGACCATGTCTCTCAGCACATGATTGACCAGTGCCTGGAAGACCGCGGGAGCGTTGGATAGCCCGAACGGCATAACAAGATACTCAGAGTGCCCCCTGGGGGTATTAAAAGCGGTCTTCCACTCATCCCCCTCCCTTATGCGAACCAAACGATAGGCATTACGAAGATCCAACTTTGTAAAAAAGGAAGCACCCTGCAGACTCTCGAAGGCTGAAGACATCAACGGCAAAGGATAAGTATTCTTTGCCGTGATGCTGTTCAACCCTCGTTAGTCAATACAAGGACGAAGGGAACCATCTTTCTTTTCCACAAAGAGAATCCCGCACCTGCAGGAGAAGAGGAAGGACGGATGATCTTGGCTGCCAGAGAATCAGAAATATATTTCTCCATGGCCTCCCTTTCCGGAGCGGAAAGCGAGAATAACCTGCCCTTAGGCGGAGACATACCTGACAATAAATCTATCGCACAGTCATAAGGACAATGCGGAGGAAGAGAAGCAGCCCAAGACTTACTGAACACTCCCTTCAGGTCAAGATACTCAGTGGGCACGTTAGACAGATCAGTATGTTCATGTAACACAGAACAAGACACAGAAGAACATGCAGACAACAAACACGAAGCATGACAAAATTCACTCCAGGAAGAAATAGTGTTCTGGTGCCAGTTTATGTTGGGATTGTGGCGTGAGAGCTAGGGGTGACCCAAGACCACAGGAGCCAAAGGGGAGTCAGTCAAGAGGAAGGAAATGGTCTCAGTGTGGTTTCCAGAAGTGATGAGACTCACCGACTCAGTGGCATGGGTGACGGGTGGGAGAGACTGACCGCAGAGAGCGCTGACAAAGATGGGCGGGTTGAGTGGAACCATAGAAACTCCTAACTTAAAGATGTCTCGCGATCCAAAAAATAACCCCCCGTTCCAGAGTCTATTAAGGCTTTACACGTGAATGCAGCACGACCCATCAGTAGTTCATCAGTAGACATCACAATCTAGCATCCACTCGGATCGCCAGATCAATCAACCCGTCAAGAGAGGTGGGTAATTCTTGAGTATTAATTTCATTGATGATACGGTCGGCCAGCCCATGCCTAAACATGTCCCAATGCGCTTCATAGTTCCACTTACATTCTGCCGCCAATGTGCGAAATTCGATGGAGTAATCCGTCACTGATCAATTTCCTTGACGTAACTCAGCCAATTCCCGCACCGTCTCCCTGCCAGATGCAGCCCGATCGAATACCTTCTTGAGTTCCTCTGAGAAGGACTGGAACGAAGAACAACAGTGGTGCTTTTGCTCCCATACCGCCGTTCCCCAGAGAGCCGCTCGTCCAGTTAGCAGATTGATCACAAAGGCCACTTTGGACTCCTCTGTGGGAAAAGACGAATGCTGGAGAGCAATGTGAAGAGAACATGTAGCCAGAAATGAACAACATAACAGGGGCTCACCAGAGTAGACCGTTGGACGCGGTAGATGGGGTTCGGCATGCCGGCTGGTGTAATCCACAGGTGGAACAGTCAAGGGGTTGAGCGCAGTGGGCTGTTGAGCAGATTCTGTTTTTAACTGTCGGAACTGAGTGGTTAGATCCGAGACCTGTGTTATTAGTGCCTGAACGTCATGACCGGTAGCCATGATCTGTTCCTCTTGCTGTTCCATACAACTATTGCTGCTGGTAAGAATGTCTCTAAGTTCCGTGGCACTTGCTGGATCCATTCTTGGTCAGATCGTTCTGTCAGGGAATGAGAGCTCAGAATCCAGTTGCAAGTGAAATGCAGTTTATTTAGAACAACAGTGAAAATAAGGCAAGGTGAGTGGTCAGATGATATCATGCAGACGAGCACGTCTCAGAGGCACGGAGACTGCGAGGCACTGACCCGATCCAACACAGCAAGAGAAATCCAACAACTGCTCGGTAGAGTATCCACAATGGTAGGTAATTCGAGGCAGGAAGCAATCAGGAAACAGATGCACTGGAGAGAACGACAGGCATGAGCAAACAATGATCTGACAACATGCACAACAAACGCGAGACAGATAAAGGCAGCGGAAAATGCACTACAGGAGCAGCTGCGCTGATTAACTCATCAGCACCGAGGTTGCCGGAGGAACGCTGACAAGCAATCAGACAGTTGACAACAACACGCAGACACACAGGATTGAACACACAGACCCATGAACCGTGACACAGTGGCTCTCTAGGATCAAACTTGACTACCCCTGGCCTGGAACATAATTTTGTCTGTATAATATAACTTTGTAAACAGGATTTTAAGTATGAGAATTTATTTGCAACTAGGCATGCAATTACTTCCAAAATTTAGTTACAGTCATAGCACCACAAGCTGGCAGCAGGAAATATGGCAAATACAAATGACTTTGACGTAGTCCTTCTATATTTACCTTAAATGCATACAGCCCACAATGCTTTGTCTTCCTAAAGCCACTGGGTGGCGGTGGCACCAGTGCAAGGGCCCTATCACCGCTGCAATTAATGTAATTTGTAACTTTGTTATATTAAATTATTTATGCTTGTAATTTGTGTATTTGTTCCTTTTTTATTACTCACTGTTCACTTGTCATTAATTTTTTAACTTAATTAGTGACTAGTAGTTTTGCTGTGGCATTGAAGTTAGTGTTATTAAAGATAAAATATGGAAAGTAGTTACATTTGACCCCAGTTTTTTTTCTTTTTCTTTTTTTCTTAACTGATCCGAAAGCGATTGGGGAAAAACCATAATGTTATAAGTACAATACAATGTTATAAGTACAATACAATTTTGGATGTATATGAGTAAAATGTACTTTGTTTTGTATTTGTTGCAGGTGACACCCAACATCTCTCAGAGCTGAGGATTGTGTTAATGGGGTATAAACTTTCTGGTAAGAGTTCAGCAGGAAACAGCATCCTGGGCAGAGAGGAGTTTGACTTGAAGAGATCTGCTCAGTGTGTGAGGAGACATGGAGAAGTAGCAGACAGACACATCACTGTCATTGAAGCTCCAGGATGGTGGATTAATGAAACTGTAGAGTTCAGTCCTGAGTTACTGAAACAGGAGATTGTGCTCAGTGTGTCTCTGTGTCCTCCAGGACCACACGCTCTACTACTGATCATACCTGTGGAAACTAGATTTAAAGATTATCTAAGAAAAGCAGTGCATGGACATCTGGATCTTCTCGGTGAGAGAGCCTGGAGTCACACTATAGTGCTGTTCACTCGTGGAGACTCTCTGTTAGACACATCTATAGAGCAGTACATTGAGAGTGAAGGGCAGGATCTCCAGTGGCTGCTGGACAAATGTGGGAACAGATATCATGTTCTCAACAATCAGAACAGGAGTGACCACACTCAGATCAAGGAGCTGCTGGAGAAGATTGAGGAGACAGTGGCACAAAACCACGGCTGCCATTTTGAAATAGACAAAAAGGTTATACAGAGAATCAATAATAAAAGGAGAGCAAAAGAACGAATGCAGCAAGAGAGAGTGCACATTAGATCACAAACAAGTGAGTGAAATCATGAAATTGTATGAGGATCTACACATAATCTCAAATGTGTTTTCCTTTCATTGTTTGTTTAGAGATCTTCAGTCAAGTTTTAAATAGTTTAGTGTCTTCATCACTATATTATACAGGTGTATTAGGACAAACACAAACGGTATGTTCAGCACTAACACTTATTACATTGCAAATTTAGATTTTCTCAGATGGACTCCCATCCAGATACAACTCACAAGAAAGGTGATAGCTACTGACTTTAGAAAACAGTAGAAAAAAAAGATGTGTTAATATTGTTGACATAATAGATACAATCCATTTGTATGTAAGTTTTTTTTAAAGGTGTCTGCTAAATGCATAAATGTAAATGGTTTGCAACTAATCTGCTCTCTGCTTGCATTATTACAGTCAATGAACAGGGATCTTATTCAGTGGTTCTGAAAATATGTAATAGCATGGAATTTCCACCAAACAGTGAGTGTCTTTTGTATTATTTAGAACTTTCCACCAGTAATGTTCCATTATGAATTGATATTGAATTCACTGTAGTGTAATTAAATTCCCTATTACAAAATTTTGAGTTTTTCTTATAGCGTGATGTAAATACTTGTTTTTAATTTTTGTGAAATATGATTTGTATACAAAAATAACATTTTAGATAAAACAGGGTTGTCAAGAAAACAAACCTTATGTAAAATATAAAATACAACAGCTGATGTAATATTAAGTTTGACCTCCTGAGACTGATGATCAGTGTTGTTTGAAAGTTAAGCACCTGCTTTCACTGAACAGATGAAAGTTGCAGTTTCTAAAAAGTTTCTGATTCTATTTTTCCCCAGTAAGTGGAGATGAGAGGTGGGACACGAAGTCTATAGGAAGTTCTGCTTATGGTTCATTTGGATCACTATCAAGAGCAGACAGCAGGAAAATTTTTGGATTATCACGTTCCAGAGATTCATCACACACCTCAAGATATGATTCAGGGGACCTGAAAATATATAACAGCATGGAATTACCTACAAACTGTGAGTGTCTTGTTTTTATTAGGCACTTACCACCAATACAGTACACATTGGTATCCAATTATATCTATTGAAGAATTGTTGGCTTTAATCATGGTATTTATATTTTAGACAGTGTTAATTATCTGAAAATGGTTATTGTGGCCTCTTCGAACTCTTGACCTTCTTGACTGTATCTAACACATGAATACAATGACATCATTTGAGATATCAAATATCTCTCTATATATAATTTCATAGGAAATTATTTTATAAATCCTATCTGGTTAATAAAGCATTGTTGCATAATGTTTGGAAAGTCACCTATCATTGATTCTCTTGACAAAAAAAATCATTTGCTTCATGTACTTATTCCATGCAGTAGGCTACATTTACTTTTAGAGAAAATTGAAACCATTAAAATGGTTTCCTCCCAAATTTTCATTCATTCATTCATTCATTCATTCATTCATTCTTCCATCCAGTGAGTGAAGATGAGAGGTCAGACACATTGTCTCTGGAAAGTCTAGTTCTTGGTTCAGTTGTATCACTATCAGGAGCAGAAAGTAGGTCATTTTTTGGATCATCACGTCCCAGAGATTCATGGCACACCACAAGATATGAGCCAGGGGTCCTGAAAATATGTAACAGCATGGAATTACCAACAAACTGTGAGTGTCTTTTGTTTTATTCAGAACTTTCTACCATTGCTGTACACTCTGGTGACCCATTATGAACTGATATTGAATTAATTGTAGTGTAATTAAATTCCCCATTACAAAATTTGGAGTCTTTCTTATAGCTTGATGTAAATATTTTTCTTTAATTTTGGAAAATATAATTGGTCACACTTTATATTAGGTGGCCTTAACTACTATATTCTTACATCAAAAACTAAGTACAATGTACTTATTGTGTTCATATTGAATTGCAAAACACTTTTGCTGCTATTGAGGTGGGATATGGGTAAGGTTAAGAACAGGTTTGCTGGTATGCGTAGGTTTAAGGGTGGGTTAAGGTGTAAAGGATGGGTCAACAGTGTAATTATAAATGTAATTACAGAAATTAATGACAGATGTAACTACATATAGATTTAAAAAATAAATAAATATATATATATATATATATATATATATATATATATATATATTGTAGGTGTTCGTGCAATTAAATGAGTGGAGACGACATGTGAGCTGGATGCTGAAGCCGTGAACTGGCTAACTTTTATTTTCCGAACCAACCACCAGACAAAACTCTGATCTCTTAAAGGGGAAAACACCCACTGCCGCCAACTAACATTCTTAAAGGGGAAAACCTTATAAGCACCGTATGTGAATTCTGTCACATCTTTAAACATAAGTCGCTACACAAGCCCCCCCAGAATTCACATAAATCTACATATTCAGTTTGTCGGGAGCACGAATGCTGCGTCCCGCTCTTGTGCGGGTCACCTGCAGGGAGCTATCAGCAGGAGAAGCTCGAGCAACGAACTTGCCAGACGGGTTGGCAAAGGCAGGTCGTCCACGTCGGGGTGCCACGGCCACCTCAGCTGGCCGATCCAGGTCTCTGTGAGCTGGTTTAAGGCGATCAATTGAGACACATTCCGACCTCCCTCCTACATCAATAACGAACGTCTTGTCTGAGGCTTCCAGAACCCGGAACGGTCCATCATACGGAGGTTTCAATGGCCCCCTGTGCGCGTCATGTCGAACGAACACAAATTCTGCAGACAACAGATCGCTGGGAATCCAAGTCTTGTGAAGGCCGTGCTGAGAGGTGGGCACTGGGATGAAAACGGAGACATGGCTGCGCAGAGTGGGACGGATAGGTGGGCCAGACCACGGGTTGTCGGTATCAAGCACAAAGTCACCAGGCACCCTCAGTGTCTGGCCATAAACCAGTTCTGCTGAACAAACAAGCAAATCCTCCTTAGGTGCCGTACGAAGTCCCAGCAACACCCATGGGAGCCGGTCATACCAGTTGTCATCTTTCAAGGCAGCTCGCAGTGCAGACTTCATGGATCGGTGAAAACGTTCACACAGACCATTCGCTTGTGGGTGATAAGCTGTAGTGTGATGAAGCTTAATGCCCAGACTATGCGCGACTGCAGCCCAAAGCTCAGATGTGAACTGGGAACCACGGTCTGAGGAGATGTCCAATGGGGTGCCAAATCTGGCGATCCAGGTGCCAATAAAAGCTCGAGCGATGTCTGCAGTTGACGTTGACACCAAGGGCACCACTTCTGGCCACCTAGTAGCCCGATCCACCATCGTGAGCAGGTGAGTGTACCCCCGAGACAGTGGAAGAGGACCAACAAGGTCAATGTTCACATGATCGAAACGACGCTTCGGCACCTCGAAACGTGCTAACGGTGCTATAACATGACGCTGCACTTTCGCTCTTTGACAGTCAATGCATGAAGTGGACCATGCTCTCACATCTTTCTTTAGGCCGCGCCAGACAAATTTAGAAGCCATCAACTTTTGGGAAGCTTTCGTACCTGGATGCGACAAACCGTGGATGACGTCAAAAACGTGCCGTCTCCAGTTCATGGGTACAACGGGACGAGGACATCCCAATGAAACATCACAAAGAAGCGAAACGCCAGCCTTGTCGAACATGACGTCAGCCAATTTAAGGCTTGTGACACCTGTCTTCAAGGACTGGACTTCTGGATCAGAACACTGATCCGCGGCCATACCAGAGTAATTCACCCCCAAGTGTACCGCATTGGTGCTCGCCCGCGACAGGCAGTCCGCTACCACATTGGACTTCCCTGCAACGTGTTGAAGATCCGTGGTAAATTCTGAAATGTAAGCCAGGTGCCTTTGCTGGCGGGCAGACCATGGCTCTGAAACCTTTGACATAGCGAAAGTCAATGGCTTGTGATCGACAAAAGCAGTGAAGTGCCGGCCTTCGAGTGAAAAACGAAAATGTCGAATGGCGAGGTAAAGGCCAAGCAACTCCCGATCGAACGTACTGTATTTTTGTTCATTAGGACGAAGTTGGCGGCTAAAGAATGCAAGTGGCTGCCAATGCCCCTGCACCAACTGCTCCAAGACCGCCCCAACCGCAAAATCAGATGCATCTGTAGTAATAGCGATTGGACTGTCCGGAAGTGGATGCGCCAACATGACAGCCTCTGCTAAAGCCTGTTTAGTGCTGTCAAAAGCTCCAATCATTTCATCGGACCACTGGAGTACGTGGCGAGGGGTACCGCTTTTAAGGGCCCTATAGAGGGGACACATAAGCTCAGCTGCTTTGGGAATAAATCTGTGATAGAAATTAACCATTCCCAGGAATTCTTGGAGAGCTTTAATCGTAGACGGCAATGGAAAACCCTGAACCGCAGCCACCCGTGAAGGCAACGGGAACGCGCCGGCACTCGTAATTCTGTGTCCAAGAAAATCGATAGACGAAAGGCCAAATTGACACTTGGCGGGGTTAATGATAAGGCCGTGAGCACTAAGGCGGTTGAAAAGCGAACGGAGATGCGACAAATGTTCTTCCTCAGATGTGCTTGCAACCAAAATGTCATCCAGGTAGACAAAAAGAAAGTCCAGACCCTGTAACACAGAATCCATGAGCCTTTGAAAAGTCTGAGCGGCATTTTTCAGGCCGAATGGCATGCGCAAAAACTCAAACAACCCAAAAGGGGTAATAACGGCAGTCTTCGGAATGTCGTCCGGGTGAACTGGTACTTGGTGGTACCCTCGCACAAGGTCTACCTTGGAAAAAATTGCTTTTCCTGCTAGCCGTGCCGAAAAATCTTGAATATGCGGAACAGGGTAGCGATCGGGAATTGTAACATCATTGAGTCTGCGATAATCACCACACGGGCGGTAACTACCATCTGACTTAGGTACCATGTGCAAAGGAGAAGCCCAAGGACTATTCGAACGACGTACAATGCCTAACTCTTCCATGTACTCAAACTCAGCTTTAGCGGCAGCCAATTTCGATGAGTCAAGACGACGAGCGCGAGCATACACAGGTGGACCTGTAGTAGAAATGTGATGCTCCACACCATGTTTCGGTGTCGCTGTAGAAAAAGTTGGCTGAGATATGTCGGAAAATTCAGTGAGCATACGCAAAAATTCGCAGCTAGGCTCTGAAGTGTTTGACAAGGTCGTTGTTGAAAAAACACTGAGCGTACACGGAAAAGAATTGAAATCTTTGGCATCGACTAAACGGCGGTTCTGCACATCAACCAACAAACCGTTGGCGCACAGGAAATCAGCCCCCAGCAAAGGACGAGCGACCTTAGCCACAACAAAATCCCAAGTGAAACGGTGCCCGTTAAAACACAACTTAACCTGGCGCTTACCGTATGTTGGGATTTTGCTGCCGTTAGCAGCCTCCAGTAAGGGGCTCTTAAGCTCAGAACGCGCATCGAAAGGAGTCGCCGGCAGTACGCTCACCTGAGCCCCAGTGTCACAGAGAAAATTTCGTCCCAATATATCATCTGTAATGAAGAGAAGGCAGCCAGTATGTCCACTGTCCACAGCATTCACAGACTGTGTGGTACTCTTACTACGGAAATTACATGGCAAACGACACTTCTTGGCCCTGTCCCCAAAACGAGCATGATAAAAACAAAATCCGGAGTCGGTTCGCCATGGTGGTGCTTGTGCTACCCGATTAGCCACTCCTACCAGCGGATTAATGGAGGCGTTGAAAGATGTTGGTATAGCACAACACTGTGCAGCGGTATGTAGACTGTCCGCCATTTTAGCCAGCTCTCGTAAGTCCGTAATCGTCGTGCCGGCCAAAGCCGTGCGGACTTGATCTGTCATTTGTCGAAGAAACAGCTCCTTGAATATAAAGCAGGGCTTATGTTCACCTAACAATGTCAACATATGATCCATAAGCTCAGAGGGCTTTGCATCACCCAGTCCTGGTAATGAAAGAAGCTGCCTCGCACGCTCTGATTCAGTCAAACCAAAAGTTCCCAACAGGTAAGTTTTAAGGGCGCCATACTTGTCCCTCTCCGGGGGTTCGTTTAACAGGCTGACAGCTCGCGATGCCGTGGAGCTGCTGAGTGAAGCTACGACGTAGTAATACTTCGTGTCATCCGCAGTGATGTCGCGCAGAGCGAACTGCGCCTCCGCCTGTGCAAACCATGCCGCAGCTTGCTGCTCCCAAAACTCCGGTAACTTGAGTGCAACCGCGTTGGCCGTCATTTCGTCTTCCACAACAACGACAAAAAAACTCTGAAAACGTCCAAGAGCATCGGGGTCACCACATGTAGGTGTTAGTGCAATTAAATGAGTGGAGACGACATGTGAGCTGGATGCTGAAGCCGTGAACTGGCTAACTTTTATTTTCCGAACCAACCACCAGACAAAACTCTGATCTCTTAAAGGGGAAAACACCCACTGCCGCCAACTAACATTCTTAAAGGGGAAAACCTTATAAGCACCGTATGTGAATTCTGTCACATCTTTAAACATAAGTCGCTACAATATATATATATATATATATATATATAAGTACAATGTAAAAATATGTATGTACACAATAAGTGCATTGTATCAAATGATTAATTGAAATGTAAGTACGTAGTAGTTAAGGCCACCTAATATAAAGTGGGACCATATAATTTTCATCAAATTTATATTAAGTGTCCTTAACTACTATGTACTTACAATTTATATTGTACTTCTATTTGAAAATACTGTTCTGTAATTACATCTATAATTACACTGTTGACCCTACCGCTACCCCTTAAACCTAACCAAACCACCTTACCCTTATCCCCTCTCAATAGCATCAAAAGTGTTTTGCAACATGAAAACAGTAGGTTTGTATCTAACAATTCATCATTTTATTATCATGTACATAGTATTTAAAGACACCTAGTATAAAGTGAGACTGAATTTTGTTCTACAACAATTTTCAAAAAGTTTATGATTCCATTTTTCCCCAGTGAGTGGAGATGAGAGGTGGGACACAACGTCTCTGGAAAGTTCTGCTTACGGTTCATTTGGATCATTATCAGGAGCAGACATCGGTTCAGTTTTTAGCTCATCACAATCAAAAGTCTCATCACACAGCTCAGAATTCAGGTCTGTGGAACAATTAGGGACCAAAAGAGCACATTGTGTGCCCAATGTCTCAGAACTTAAGCATGAAGAGGACACTGAGAAGACTTGAATACTAAATTAATGTGGTGACTGTATAATACTGACTTATTTTGACATCATAATGTATCTAACTTTATTATAAATCTGGGCCTGTATTCATGAAAAATCTTAGTACTAAGAGTTGCTCCTAGTAACAAAATTCTAAGAAAATTCTTAGAAAAGTAGGTGTTTCCTCTTAAAGGGGTCATCGGATGCCTATTTTACACAAGTTGATATGATTTTTTAGGGTCTTAATGAAAAGTCTATAACATACTTTGGTTAAAATTTCTCAATGGTAGTGTAAAAAACACCTTCTTTACCCTGTCAAAATCAGCTCTGTTTTTAGCACGCTGTTCTAGTTCATGCTGCTTTAAATCCTAGTGAGCTCTGCTGATCCCGCCCCCTCTCTTCCGTGGAGTGACAAGCAGACCATAGATATGTGTAGATTCCCTATTCGACCGCTCCAGATACAGTACGTTGACGCGTCAGCCATCTTGCATTCACCATAATAATCAATGAATATTCAAAGATATACAAGCGTATAACTTGCTGTTGTAGACGCACACAGTCAATGCGCTCAAAGACTCACAGACCGTTCCAAAAATGGCTGATGGCTGACGTATCGCGGCCCATAGAAACAGTCCATAATGAGGCATCTAGGTATATATTTCTATGGAGCATACTAAACTTCAGCCGCGAAACTGGCTAACTAGCAAATTATTAGGAAAGGCGATTTGCAAAGATTCATAAAAACCGTTATACTCACTGTACAGAACTACGTCATTCTGAAAGGAACCTCAGAACAGCCTGATTTGAGAAAGGGGATTTTAAAAAAAACACTGGGTGGATTTTTATCATTATAGGATGGATGTGTACACACACTTCCAACACACATTTATGTTCAAACAATTTATAAAGTGAATTTTGCATCCGATGATCCCTTTAAAATTAAAGAAAAGATCCTAGTAAAGAAAATGTAATTCAGAAAGCATCTTAACCCTTAAAAGAGGTCTTAAGGTCTAAAATTGTTAGGAGTACGGCTTTTAAGAGGCTTAAGAGTTAAGGACTTTTAAGAAGCTTAAGAGTTTCTACAGCAGTGGAGAAAATGGACGAAACATGAAGAGGGAGAAGAAATGTGTTGCACACAATGCATGACAGTGAGTTAATAAGACGCTACACATTAGATCGTGCAGGGATCATGTTTGTGACCGATCTTATTAGAGACACGCTAACATCTCCGACACAGCGCAGAAATGCCATAGCGCCAGGAATGGAAGTAATCACTACATTAACTACATTAACATATTTAGCAACTGGAAAAATGCAACTATGCAGCAGTGATGATTTGGGTCTGTCACAACCTTCTATAAGCAAAGTAATCACACAAACAATTACAACACTTTCAGAACCTTATTGTGTTGCTGTTCATGTCATATAAAATACGTTAAAGGTGCAATAGGTGATTGTCTTCAGAAACATTTATTGTTATGCTCAGACAGGATATGTCATCAGTGCGATCACGCACACTGTGCAGACAGAGCGAGAATGGCAGACAAACATCAACAACCCAATCTTCCTTCCTGGTATTGTAGTACTTTTACTATTACTAACTGTTCTATAAAGTTTTCTCACCAGTGAATAACACATGATGTAGCCAAGTGGTTCCCAATTCCAGTCCTCGTGCCACCCCCCCCCCATATATTTTGCATGTCTCACTTAGTTAACACACCCCATTCAGATAACAAGCTCATTAGAAGTGAGCTACGCGCATGAACTGTGTACCGATTGACATGCTCCCAACATAGCGTTCTTTGCTCCCTACTCCCTGAGCAGGGGAAGGCCGTTGAAGTTTACTTCACTTGGCAACATTCATTCACGGATTTGCGCAGCGCAGCGTCTTCACACACAGACGAAACTTACTAGAGAAGTGTTAAGTGTGGCATAATATACCTCTGTAAATAAATACTATTTAAATTTACGTCTCGCACACTTTAATGCTCTTTGTATGGAACATATATGCTCGCTTCGAACTGGAATCATGGCGAAATATGCGGTGATGTCCACTTTGCAGGGCACTTATGGTCGAAAAGAACAAACGTCGCACGTGATAAAAGATACATATGAAATTGGGGAATTGGGAACCGCTGATGTAGCCTATTGTAGTAATGTTGTCTCTGGTATTCTGGTCTGTGAGCGTATGCGTGCAGGGGGCGTGGCTTTAGACGGTGATTGCAAGGAGGGCGGGACGTTCGCTTTCAGTGCTATCAGGCTAAAGTTAGCATTTTCCAAGATTTCCTACTGCACCTTTAAGTATGACAGCATGGTAAATAAAAAATAAAGAATATATATATATATACATATATAATGTGTGTGTGTGTGTGTGTGTGTGTGTGAGAGAGAGAGAGAGAGAGAGAGAGAGAGTACGGTAAAACAGGAAAAATTACGCCTGTAATTTCAAAGTGAAGGCTTATAATAGACCCTACTCTTAAAAGCGCACTTTTATTTCCTTCTTGGACAACCAACCAATCACAGTCTTTAAAAGTCTGTGTCGTAGCTAGCAATATATATACACACACACACACACACACACACACACAACCTGTAACTAGAAGGTTTGTTACACATTTACAACTGATGAGTAGTTTACACTTTAGATTGATAGATTTGAGAAAAAAAAAGAAGTGCCAGTGTTGTGCCGAATTCTGACCCCCGCCAGATTAATACCCCCTAGTATTGGTAGGTTTAGGGTTGGGTGTGAGGGAGGGGTTAGGATTAGGGAATCAGATAGCGATTTCAATTAGGGGGGTAATAATTCAGCAGGGGGTCGAAAATGGGCACAACACCTGCACTCCCCAGTGTATGTCAGCTGGAGGAGTGGCTGCTGGATAAAGATCTTCAGGGCAGTGGAGCATGTGAGTCTTTTGAGCCTCTGATTCAGGCGGCTCAGCTTCTACAGATCAACAAGAAGAGCCAGGATGACGCAGAGGCCATCTGCACATGTGTACAGCTCTCACCACTGAACAGGTGTGTGTATGTGTGTGTGTTTGTGTATGTGAGCTGAATGAAGTCTCTCTGATGAAACCTTCAGTTTAATTATGATGTTCTTTGTCTTTTTTTTTTTCTTTGGACAGATTGTGAAAATCCTAAGCTTGTACACACCAGTGAATGAGTTTGAGGAGGGAGTGTCTGTACTGGTGAATAATTTCTCAGTGTTTTTAAATGTGTTTTAAAGCAGATATTGCACTTCTGTTTCTTCTTCTAGACTTTATTAAAGGATTGTAAGGAGTCTTCTCAGTTACTGATGAATGCTAAGATCATTTTCGCAGTCACCTTCCTTTTCAACCCTTCACCTGGCTCTTGAGACCATCCAGATCCCCAGCAGCCTCAACATGTTCAACGTGTATATACGTGTTCAGCAGACGCCCTTTTATACTTCCGGACACACACCTGTGACATGGGCCAAAAGGACTGGAGTTGTTTCACACGTGCTTCAGACACCAGTCACACACACACACACACACATACACACACACACACACACACACACACATACATAAATACATACATACAGGTGCATCTCAATAAATTAGAATGTCATGGAAAAGTTCATTTATTTCAGTAATTCAACTCAAATTGTGAAACTCGTGTATTAAATAAATTCAATGCACACGGACTGAAGTAGTTTAAGTCTTTGGTTCTTTTAATTGTGATGATTTTGCCTCACATTTAACAAAACCCCACCAATTCACTATCTCAACAAATTAGAATATGGTGACATGCCAATCAGCTAATCAACTCAAAACACCTGCAAAGGTTTCCTGAGCCTTCAAAATGGGCTCTCAGTTTGGTTCACTAGGCTACACATTCATGGGGAAGACTGCTGATCTGACAGTTGTCCAGAAGACAATCATTGACACCCTTCACAAGGAGGGTAAGCCACAAACATTCATTCCCAAAGAAGCTGGCTGTTCACAGAGTGCTGTATCCAAGCATGTTAACAGAAAGTTGAGTGGAAGGAAAAAGAGTGGAAGAAAAAGATGCACAACCAACCGAGAGAACCGCAGCCTTATGAGGATTGTCAAGCAAAATCGATTCAAGAATTTGGGTGAACTTCACAAGGAATGGACTGAGGCTGGGGTCAAGGCATCAAGAGCCACCACACACAGACGTGTCAAGGAATTTGGCTACAGTTGTCGTATTCCTCTAGTTAAGCCACTCCTGAACCACAGACAACGTCAGAGGCGTCTTACCTGGGCTAAGGAGAAGAAGAACTGGACTGTTGCCCAGTGGTCCAAAGTCCTCTTTTCAGAGGACCAAGGTCCTAGAGTCTGGAGGAAGGGTGGAGAAGCTCATAGCCCAAGTTGCTTGAAGTCCAGTGTTTCCACAG
Source organism: Spinibarbus caldwelli (assembly GCA_039654775.1). NCBI lineage: Eukaryota > Metazoa > Chordata > Actinopteri > Cypriniformes > Cyprinidae > Spinibarbus > Spinibarbus caldwelli. Next base: position 7,586,894 of record CM077264.1, read on the forward strand.
TCTGTGATGATTTGGGGTGCGATGTCATCTGCTGGTGTTGGTCCATTGTGTTTTTTGAAACCAAAGTCACTGCACCCGTTTACCAAGAAATTTTGGAACACTTCATGCTTCCTTCTGCTGACCAGCTTTTTAAAGATGCTGATTTCATTTTCCAGCAGGATTTGGCACCTGCCCACACTGCCAAAAGCACCAAAAGTTGATTAAATGACCATGGTGTTGGTGTGCTTGACTGGCCAGCAAACTCACCAGACCTGTCAAGAGGAAAATGAGAAACAAGAGACCAAAAAATGCAGATGAGCTGAAGGCCACTGTCAAAGAAACCTGGGCTTCCATACCACCTCAGCAGTGCCACAAACTGACCACCTCCATGCCACGCCGAATTGAGGCAGTAATTAAAGCAAAAGGAGCCCCTACCAAGTATTGAGTACATATACAGTAAATGAACATGCTTTCTAGAAGGCCAACAATTCACTAAAAAAGTTTTTTTTATTGGTCTTATGAAGTATTCTAATTTGTTGAGATAGTGAATTGGTGGGTTTTTGTTAAATGTGAGCCAGAATAACCACAATTAAAAGAACCAAAGACTTAAACTACTTCAGTCTGTGTGCACTGAATATATTTAATACATGAGTTTCACAATTTGAGTTGAATTACTGAAATAAATTAACTTTTCCACAACATTCTAATTTATTGAGATGCACCTGTACATATATATACAGGCGGGTGCCCGGAAGTATAAGAGGGCATCTGCTGAACACGTCATCAACTTTTGTCGTCTTCAAGAGCCGTTTGAGCCACTTTAGTTGGTCTTGTTCTTAGATTGGTGACAGGATCCTGACACTCATTTTTTGTCCTTGTCTAAATATACAGCTTTGAGGTTGTTCTGTGGGCCATTAAGTCTATATGGTTTGTGTGTTTATGGCTTGGTATCTGGGTCCCAACGCTCCTTTCTTGGTTTTGAGATCCTGATGTCTTGTTTTCTGTTTGGACCTATGGTGGATAAAGGAATTTGTTTGTCATGTGGTATTTTGTCTTGTGTGATCACATGGCTTTTGTCATATTTGTGTGCCTTGTGCTTTGGCTTGCTGTCTTTCTCGTCTTATCCCCAACCCCTTGTTACATTGTTGTTAGTTCATTTGCCCCACCTGCTCTCCCTCACCACCCCCCTCATATTCTTTCCTTATTTAATCTCCCTTTTTTCTCTGTCCTGTGCCAGTTTGTTATGGTTGTTTACCGCCCAAGTGTTCCATTGCAAATGGTCCAGCATGTCCACTTTTGTTACATTAATCAGTGGGAGGTTGATATGAGGGACTTTGCCTGTGAGTATCTCATCCATCTGGACTACACTGAAACTTAACTTAAAGAGATTTTTAGCACCTGCCTCGATCAGCCTCAGCCTGTGTGAGATGGAGTAGCTGGGATGTCTTGACTTTTAGTGCTCTTTCACTGCGTGGTATGACCGGGTATACTGCACTGCACGGCACTGCACTGTGTGGCATGGGACGGCTTGCTTCGCTTTTCAGCTTTGCAAAGCACTGCTCGGCTTGCTTGTTTTTCCACTGCAGTTAGTACTGCTTCAAAGTGGGTGGGATTTAGGGCTGCCCTCGACTAAAGATTTCAGGTTGACTAGTAGTCATTCATTTTAAGCGATGTTTATTAATAAACCATATAAATCATAATAATGAGCCTTTAATTGCCTACATAGCCCAATAAGCACTCAACTGCACACATAAAGCTTGCCACAGTACACTGGCAGAAGTAATGATTATGAATGTGTCAGGGAAAAACAGTAAGGAAACTGCATTAATATTTTAACAATTTATTGATAAACTAGTGCTTTCTTTGTTTTCGGCTAAAGAGATGAGGTCGGCGACAAGGACTCGTCATCTCCACAGTAGTGGATGCACCTGTATGCATGTTTCATAGGATTACATAATCTGAGAATATTTATTTTCTATTTAAATTGGTTCATTTGAAAGTAGACATTTCGCTCTCTATAGATATATTTTTCATGTCTGTAAGGCAAGTATACACAGAATTTTTTTTTTTTTTTTGAAACGCTCAAATTCACAGAGACCAAGATGGCAGAAAACACATCCTGTTTGCTTTCATTATATTACGAAAGTGCAGTGTTTTGTTGTTATTGTAAGTCTTTACAGATTCGAAAGATGTATTACTCTTTCTGTATGACCAAAAATGATGGAGTATTTTAAGAGCAAGTGACTGCACCGGCGCCTCCATCTCCATCCAATTCTCATCGATTAACGGTTAGTCGATTAGGGTGCAGGCCTAGTGGGATTTTAGACAGTGGCGGAGCTACTGAGTTTTATACATGGGGTGGCCAAGGCTAATTCAGGGGGTTCATAGACCACGACATAAAATCAGTGTATAACTCCAACCTGGCATAAAAAAGCATGAATAAATCCTACGATTGCTGATTACTTCACATTACCCCACATTAGCTATACATTTCTACTTCAAATGTAAGTCTATTGGAAATTTCTCTTATTTCTATCATCTCATTAACCAGTGGTTGGAGCAAAAGATCTAACATTAACGTGCAGGCTACAGTGGATTTTGTAAATGCTGCTCAAGAAACCTAAAACTTCAACTTACTTCAAACAGGGCTGCCAACTTTTGAGTTCAGCCTGGAGTGAGAATTATTCAGGAATAATTGACAAGCTTGCGATTAAGTATATGTTATTATTTCTCAATTTTTCTAAACTGAACTATACAGGGAACTCTATTGTTAAAGTTAAAAAGTAACAATTGATTTGTATACAAGTTCATATTAGACCAGGGCCTGTATTCACAAAACATTTGAATATACCACTAAGAGTTCTCCTAAACTGCAGTAAAAGTTTTTAGCTAAGAGTTTTTTCTTGAAACCTATTCACAAAGCTGCTGAGACAAACTTTTACTAAGTTTTAGAGAAGTCTTAAGCTAAGAGTAAGAGCGGAGTTGATCTCGTTGCTATGGATGATGTCTGCATGCTTACTAACTATGCACACAATGATTGGCTGATAGGGAGGGGTCTCTGTCAGAGATTTATTCATAGAAATATTGTAGAGCATGATTTATGTTGCAATATTCAAATAAAGGTTTGAAAATAAAAATGTTAATTGCCACATTCAAATAAAGATTTTAAAATGCAGGCTAAGTGTCACTAATTAAACAAGCATATGTTCAGCTAATTGTCAGCCTCTGAGCAATTATATAAATATAAACAAACAGACAATTGTGTGCAATTCTACATTTATTTACAGATGAAGAATATAACTGTGACATGTCCGTTATACACTGGGGAAAACACAATGTCTCAAATGCATTAAACAGCACAAAAATATTCACTGTTTGCCATGGTGGATCGATTTGATCCATGATTGACATTAAGGGCTGCTTAAGAATAAGCGTGCACATTATCTTGACTCACTGAACCTGGATAAAATTAGTGAGATTGCGTGAAGTTAAATTGTCATTTATGAAACCGCTTTAGTCACGATTGATTTGTTAGGTTATTTCAAGTAAGGTTTTGGACTTTTCTTGGCGTCTTTTATGACTTTTCCCACTTTTCTTGGCGTCTTTTATGAAACAGCCCCCTGGCATGAGAGATTCTTTCTACATAGCTTCTAACTTTATAGTTTGAGTAGCCTGTTGTAATCTGAAACAGTATTTAGGGATTGGGGCTATTGTGAAGGATTTTAGATTATGTTGACAATGGGGAACCTTCGTGACGGTGATGGTAGCCTCGCGTAGCCAGACCTTCAGACTGATGGCTGAAGGTCTGGAATCCTTGGCCGCCTTCACTGGCCAAAGCCCATCCATGAGGCCATTTGACCGACATGTCAAACAATCAATCACAGTTTGTTTCGTTCAGCGTCATGTTTTGGTGTGTGGAAATGTCGCCACAATAACAGACCGGTGTGTAAAACTCTCGGACGTATTTTAAAGATTCTATGCCGCGAACTTTAAATATTTCACATACTTTTGAAAATCCAGCATTTAGTTGATCCTGATAAGCGCTCATTGTCACAGTTGTAAACACGACGGCTTTCTTCTTTCGTGAGGGGGTTTGGTGACACGGCCTCTTTGTTTCCAGTCGGAACGTTAAAGAACGCGACACACACATCTCCCGGAAATCCTGTATAATTCAACCAATCCGATGAAGACTTCTGAACTCCTGAAGTGTTTCCACATTTGTATACCATATGCATCAGACGTTTAGCCAACGGTCCGTGGGCGTGACGTCTGAGGCTGAGACTACGGTGATGGTGACATGGTAGTTTTACTATGCGTGTCTTCCACAATGTTTGGTTTATTTTTCAATAGGATCAAATAATTGAATCCGTCTCCATCCGTTAGTTACTAGTGCCCGCTCGCGTTTGCCCAGGCCCGACTAAAAATAAAATTCTGCCTACACCACTGCCTCCACTGGACTGCATCAGGCAAATGTTGCCACTGAGAGTGGAAGTCTTACTCAAGTGTTTAGCACAGAACCTGCTGCAGGTACGAGCGGCTGCAGGTGACAGTCAGACTTCATGAATGGTGTGTTGTGTTTTCACTGGATCACTGTGTGTATGCAGGACATGGTGCAGAGCTGGTATGCGCATTTACCCTCCATTGTACAGAATGCATGAGCAGCTGGTGACCAATGCAGAGGAATGTGCTGAAGCCTGCAGAGAGGGTGAAACACACAGGGATGGTTGATGGTTAATGGTTAATGGTGACTTTTTCTGAAAAATACATTAAATAATGATTTTAATTTTTGAGTTAAAAAATGACCATGGTTCTTCCATACTGCACAAAAAAAAAAAAAAAAACATAAATGGTAAAAGTCCTGCTGGTGTGTATGACAGGACATTGGTTCCTTCAGTATTCATTCAGTGGAGCTGGATGTGGATGGACTCTTAATCATTCAGAAGAGCTCTGAACATCCTCAACAACAGCAGACGACAAATCTGATGACTCATAAATAACAGTTAAACTGGTATTATTTCTGTACATGACATTTTCATTTGTAAGTTTTAACATTTTTCAATCCAAAAGGGTTATACAACAATTCTGTCTCAAAAGATTGAGTTTTTGCTATTTAGATCAAGCCAGACTTATTTTGAGTCAGGGTATAAGGAAGGGAAACTTCTAGCTAATTATATTAAGCACAAGGAGTGCTCTTCCATTATTCCAGCTGTCAGATCTTGCAGGGGAGATGCATTTACTGCTGCTGCAGATAGTATAAACAAAACATTTAAAGAATTTTACATATACCTTTACAAGTCAATGTCTTTTTCAACTGACGAGAATATTAGCAATTTCCTGGAACTACTAGACCTCCCTAGAATATCAAGTGAACAGAAGCAACTGAAGTGACGGAGGTTATCAAAGCAGCACCTACAGGGAAATCTCCTGGGCCAGATGGTTTTGCCGCAGAGTTTTTTTTAAAAATTATGTCACAGAACTTGCTCCATTAATGTTAGAAGTCTATATGGAGGCACTTTGGAGGGATGAACTGCCACCAACAATGTAGCATGCTTTCATTAGTCTTATACTTAAAAAGGATAAAGACGCAAGTGACTGTAAAAGCGACCGTCCAATATATTTGATTTAACTAGATACAAAAATTTTGTCAAAGATTCTTGCTAATCGCTTAAGCAAAGTATTTTCCACTTGGTAGAGGAACCCGACAAGGCTGCCCTTTTTCCCCATTGCTGTTTTGTCTTGCTTTGGAACCATTAGCTGCCTCAATATGAAAAGCCAATGATTTTCCTGGGGTTGTAGTGGGGGGAGAAGTACATAAGCTTATGCTTTATGCTGATGATATTTTATTATTTGTTTCTGATCCTGGCAGATCTATACCCTGCCTCCTTAATTAACATTTGATGCTTTCTCTAAGTTTTCAGGTTATAGAGTGAATTGGCCTAAATCAGAAGCTTTTGCACTAACTGCATTTTGCCCTGCAGAAGCTTTTCATCCTGGCACATTTCAATGGCTTAAGTTAGGTATTAGATATTTAGGCATTTTATTTCCCCCTGATTTGAAGGATTTAGTGAGAGTAACTTTGACCCCTTAATGAAAAAAATTTCCTGTGATATGGAGAGGTGGGCTCCACTCCCCATATCAGTGGCTGGGAAAGTCAATGTAATGTAGTTTGTACACCCAAACTGAATTATTTGTTACAGTCTTTCCCAATACAAATACCACTTTCCTATTTTAAACAGTTTGACAGAATGTGTAAGAATTTTATTTGGAATGGTAAGCGACCTCGATTACATTCTAATAAGTTACAGAGGCCTGTAGAGAAAGGTGGTTTAGGTCTGCCTAATGTATTGTATAATTATTATGCTTTTAGACACCTGGCTCATTGGTCATTTCCTCCAGAGCGAGCTCCCCCTTGTTATAAGATTGAGCAGTCTGCCTTGCCTTCAATCTTGCTATTACAGAGCTTGTCCACTAAACTGGTTATAAAGGTGAAAAATCATCCAATTATTTCACACTTAAATGCAATATGGTTAAAGATCTCGCGTCTGTGTAGCTTTGACCCCTACTGAAATGTTAGCTCAAGTATATGGGTGAACCCTAAACTGTGTATAAATAAAGCTCCCTTTCTTTGGAAAGAATGGGCAAGAAGGGTATTGTTAAACTAGGTGATTTTATGAAAATGGTAGTGTTGGGAAAAACAGTTAAAACCCATGGACCAGGTATGATGAACAAAGACCAGGAGTCAGAGATGCGATTAATTAAAGAAAAATTTACTGAAGAAAATAGTTTGCAGTTTCATCAGCAGAAGTCAGCTTCAACACTCGCGATGGAGTTTGTAGGCCGCTCTGCGTACATGTTCTAGACACCAATAGTTATACTCTAACAGAGGTCACTAATTACGTCAATACATAGGTAAGCAAGATTCTGGTTGGTAGATAAACGTAGAAAATCTCCACACATGGACGTAAAACTCGAAGCATATCTTCTAGTGATTATATTTAGTGACAACTGATCAGAGGTCAGACGCAATAGGTTTCTCCAGAGACATATATCTGTTACCCTGGACATCAGGGTGAAGGCAAATGATGATTTCCTCCAAGAGCTCTCTCTCTGCTTCTAGCTGCGAAGATAGACATTCACACACATATGCAGAGAACACTTATCTGTACTTCAAGGTTGCCGGGCTCTTCCCTGAATATTATCAAATATGGTTAACTACACACACACAATGAGATCAGCTTCTTAGAGAGTAAAAAGGCACACTAAAGCTAGATTCAACTTATTTTCTAACATGCATAAATGTTACTTTGATAAATAATTATTCAAGAAATATTATAATTAACATTATTATGAGGGCCATTGTAGATCTGCAATCCACTCCTTCAGTAGTCTAAAATCATTTGAACATTTATAACAGCGTGTTGTAAAAACTAAAGGTTCCTGGAGACACCTTTTGGGGTTCTTCACTTTGCCACACCGGCAGAACCCTCTGTAGAGCCTCAAGGCACCGTTTTAAAAGAGGTGGTTCTCTAAGGAACTTTAACGGTACCCGGAGGAACCCTTTTATTAAGAACGGTCAGGAACCACCATGGGTGCTTCGAGGCACCATTTCCTAATTTCAGTTCTTTAATATTTGCATATATAGAACTTTAAAACATATTTCATGTACCTCAAAAATAGTACAATTTAAATTAAATTTGTAACTGAATTTATTAATTTAAATTTAACGTACAGTGCAATCAATAGTAACATCTTCTTTCCTGTTCTAAATGGAGGTCACTGATTGGGAACATTCACACAGGACATTTTAAGAATTTGATAGCTGTATGTAGCTTAATAAACCTTTTTCACATTTCTGGGTTTCTCGGCAGCGGAAGTCATCATAGTTGGGTAAACTTTGAGAGCAGTGAATGGGAGAGTACCACAAATATATATTTTTGCATTCCCATTTGCTCAAATAGCAAAAGAAAGCTCTGCGATAGCATTTTCATGACTTTCAATCAAAGGAAAAAAATTGACAGAGACTGATAACAGCATTCAGAGGAGAGAACAATGTCAAATTTACCGTCCCTCCCATAGACGCTGCATTAGAAACACCCTTGCGTTAACATTAGTTAACTAGTTTTTTTTTGTAATTTGATACAAATGTGATATAATACAAAGTATAGTGTTATAAATGTGCATAATTAAAAAAACAAAAAAAAAATAAAATAAAATAAAACATTTTTGAGGATTTACGATGCTGATGACCACTGAAATGCATTAGTAGTAGTTATATAATACACCTTGTGTCAGATTGATGATTTATGACCTGATTTATGACCTGATTTATGACCCCCTGTCAGCGCTGATTGACAGGTTGTCATGTGTCAAATGTGTACATGTCCAGATTTATGGGTGTTATTTATGACCTAAATGGCCCTGTGTCACACTGACTGCCATGTGACAGGGGCCCTGTCACTCTGACTGACATGACAGTAGGGTGTGTAAATCAAAAGATCAAAGCAGAGGTTAGATTTGACATTTGATGTATTTATGACTGGATTTATGATGTTTTTTTACCTCTCACCTGAGCCATGGCGTTTTTATGGATTTCCTTCCTGGCCTCGCTTCCAGTCGGGATGTCTGGGATCTTTCTGATTGTAGAAAAACCAGCTAAGCAAATGGTGTGTCTGTTATCACCTAAACAGGATCAATGCTGTTTGATCTGTATGGTATATTTTAATGCCTAGACAGGGATCTTTCTGGTTCTGGAAAAAAATGGCTGAGCAAAGGGGTGCATATTGACACCTTAAGAGGACCAATGTTTGTTTGATCTGTATGTTATATGTTAATGCCTAGACAGGGGTCTTCCTGGTTCTGGAAAAAATGGCTGAGCAAAGGATGTGTATTGTCACCTAATAAGATCAATGTTTGTTTGATCTATACGGTATATGTTAATGCTAGACACCAATTTGTCCCTACCGGCTTGTCTACATCCAGCCTGAATAAGGAGATTGTCTGGACATCTAGCATGCCGAGGTGTGAATAAAGAAAGGTTTCATATCTGTTCATAGTATTTGGGATGAAAGGAGGGAGCAAAAAAAAGAAAAGAAAAAAACATACTACATCCTAACACCTTAGAAACATCAGTGTTGTGTGTGTAATATTTAGGGTTTGTTAAAAACAAGACAAAGAGAGAGAGATATTTATTCAGATTAACAACTAACCAAACTAACCTAGTTCAGAAATAAATTATTTTAATTTTATCTGAAATGAATAAAATGAACTAACCCTCTCATAAATGTTGAGAACGTCTCGGTTACGTATGTAACCCTCGTTCCCTGAAGGAGGGAACGGAGACGTCACGTCGGATGACCGACGAAATTGGGATCTCGCCAGAGAGACCAATCCACTTCGAGTGTAACTAAACGAGCCAATGGACATTGGCATGCGATTATTGCATCCAGCTGCCGCTGATCACAGCGTGAGCATAAGAGGCAGCTGATGCACCGCATCAATTATGTTTTCGCTGAGGAGCCGAGCCGGCGACCCGGCAGCTCAGCGGTGGTACAGCGACTGTGGCGACGGGACGTGACGTCTCCGTTCCCTCCTTCAGGGAACGAGGGTTACATACGTAACCGGCAGACGATAGGACCGGGCTCTACACAGAGAAGGTCAACTACTGGTGTTCCTTGAACAACCCAAACAGTAGGACTAGGATAACACTGGGAAGCGTGCCCTTCCACTTGGAAGAGGCACACTGCGGAGTCACCTCCTCCCAGAGGGGGTTAAGTGACATTCAAACATGTGAAGTAACCCCGAAGGGCCCTATTGCACATGGAAGTCTCTGAGATGGCTCAGGCTGCATCTTTAGAGATGGCAGAACGTGGTCCGCCAGGGGAAACATGGCTCTAATAAGAATACCGTGGAATACACATATGGGATCCCGACAGGGTCTCTCATATGGGCACTAGCCTCGCACCAGATTTCAAGAATTCATTGGCTGAAGGCCTGGCGCCGGACGCCCCGCCGCGTCTGGACGCCGGAGTGCTGGAGGACTCAACAGGGTTTGCCTGGTTAAGGAACTCTCTGGAGAATTAGGCGTAAGGACGCCGCAAGCCGACTCTGAGCCGGCCCTCTCAGTGCCACTACTCGTTTGAGGTGAGAACACAGGAGGAAACCGGTTCGACACGTAGGCTATAAAACCTAGCGAACGTGTTGGGAGTCGCCCAACCCGCAGCTCTACAGATGTCTGCTAGCGAGGCACCACGAGCCAGCGCCCAGGACGATGCGACACCCCTAGTGGAGTGAGCACGCAACCTGAGTGGGCAGGGCACACCTTCTGCTTCGTAGGCCAAGGTGATGGCATCCACTATCCAGTGGGCCATCCTCTGCTTGGAGACAGCCTTCCCCTTCTGCTGTCCTCCGTAACAGACAAAGAGCTGTTCTGAGGTCCTGAAGCTCTGAGTTCTATCCACGTACTGACGCAGTGCGCGTACAGGACAGAGCAAAGCTAGGGCTGGGTCTGCCTCCTCCAGGGGCAGCGCTTGCAGGCTCACTACCTGGTCCCTGAAGGGCGTGGTAGGAACCTTGGGCACATAGCCGGGCCGGGGCCTCAGTGTTGCACTGGAGTCAGCCGGCCCAAACTCAAGGCACGACTCGTCGACCGAAATTCTGCAGGTCCCCCACCCTCTTGATTGAGGCCAATGCAGTCAGGAGTAGGGTTTTCATAGAAAGAAACTTCAACTCGACTGACTGCAACGGCTCAAAGGGGGCAGTTTGTAGGGCTCTTAGCACCAAGCCAAATCCCAAGAGGGAAGGGAGGGAGGCCTCGGAGGATTTAACCTCCTGGCCCCCCTAAGAAACCTGACGACCAGATCGTGCTTCCCCACCGACCTCCCCTCTATGGGGTCGTGGTGGGCAGAAATAGCAGCAACATATACCTTAAGGGTGGAGGGGAACAGCCTACGCTCCAACCCTTGTTGCAAAAAGGAAAGCACGGCTCTGATCGAACATCTCAGGGGGTCCTCCTGGTAAGAGGAACACCATTCGACGAACAGGTTCCACTTCAGCGCATAGGCCCGTCTTGTGGACGGTGCTCGTGCTGAAGCGATAGTGAGCGCTACCTCCTGGGGCAGGTCACCTAGAACCTCCGCGTCCCATCCAGGGACCACACATGAAGTTTCCACAAGTCTGGACGCGGGTGCCAGAGGGTGCCCCGTCTCTGAGAAAGCAGATCCTTCCTCAGAGGAATCGGCCAGGGAGGGGCTGTCGCGAGGAGCATGAGTTCCGGGAACCAGGTCCTGTTGGGCCAATATGGAGCCACTAACAGGACCTGCTCCTCGTCCTCCCTGATCTTGCACAATGTCTGTGCTAGCAGGCTCACTGGGGGAAACGCATACTTGCGCAAGCCCTGGGGCCAGCTGTGTGCCAGTGCATCCGTGCCGAGCGTTGCCTCGGACAGGGAGAAGAACCACTGGCAGTGGGTGGTTTCTGGAGATGCAAACAGGTCTACCTGAGCAACTCCGAACCGACTCCAAATCAGCTGGACCGCCTGGGGATGGAGTCTCCACTCCCCAGGAAGTGCCGCTCGAGACAGCTCGTCGGCCGCCTGATTGAACACTCCAGGGATGTGGATGGCACGAAGGGACCTCAGATGCTTCTGACTCCAGAGGAGGAGGTGGCGGGCGAGTTGCGACATGCGACGGGAGCGCAAACCGCCTTGCCAGTTGATATAGGCAACGGTCGCAGTGTTGTCCGTACGGACCAGAACGTCCCTGCCCCGAAGGCGCCCTCTGAGGCGGCACAGGGCAAGGCGTACTGCCAGCAACTCGAGGCAATTGATATGCCAACGCAGAACGGGGCCCGTCCAAACCCCTGATACTGCGTGCCCGTTGTACGTGGCACCCCAGCCGGTGGTCGAGGCATCCGTGAATACCACAGCATGCCTGGATACCTGCTCCAGGGGCACTCCTGCCCGAAGGAACGAAGGATCTGACCACGGGCTGAAGGTCTTGCGGCAGGCCGGTGTAATCTGAACCCGGTGAGTACCCGCGTTTCCACGCCCACCTCGGGATTCGACCATGGAGCCAGTGCTGAAGCGGTCTCATATGGAGCAGACCGAGCGGAACTATGGCCGCAGCTGCAGCCATATGCCCCAGGAGCCTCTGAAAGAGTTTCAGTGGGACCGCTGTCCTGCCTGATAAAGTCTTGAGGCAGTTCAGCACCGACTGAGCACGTTCCTGGGTGAGGCGTGCTGTCTGGTTGACCGAATCCAACTCCATGCCGAGAAAAGAGATCCTCTGCACTGGCACGAGTTGCTCTTTTCCCAATTGACCCGAAGGCCCAACTGGCTGAGGTGCCTGAGCACCAGGTCCCTGTGTGCGCACAACAGCTCTCGAGACTGTGCAAGTATGAGCCAGTCGTAGAGGTAGTTGAGAATGCGCACACCCCGTTCTCTCAAGGGAACAAGGGGCCGCCTCTGCGACTTTGGTGAAGACACGAGGCGAAAAGGGACAGCCCAAAGGGCAGGACCTTGTACTGATATGCCCGACCGTCGAACGCGAATCGCAGGAATGGCCTGTGTCGCGGGAGAATCGAAACATGAAAGTACGCGTCCTTCAGGTCAATTGCTGCAAACCAATCTAGGGGACGGACGCATCCAAAAATGCGTTTCTGCGTCAACATCTTGAACGGCATCTTGTGAAGTGCACGGTTCAAAACTCGCAGATCCAAGATCGGTCGTAACCCACCGCTTTTCTTGGGCACAATGAAGTAAGGGCTGTAAAACCCCGACCTCATATCGGCTGGAGGGACCGGCTCTATTGCATCCTTCGCCAGTAGGACTGCAATCTCCGCGAGCAAGACAAGGGCATTGACGGCTTTGACTGAAGTGACCCGGATGCCCCTGAACTTGGGGGGGACGCCGGGCGAACTGAATCGCATAGCCGAGTCTGATGGTCCGCAGGAGCCACCGGGACAGGCTGGGGAGCGCTAACCAGGCTCCGAGAGACCGCACCAGCGGGGCCAACGGGCCCACCGACATGCCCGCGGTGGGGCAGCGAGGTGGAACACAGGGACCGGCCCCAGGGCCTGTGACGGCCTGGCCTGTGACGGCAGGGGGCGGGGTCTGGGTGTGTAGTGTAGCACTCACCTGATTTCTCCTCGCGTGGGAGGAGACACAGGAACTCGGCTTGAGGCTTGTGACAGCCCGGCGTTTGACGACTTGAAGCGGGGACTGGAGTGCTACTGCCCTTACCTGGTTCCACGAATGGGCAGGAGGGGTGCTCTTGGGCAACCACCCGCTGCCTGCTGGCGAGAGAGGAGGAGGGAAGCGATCCTGTGATGCACGGATCACCACTCTCCTCCTCTTGAGACCCGGAGATTGAGGAGACTGCTCTTTACTGATGTTTTGGGTACCGCTGGCTGCTGGGCCAGAGGCGGAACAAAATGAACAAAAGATACTCCACCCGGCCCTCCTCCGGGGGAGGGAGTGGTGCAGTCACCATCTCCCGATGAGCAGTCTCCTCCATCTCTGGGTCGACCGTCCCAGGGCCTCTTGCACTTGCGCTTGCCGCCAGGTTTGGCGGGGGCCTGGACGGGCTGGGCGTCCTGCCTGCGACCGGCTCCACGATGCTGCCTGGTGAAAGGCTGCTGCGGCTGCGCGGGAGCGGGGGCGGCCGCAGGGGGGCGCCCACGGCGACGAGCAGGCTGAGTGGCTGCAGCCGGAGTGGAAGCAGCAGGTTTCCTCCGGCGCATGATGTGTTTGCCTCAGTCTGCTTCTGGGCTGCCGAGAACTGCTGGGCAAAGCTCTCGACAGCGTCGCCGAAAGGGCCGGTCTGTGACACGGGAGCATTCAGGAACTGTACCTTCTCCTGCTCCTTCATGTCAGCGAGACACAGCCAGAGATGGCGCTCCTGGACATCGCACGACCCAGAGACTGTGCGGTCACCTTCGTCACTCGTAGCGCGAGGTCCGTCGCAGCACGCAGCTCATGTAGAACCGCCAGGTCGTGACCACCCTCGTGCAGGTTTTTCAGTGCTTTGGCCTGGTGGACCTGCAGCAACGCCATAGCGTGGAGGGCGGAAGCCGCCTCCCCACAGGCTCTATAAGCACTGCCAGTTAGACCTGACGAATACTTAGAGGCCCGTGAGGGGAGACACGGATCACCCCGCAGGGTGGAAGCGGCTGTTGGACACAGTTGCATGGCCACAGACCGTTCCACCGAGGGGATGCCCGCATACCCCAAAGCGGCTCCACCATCGAGGGTGGTGAGAGCGGAAGAACTACAAGATGTGTTTCGGGCAGTGAAAGGTGCCCTCCACGATCTTGTCAGCTCCTCATGCACTTCCGGAAAGAATGGCACCGGAGGGGGGCACTGAGAACCAGCGCCACCCCCACCGAGGAACCACTCGCCCAGCCTCGAAGGATCGGGACACGGTGGCTTTTTAGGATTCCACACGAGCCCGACATTCTCGGCGGCCCGGGAAAGCATAGCCGTCATCTCTGGGTCTGGCACGGACAACGCTACCACACCCGAAGGGGGCAACGCAGCCGGGTCATCATCCCCGGAGAGAGAGGGCCCGCCCTCCGATGCAGTGATCGACATCTGGTCGTCAGAGGGGGCACCGAAGGAAACGCGTGGCCAGCGCGCTCCTTCGGCAGCTCCACCGGCTGCGGAGTGCTTGAGGGGTGAGGAGCTCCACTTGGGGAAGCCCTCACCGTAATCCTCAATCACCTCTGACTCCACCGGATCCAGTGTGCACGCCGGATCACGGCAGGCAGAGGGACTCTGCCATGTTTGACATAGCAGAGTCGCACTCCGAGATGGTCATGTCCCCGCAAGAAGAACATGAACCATCCACGAAAGCCACCTCAGCGTGCTGAATGCCCAGACACGTGAGGAAGCGATTGTGACCGTCCTGAGGCGCCAGGAAACGACCACACCCAGAAACGCACGGGTGAAAAGACATCTTTAAAAAGACGCGATCACCCGTGTTGCTCTTTTAGAGAAATTGCTCTTTCAGAGAAATGCTCTTTTAGTGCTGAAGCACGCAGGGGAGCTGGCCACCGCACACTCCTAGTGTGGCTGTCAGCAGGAAGACGATCTTTCTCTCCCGGACACCGTGACCACCGCTGCCGCGCCGTAACGCCCGCACTCGCTCGCAGAACACTCTCTTGGAAGGGAGAGCAGTAGCTTTAACCACTACCGCTCGGCTCCGAAGCGAAAGGATAATTGATGCGGTGCATCAGCTGCCTCTTATGCTCACGCTGTGATCAGCGGCAGCTGGATGCAATAATCGCATGCCAATGTCCATTGGCTCGTTTAGTTACACTCGAAGTGGATTGGTCTCTCTGGCGAGATCCCAATTTCGTCGGTCATCCGACGTGACTCGGAGTGACCGACTGAAAGGGGAACTAGTATACATAATATGTGGTTCATACCCTTAGATTGTGTGTTGTGTAAAAAGAGTTAAAATCTCTCATTAATTTTAAAAATCATTCTTTTCTGAACATGAAAAAAAAGTGTAGCTGTTTATATTTGAAATAGGTGAAACTAGCTAATATCTCTATATGAAAAGTGTAGTTTTTTTTTTTTTTTTTTTTTTTTTTTTTTCATTTTTTCTATTTTAAAAAACAAATTAAAGAATTCACCAAGACCATATTTCCATATGCGTCTGAAAATGGTGCTATGTCCGGGCATGTTTTTCTTTATCATCTCTATGTGTGTATGCTAACACCTCTGTAGGATCAGAACAACCTAATCTGTAGGTTGAATAGATAAACTTATGAGAAGCAGTCTTAAGTTAAAAATTATTCAAACCACCAACTATCCACCATCCACCTCACCTATCCATTTCCTTGTAACAGTGAAGGTGATTGTGGGGTCTAACCGACAGTGGACAACAGTATCATCTATGTGCTTGTGTTAATGGCTTTACAGCATCCACCTCATATAGATGTGCACAGAATCATTCTTTAGTTCAGTTCAGTTCATTTTATTTATAAAGCACAATAAAACAACAATGGTTGACCATTGTGCTAAACAATATTGTTTAAATGAAATCAAAGTACATAACATGATATGACAAGACAAACAAATAAACATTGTAAATAAGCCCTGCTTTAGACAATGAACACACAAACACACACACACACACACACACACACGTTGTGTTTCCATGTTTTATGGGACATTCCATAGGCGTAATGGTTTTTATATTGCACAAACTGTATTTTCCATCACCCTACACCAATCTTACACCTAAACCTACCCCTTACAGAAAACTTTTGTGCGTTTTATGATTTACAAAAACTTCATTCTGTATGATTTATAACCTTGTTTCCTCATGGGGACAAAAAAAAAAAAAAAAATGTCCCCACAAGGACAAGGATTTTGAATATTGCCATCTTTGTCCCCATAACGTAGGGTATACCTGATCTGAGTATGCTAAATTTTAAATATGAGCAAAATCGTATATATATTGTTGTTTTTACTTTTTGTTGTTATTTAAGAAATGTTTTCATTTTAGTCTAGCCTGTAGATAGTACGTGTACTGTAAAAGAACAAATATACATTTCACTTAAAACTTCTCAGTAAAATAATTACACCTACAGTTTTAAATGTTTAAAAAGTTTTAAACACATTGTGTGTCACTAAAGCAAGTCATGCGGTCTATTGTCTTTAAATAAAACTTTAGTTTTATTCTTTAATTTCTTTAAAAATAGCCTGATGATAATGCGCCCAGGTGATTTTCTCACATGAGTAGAAAATTCTTTGGATGTGTTTGTGATAAACACATAATTTTTACTTCAGAAAAGTTTTTTGAAATGTATGACTGAACTTTTCTCATTTGACAGACCTACGTTTTTAAATTATTTATTATTTCAAATTATGTTTAACAGCCACAGGGAATACATGTTGTTTTCTAATGTTCATGAAACTTTTATTGGTGTAAATTTCTCACCTAGAACACAAAGCTTGTACATTTTGACTATTTGACTCTTTTGTAGGTTTACTAAAAGATTAAAGCGCCAGCATCTGTGTTTTCAACATGAAAGAGATGTACAAGGATGTTTCAACTATTATTGTCATTTCTTTTTGACCCTAATAAACTGGTAATGAATTTTCTATGGCAAGTGATACAATGTACAGTTCTCATACTATGTGTGTAAATAGCTGTGCTAAACATTTATGAGTATTTTTCCATGCCAACAGATTTTGTTAGAGATGTGCTGCATCTAAGAATCACAATCTTTTGTAAATGACATTTTTCTTACACCACTAGTTTCAGTCATATTATCAAGATTTCAGATGGCCGTTCACAATTTGTTTGTTGGACTGTGTATGTTTTTAGGTGAAGACACCTCTTTGTGAGCTGTCATCATAATAGGAATAAATGAAAATTAAGAAATTAAGTAACAGTCTTTTCTCTTTGAGATATTTCTTTTAGTGCAACTTTGTGTCTGTCCACGATGTGCGAACACATGAAGCATCAACACGAAAATTAAGTCTTACTGTTTTACCCTTAAAACTATTACAACTGAAACAAATCAAACTATTGCACTGAAAGCTGCACATTCATTTAAGTTTGAGCGGTTAGTTTCCAGCCTCTTGGTTTTGAGTATTGATAAATTTCATCCATAACCTTTCGTACATTCAAGAGACAAAATCATTAGAAAGAGAGTATAGCAAGAAAAGAAAATGTTTATAATGCATGCAGAATTCAGAAAATCTGTTTCATAAACAATTGTGAAAGTTTATTAAACGCGAATTTGTAAATTATATTTTTATTACTCCACTGGATTTAGTCATCATGCTCAGATAGCAGATGACACAATTCACATTTTGTAACCTGAATTTTGTAACCTGAAGGTTGCTGTAACCTGAAGGTTTCTGGTTCGATTCTCGCACCGGCAGGAATTGAAGGTGGGGATTGTGAATGAACAGCACTCTCTCTGCCTTCGATACCATGACTGAGGTGCCCTTGAGCAAGGCACCGAACCCCCAATTGCTCCCCGGGCGCTGGAGCAATGGCTGCCTACTGCTCCGGGTGTGTGTTCACGGTGTGTGTGTGCACGTTTGTTCACTATTCACTGCTGTGTGTGTGCACTTGGATGGGTTAAATGCAGAGCACCAATTTCGAGTATGGGTCACCATACTTGATAATACGTCACGACTTTCACTTTTCACTTTCACTTTGTTTGTTTGGCTGTATTTGTTTTAAGACTCCTCCGCAAGTTCATGCTAATCCTTGCATGGGAAAGAGAGCATGACGAGCACATACCTATTCATTTAAGAAAATTATTGAACATTTGACTGAACTTTTTTATTATTTTGACAAACCTCCATTTCAAATTATTTCCCTTGAGCTGTTTGTCCACAGAATCTTTTTCAACACAACAACATTAAACATTAAAGAATGTTATCAGTCACTATCGCCATCTTCTTTGACTCAAATAAAGCAACATCTCTGGTGTACGTAAGCATCTACAATGTGTGCATGTGCTAAACATCTTTGTTTCTCCACTTGTGTCATATTTATTTGATGTAATGCAAACATATTTTGAGAACTATGATGTTCCACACTTTTGTAAAGGTTATAGAAAGAATTCAAACATAATCTTTACGTAGGAATTATCTTTGCGCAAAACGAATTGACTAAAAATCATTGAATTACAAATTGCAAAAGTGTATACATCATTTAAGAAAAAATTTTATAATGCATACAGAATACAGAAATCCTCCTCTTGATCTGTTGTGACTGACATTTTACTAAGTCAGACAATCAGTATTATGGATGACGCGGCTCACATTTTGTTTGCTGGACTGTATATGTCATTACTATGACTGTACTGTAGGTGAGGCCTTCTCTCTGAGAGCTATCAGCATTCAGTGTTTATAGAAATAAATGAAAATTCTATTTGATATGAGACCCCATTAAATATCGACACAAAAATTAAGGCGTGCTGTTTTACACTTACAACTGAAACATATCTAACCATTGTGCTCAAAGCTACACATTCAGTAAAGTTTGAGGTTGTACGCAGTCTTGAAAAGTCTACAGACACAAAATATCAAGGAATTTTTTTGTGCTCCCTATGTAACTCAAGAGTTCAAGTCGCTAAGAAAATTATCATATGAATACAAAAAACCCACTCATGATCATCTGGGTATATTTTTGTAAATGTTGTTTTAAATTAGTTTTTCTTACACCACTACAACTAGAGCTCTTGTTCAGATAGCTGATGACAATGTGCGCATTTTATTTGTCGTACTCGTTTCTTTCAACATTTCCGCTTGAGATTAAAATGTAGGTAATGTGACCACAATTAAGAACCATAACATTATACTACATTCCCTTTGAAAAGGTTATGAATATAGTCGTTTATACAGGAAATATGTTTGCACAACAGAAATATGTATCAGTATAACAAATACTTAATACTGAAATCCTTTCTTCTAAATACACTATATTGCCAAAAGAATTGGGTCACCCCCTTCTAATGAACAGGTTTGACTACTTTAGTAATTTCCATGAGTACAAATCTTAATGTTTAAGCATATAATGATATTCTAGGGAATTGTGTGCTTCTAATTTTAAAGCAACAGTTTGGACAGGACCCTTTTCTATTCTAACATGACAATGTATATGGCAAGGTTCAAAAAGAAATGACTGATTTAGTCAGTGTGGAAGAACTTGACTGGTCTGTAGAAAGCCAAGTCCTAATCCAAGCTGAACACCTCTGGTGTGACTTTAAATGCAGATCTTGAGCCAAAAACTCATCATTCAAACTTTCTTCCTCACAATGCATTACAACGATATAGACATGTCCTCTTCCAGGCAGATTTTTAACATCTTTAGTTGATTGGAACCTCTTAATTATTACCCCTGATGGTGGAAATGGGGATATTCAATGCTTTAACTCTTTTCTTACAGCCACTTTCTATTTTGTGATGCTCAGCAATCTTATTCTGCACATCAGAACTATATTCTTAGGTTTTACCCCTTGTGATGGATGATTAAGGGAATTTGGCCTTTGTGTTCCTCATATTTATAATCCTGTGGAACAGGAAGTCATGGCTGGACAATTTCATGTGCCTAGTCACCCTGGTGTGCTAAAAAATGTAAATATGAATGGGAATATACTTCAGAGATATTTTACTCATAAGAATTTCTAGGGGTGCCAATAATTGTGGCCAACATTCATTGGAGAGAAACATTTATTTCATCATGAGATTTTCTCCCCACTTTCAATTGTTTTACTTCAATGATAGGTTAGAATTTTGTGATTTTTTTGAGAGAAAGATCAAAAGGATAAACAATGCAGATTTATTTTCACAGCCACCTTCACTCTTATTTATCAAGGGTGCCAATATTAGTGGAGGGCATTGTAGTTCGGTAATAAGGCACTATTTGACAGGGTTTTAGTGTGCACACTTCAGGTGTACTCACTGGAAAAGCGCATCAGAACAGCACATATGAAATATTAAACGGCAAGACATTTTAAAGCAAATAATGTACTTTTGTAATTGTGAATAAGTGCAGTGTCCTGTGAGTGTAACTCTACCGCTGAGTTAACACTGATGTAAATGTATGTCGCGTTGTACAGTATATTGGCCTGAGGAACAATTCCACTCATTCTCTGTTATAGGAGAGGAAGAATTGTATAAACTTGTCAAATCATCAAAACCTACAACATGTGGGTAGTTTACGTATCAATGTGTCCTATGGTGTGACGGAAAAATGTAAAAAAAAAAGAAAAAAAAACCTCTAACATTGAAAATAAACCTCTCTCATGCTATTTGTAACTCTAAGAATGAAGATACATTTTTCTCATGTTATTTGTATGTTAAAGGTGCGGTCGGTAACTTTTTTTGGTTAAAAATGATCCAAAATCAATATTTGAGCAAGTACATAACCAGCCAGTGTTCAAAACTATCGCCTTACTTTAGCCTGATTCACAATGGTTAGCTTCTAATAATGTTTTCTAATTTGAGTGGTACGGGTAGGTTTTCGTGGGAAATTTGAGCATGCTGCTGCATCATTACGTCACGTCTGTAAACATAAAGAAGTTGTCCTGGCTACTAGGCTATCGCATATGAGGATCCTGCAGGTGGCGCATCGTTTATAGCCTTTTCTAACAGCAGCTGGAATAATTAAATGTCAAAAAATCATTTTGATGGCGGATTGTAATCCAGAAAGGATTATATGAAATACATGTGAATGAAATTAAAATATATTCCAGTTTTAAATGTGCTTCTGATTACAGATAGCCTGGGATTACACAAGATTTGTATTTTAAAGATAACCAGTTGGAAGGGAGCATAGTTTGCTTTTTGGGTTAAAAGAATTTCTTAATATAAAATTCGAATGGTATGACAATTAGATATTAGACTGTACAGAAATTGAAATCTACACGCTAATACACACTATACTCATATTCACACAATGCTGATGTTGTTAACATTAATAATTTGAGAATAAAGTATAACAAGAATAATAATTTGCACGGTTTGATGTGATATGAGCTAACCGATCGTCACACTTAATCACCATTGGTAGCGCGATTTATTGTAATGCTTTTTTTTTCTCAGTTGGTCAGAACAAGCATGGCAGACTTGTTACTTTACTTGTTCAGATGACAATATACGGTGAAAATTCTTATTTGGACTATATATTCCGAGATGTAGGCGAGAATCTGTGACAGCTACACATACTCCTCAAAATATTAAATTCATCTGCGCTGGAGCCGTGCCAACTCACAACCCACGCAATGAAGATAATTCCGCAAGTAACTGCAATTCCAGGTTTTCAAACAGAGATGGCAATAAAGAGGCAAAACTTACAGACTGCAGCTTTAAGGTTTTTTTTTTCAACATTTTTGCTATGTCACACCATAGAACACAGTCCAATTTTTATTTTTCAACTACCCATGTATGTTAGACACTATTCCATCTAGGCTACTAAAAGAGCTGCTTCCAGAAGTCATCCTTTTCAGAATATAATTAATTCATCAATGACATTAGGATATGTCCCCAAAACCTTCAATTTGGCTGTTATTAAGCCAATCATTAAAAAAACACAACTTGATACTAGAGAATTAGTTAATTACAGACTGATCTCAAATCTCCCTTTTCTGTCAAAAATACTAGAAAAGGCAGTATCCTCTCAGCTATGTTGGTACCTGTGAGGATTTCCAGTCAGGATTTAGACTGTATCATAGTACTGAGACTGCTCTCATCAGAGTTACAAATGACCTGCTCTTATCATCTGATCGTGGATGTATCTCTCTATTAGTGCTACTGGATCTTAGCACTGCATGTGACACTATGGACCACAACATTCTTTTGAACAGTACAGAAAATTCTGTTGGCATTAGTGGAACTGAATTGGCATGGTTCAAATCACACTAATCTGACTGTCATCAGTTCGTAGCAGTGAATGATGAGGTATCATATCGATCACAAGTACAGTATGGAGTACCACAAGGCTCAGTGCTAGAACCGTTGCTTTTCAAGCTTTACATGCTACCCTTGGGAGATATCATCAGGAAACACTGTGTTCGCTTTCACTGTTATGCTGATGATACTCAGCTCTATATTTTTTCGCATATATTTTTTAAACTGGATGACTAGTAATTTCCTACGGCTAAATTCTGAAAAGACAGAGGTTTTAATTATTGGACCAAAAACCTGCATGTAATAAACTAAAACACTGTCTAATACTTGATGGCTGCTCTGTTAATTCTTCGTCATCAGTTAGGAACCTAGGTGTGCTAATTGATAGCAATCTTTCCTTTGAAAACCATATTTCTAGCATTATAAAATCCTAATTTTTACATCTTGAATACATATCTAAATTATGACCTATGTTCTCAATGTCTAATGCAGAAATGTTAATTCATGCGTTCATGACTTCAAGGTGATTATTCCAGTAATTAGATTATTGTACTGCTTTTTTGGTTGGTTGCTCTACGCGCTTAATAAAAAAACTCCAGCTGGTCCAAAATGCAGCAGCTAGAGTTCTTACTAGAACCAGGAAGTATGACTATATTAGCCTGGTTCTGTCAACACTGCACTATTAAACAGTGTATATATTTTAAAATCTTGCTAATTACTTATAAAGCCTTGAATGGTTTAGCTCCTCAATACCTGAGTGAGCTCATATCACATTATTGTCCTCCATGTCCGCTGCGATCTCAAAACTCTGGCCATTTGAAAATATCTAAAATATCAAAATCAACTGCGGGCAACTAGATGGGCCCCAGAGACAGATCCCCTGTGAAGGCCTCATCAACTCAATGACCATCGGCACAAGACCACGAGGACCAAACAAGTCCTCTGCACAATCTGACCTGTGTTGCAGCCTGGAATTAAACAACACCATGCTGGTTTCGTCTGGCCAAAGGAGAACCGTCCCCCAAAATGAGCCTGGTTTCTCCCAAGGTTTTTCTCCATTTCTATCACCCATAGAGTTTTGGTTCCTTGCCACTGTCACCTTTGGCTTGCTTAGTTGGGGACACTTGACTGATTGCACAGACACTATTGGAAGAGAGCTGAACTGGATGATGACATCACTAAATCATGAACTGACTTTAGCTGGAAAAATGACTCTTTGTTATTGTCCTCTTGCATTACTGACAAACTGTTTTCCTGTTGACATTGTAAAGCTGCTTTGACACAATCACTATTGTATAAAGGTTGTATAAATAAAGGTGACTTGACTTGACTTATATTGTGTCACAGTGAAAATGGAGTGTAAAAAAACGAGTGTAGAGCAGATATTCACATTCCCAGTTCAGTATCATTTTGAATACGTATGTTTTGTTCTTTATTTGTTGCAGGTGACATCCAACGTCTCTCAGAGCTGAGGATTTTGTTGATGGGGTATAGAGCTGCTGGTAAGAGTTCAACAGGAAACACCATCCTGGGAAGAGAGGAGTTTGACTTGAAGAGATCTGCTCAGTGTGTAAGGAGACATGGAGAAGTAGCAGACAGACACATCACTGTCATTGAAGCTCCAGGATGGTGGATGAATTACACTGTAGAGGACAGTCCTGAGTTACTGAAGCAGGAGATTTTGCTCAGTGTGTCTCTGTGTCCTCCAGGACCACACGCTGTACTACTGACCATACGTGTGGACACTAGATTTAAAGAGATTCACAGAAAAGCAGTGCAAAGACATCTGGATCTTCTCGGTGAGAGAGTCCGGAGTCACACTATAGTGCTGTTCACCTGTAGAGACTCTCTGTTAGACACATCTATAGAGCAGCACATTGAGAGTGAATGGCAGGATCTCCAGTTGCTGCTGGACAAATTTGGGAACAGGTATCATGTTCTCAACAATCAGAACAGGCGTGACCACACTCAGATCAAGGAGCTGCTGGAGAAGATTGAGGAGACAGTGGCACAAAACAATGGCTGTCATTTTGAAATAGACAGAAAGATTTTACAAGAGATGAAAGAGAGAAGAAGAGCAGAGGAAGAGAGTGCAGAAGAACGAATGAAGAGGATGAAAGAACAGAGAGACAACATCAGATCACAGATGAGTGAGTGAAAATTTACTGAGTCACAGCAAAAGCTCAAAAACCCCAAAAAGATACTATGGATATACAGGTGCATTTCAATAAATTAGAATGTCGTGGAAAAGTTAATTTATTTCAGTAATTCAACTCAAATTGTGAAACTCATGTATTAAAAAAATTCAATGCACACAGACTGAAGTAGTTTAAGTCTTTGGTTCTTTTAATCGTGATGATTTTGCCTCACATTTAACAAAAACCCACCAATTCACTATCTCAACAAATTAGAATATGGTGACATGCCAATCAGCAAATCAACTCAAAACACCTGCAAAGGTTTCCTGAGCCTTCAAAATGGTCTCTCAGTTTGGTTCACTAGGCTACACAATCATGGGGAAGACTGCTGATCTGACAACAAACATTCATTGCCAAAGAAGCTGGCTGTTCACAGAGTGCTGTATCCAAGCATGTTAACAGAAAGTTGAGTGGAAGGAAAAAGTGTGGAAGAAAAAGATGCACAACCAACCGAGAGAACCGTAGCTTTATGAGGATTGTCAAGCAAAATCGATTCAAGAATTTGGGTGAACTTCACAAGGAATGGACTGAGGCTGGGGTCAAGGCATCAAGAGCAACCACACACAGACGTGTCAAGGAATTTGGCTACAGACCATATTCCTCTTTTGCGTCTTACCTGGGCTAAGGAGAAGAAGAACTGGACTGTTGCCCAGTGGTCCAAAGTCCTCTTTTCAGATGCAAGTTTTGTATTTCATTTGGAAACCAAGGTCCTAGAGTCTGGAGGAAGAGTGGAGAAGCTCATAGCCCAAGTTGCTTGAAGTCCAGTGTTAAGTTTCCACAGTCTGTGATGATTTGGGGTGCAATGTCATCTGCTGGTGTTGGTCCATTGTGTTTTTTGAAAACCAAAGTCACTGCACCCGTTTACCAAGAAATTTTGGAACACTTCATGCTTCCTTCTGCTGACCAGCTTTTTAAAGATGCTGATTTCATTTTCCAGCAGGATTTGGCACCTGCCCACACTGCCAAAAGCACCAAAAGTTGGTTAAATGACCATGGTGTTGGTGTGCTTGACTGGCCAGCAAACTCACTAGACCTGAACCCATAGAGAATCTATGGGGTATTGTCAAGAGGAAAATGAGAAACAAGAGACCAAAAAATGCAGATGAGCTGAAGGCCACTGTCAAAGAAACCTGGGCTTCCATACCACTTCAGCAGTGCCACAAACTGATCACCCCATGCCACACCAAATTGAGGCAGTAATTAAAGCAAAAGGAGCCCCTACCAAGTACTGAGTACATATACAGTAAATGAACATACTTTCCAAATGGCCAACAATTCACTAAAAATGTTTTTTTATTGGTCTTATGAAGTATTCTAATATGTATTAGAAGTGAATTGGTAAATGTTAAATGTGAGCCAAAATCATCACAATTAAAATGATCAAAAAAAAGTCGTGACGTGACGAAATTGGTGCTCTGCATTTAACCCATCCAAGTGCACACACACAGCAGTGAATAGTGAACAAACGCGCACGCACACACACCGTGAACACACACCCGGAGCAGTGCCCGGGGAGCAATTGGGGGTTCGGTGCCTTGCTCAAGGGCACCTCAGTCATGGTATCAAAGGCAGAGAGATCGCATTGATGGTATCGAAGGCATTCACAATCCCCACCTTCAATTCCTGCTGGTGTGAGAATCGAACCAGCAACTTTCAGGTTACAAGCCCAACTCTCTAACCATTAGGCCACGACTTCCCCACACAGAGTTAGCATGACTTCCCCACACAGAGTTAGTCTAACTTAGACTACGTCAGTCTGTGTGCACTGAATTGATTTAATACACGAGTTTCGCAATTTTAGTTGAATTACTGAAATAAATGAACTTTTCCATGACATTCTAATTTATTGAGATGCACCTGTATATGTGTGTGTGTGTGTGTGAAAGTTGGTCCCCCCCCATGTTCAAGACATGGTTACGGCATATTGTGATATATATCGTTATTGTGATATAAAATTATTTATATCGTGATATAAGATTCTGGTCATATCGTCCACCCTTGAATACAAGCTAGATTTTTTTTTTTTTTTTTTTGTTACTTAATTTTTTTGTTTTTAATAAATATACCTGACTGTGACCTTGTTAATATGTAACGGACACTCCGTTTTTTATTTGTGAACTGATGTTTAGCTGTTCTTTTTAATAGTCAATTTATTTTCGGGTCATCGTCATAAAGGCACGAATATACATATTTCATTTCATCAAGCTGAATGCTCTCTAAAAACTGACGTAGTCATCACGTTTTCTAGCCATTTCAAGTTTTATTTTGACGTGACACAAAGCAATGATAGCCTATCTAAGTGGTTGAGCTGTTTATTTACTTTATAATTAGTCAATAACGCCATTATTTTCTTCAAGTTCATTCAGGCTGAGAGCTCATACAAGAGCCAAGAGGCGGGATTTATCGCACGAACCAATCACATCCAGTCATAACTGATCATATTCAATTATAGCGCGATGGAGGCATTGCCTCCTCTCAAGTGATTTTCCCCAATTCATTCTCAATTACCCCCCACTAAACCCACGGCACGCTAGGGGTCTCTGTTGTAAGTCTATGGACTGAAGGGAGGCAAGCCTCCGCTGTAACTTTAGCTGCGGGTGTCGCTGTTGGACAGTGTTACTTTATAAAAACGAGTGACTTTTATACTTTTAATGTCATATCTACTAGTAATATTTGCATTGTTTTATTTTTGTAATATATTTTCTCAACCAGTTTTTTGAAGAGACACCGCCTCCCTTGCCTTATATATATATATATATATATATATATATATATATATATATATATATATATATGAGACCCTGGACCACAAAACCAGTCTTAAGTAGCACGGGTATATTTGTAGCAATAACCAAAAATACATTGTATGGGTCAAAATGATCGATTTTTCTTTTATGCCAAAAATCATTGGGATATTAAGTAAAGATCATGTTCCATGAAGAAATTTTGTAAATTTCAAAACTTAATTTTTGATTAGTAATATGCAATGCTAAGAATTTCATTTGTATAACTTTGAAGGCAATAGTTGTGTCTCGGCCAAATATTGTTCTTTCCTAACTGAAATAAATGAACTAAATTAAGTTTTCCACGACATTCTAATTTATTGAGATGCACCTGTATATATATGCGCGCTGCTTTAATTGAGGCACACACACATCACTCACTCGCACACAGAAACCGGTTGTCAACACTACCCCGGGACTTTTATTATAATAATAAAATTCTTTCCATACTGAGTCGCTACATTATGTTTCTCAGCAACGACGTGCAAGTAACTAAATTCACAGCCTTGTTTGTAGGGACAGACAAACAGATGCACATTTCATCTCGCGCTCTCAAAATGGGCATTTCACGAGTTCACACTTACATTTAATAAACTGAGTAAAGGTTATGCGTATTTGGCGTGCTGTCCAGGGAGATGTCTCCGAGCTCGGTAATGACTCCCGACCCCGGAGTACTCCCCCTGTCCGGGGAGAGAGGTCCGAGCTCGTGTTTAGCCCGGACTCAGAGCGCTCCGCCTGAGTGCTCCTCCCCGTGCTGGGGTAGGAACGGGCTGAAGGTGAGGAGTCGGGGTGGTGCCAATAGGGTCTGGCTGCAGACTTGCACTTGCATTCTCAGACTTGCACTTACGCAAGTGACGTCACTTGCAGTCTTTTTTATTTTTTATTTTATTGTATTTATTAATCATTTTTTAAATTGAAGAAACTAAATTACAATGTCACTTGCAATCACTGCTTGCATTTTTTGCTACCTGTGACGTCACTTGCAATCCACACAAACCGTGCTTGTTGCTAATGGAGACGAGACGCTGTGGTGGTTAAACGATTAAAACTAATTTAATATCATAACATACAAGGTCCTGCAAATCATCCGTGGCAACAGAACAGCCGAATATGAACGCAATGTGCAAAGTCTCTCGTTAAGCGCTTTTAAACCTCCAGTAGAAAGCCATAAACATTTAATATAAATGCTGATAGTGCAAATAAAATATCAAATTCAATATATAGTTTATTAATTTAATGTACTACAAGGCAAGCATATGTCCATGAACACAACGAGCAAACTTTCACTTTTCCTCCCATACAGCAAAATGCTTAATGTGGCATAATAACGGACTAAGATGATAAAGACCAAATTCAGTAGGCTATTTCTTATTGTTGATGCAAACTATACAGACCATATGAACACGCATTAAGAAATGCATTACATGATATTAAAGGACCAACTCCGTGCAGGCAAGCAGACGAGCCCAGAACGCAATGCGTTAAGTTGCACATTAAACGTTTTCCTCCCGTAGAAAATCATTAAAATGCGTAATGTAGCTTAATGGACAAAGACAATGATACAAAAGGGCTATAGGCATTTTATTCTTAAATGGGAAAACGAAACTTTGCGTGTTGCGTTCATTCTGGGCTCACCTGTTTATCTGTAGGCTACATATTAATTATGTTTTAATAATGAAGAGAAGCATATTGAGTTTGGTCTTTATAATCTTAGTCAGTTATGCCACATTATGCCACGTTCTGCGGTATGGGAGGAAAACACTATATACATATACATTATATTAATAAACCGTATATTGAATTTGATCTTTTAATAGCACTATCTTAACACATTAAGCCATTTTAAGTGTTTATGATTTTCTACAGGAGGTTTAAAAGCGCTTAATGAGAGCACTGGGTTCATATTCTGCTGTTCTGTTGCCACTGATTTGCGGGTCTTATCTTTTTATCTTACAGATGACTTGCAGGACCCTGTATGTTATGATATTAAATTAGTTTTAATCGTTTAACCACCACAGCGTCTCGTCTCCATTAGCAACACGTTTGTGTGGATTGCAAGTGACGTCACAGGTAGCAAAAAGTGCAAGCAGCGATTGCAAGTGACATTGTAATTTAGTTTCTTTTTTCTTGTCTTCACCACCTGGCTACTTGTGTAAAATGTTGAGAGATTCAATTTAAAAAATAATTAATAAATACAATAAAATAAAAAATAAAAAAGACTGCAGGTGACGTCACTTGCGGAAGTGTAGGTGTCTAAGAGTGCAAGTGTGAAAATGCAAGTGCAAGTCTGCAGCCAGACCTTTCTCGGGTGGTGGAGTGGAGGGATGCTGAAAGTCTAGAGATAATGAAGGTAAGACATGCTTGATTATGTATAGGGGTTCCCACTTGCGCTGATTGGATAGATGGTGTAATTACTAATGATAAATTGGCCTTGTTAATTATCTGTGCGTGCTCCTCCCGAAATTTGTTTATAAAACAGAGAAGGGTCTGTCTGCGGACTGCAAGAGAGGGGCGTAACTTGAAGAAGGGGGCGTAACTTGAAGTTCTCCAAATCACACAGAACCACGCGAGATGTCAAAACGAGATGTTGTCGGGCTCCGTCCAAAACCGCATACTGTCTTCAATAAGTACTTAACGAGCGCTTAAAGAGTACATACTCTACAGCCTGAATGCGTTAAGTATGAATGCGATTCGATATCATCCGCTATGTTGACGTTATCATGTGACCTAAGACATTATAACAAGCGCAACAACTTAAAAGGTATGAGTGACAGGTTTAATTCATCTATCTGTAAATATCTTGATACTGATGAAATTTGCTCATTTTGTGGTCTTGTTGAAGAAACAGCTGCCCTTTTATTTGTGATTGCAGTATAGCCAATACATTTTGGGTTGATTTAAGTTCTTATATTTTTAACTCCACTCATGTGATCCACAGTTTTATCCTTAAAGCATTTTTAATTTTTTTTATTAAGAAACCCCAAAATTGTTATTGCTTGAATATTTTGTTAGTTATTTTATTTTATCATCCACAAGCAAAAGTGGCTTAAATCTCCTGTTTTCTTCATTTTCTTGTTGAATTTAACTTTCTTGTTTCATCCCTCAGGCTTCTAAAAAACAAACAAAAAAACAAACAAACAAACAAAAAACATCATGACTGCTTTTTTCTGTGTATATTATCTCATGCTATGATGAACACATGACATTTTTGTTTACTGTTTTATGCCATTATGATTGTTCATTGTTAGATACAGCGATCTTTCCCTGATCTTTTATGTAATAAGTTCGGCAATAATAATAATAAAAAAGAGGGACAGGTGCACTAACACCTCATAGCATCACTAACTCAACAATCAAAAGGAGATGTCGGGCAGCTGCTTGAAGATCTCGCCTTTGGAGAAGACTGTTGATTTTATACTCTAAAAATGTAAGTATTACTACTTAAAAATTAAGATTACCCCAGAATGAATTGCATCATTTGCCCACCCCAGCACTTACACGCAATAATAATGATAAGTGCTAACCAATAATTATATTACTTTTTATTTTTTACTTAAAATGACATTTTAGTAAAACAAGCAAAATGTAATTTTTTGTCGTAACATAGCTATACATGAATGTACACTACTTGAACAAATGCAGTCGATGTGAATAGAATTTTCAGTCAAGCAAGTAATACATGAATTAATAAAATATATTTTATTTACTGACAACAAGAAACGTGAATAAATGAGTAAAAGAATGAATAAAAGCAAGCATCACAATAAATACATATACAAGTCAACAACAGATGAAACAAAGCTTCATTCAAACTTATTGTTCTAACAATCATGTATTTACAGATGGTGAACCCCACATCCTACTGCCATCTCAACACAGATGTGTCAATTCTGCAGCTGCGCTGTGCTTCACAATCTTGCTCTTCTCGATGGGGACATCGTTGAGCCAGAGGATGAGGAAGACCATGATGATGGCTCTCTGACCCACACAATCTTGAGGCAAGAGCAGGAGAACATGTGCAGGACAATCTGGCTGCCACTGTGTCTGCTCCAAACATTCGTGTGCCTGCTCTCCATGAGCATGACTACCTGTAAAACATTTAAACAGAGTTAAACATTTACAATTCATGTTGTCAGCTTTCCATTTCTTGCCAAATTTTATTTCATGTTTACAATTACATGCATTTTTTTTTTTTTTTTTGTAGCTTTATTACTCTTGTAGTTGGCTAAACCACTGAACTGGTGAGAAGAAGGTTGCTGGTTCGTCACCACTGGTGTGTCCTTCAGCAAGGCTCTTTTCTCCAGGTTGATCCAGGGGATTGTAGGTCCCTGTAATAAGAGTACTGTAAATCAGTTTGGATAAAAGCATCATGACATTTTTTGATGATGCTTTTGAAGCTTCTGAAAGTCAGCCTTCATTGTATGAACCGAGACCAGCAGAACAAACTTGACCAAAATCACATCCTCAATGTCTTTTGGTCTTTCTCTAGATGCTCTCGCTAGCTCTGAGCTCACTGATTATGACAGTCCGGTCCAGATGAGGCAGTAAGGGCAGATGGAGTGATGGAGCGTCTCATCCATATCACTGGACCATTTCCAGGATGCTGCTGTGGACTCTCCATCCTCACTGCTCACAGCCGTTTTGGTGCTCTTTGATGAGGCGTGACAGATCACTGTATAAATGCCTCAGTTCAAACGGCAGCAGGGAGCATGAGTGAGCCATCCCTTAGCCTACTCTTTATTAGTTTTAACGAGAAATAAACATGAATGAACATCTCATGCCTCATGTAATCTCTCGTTCAGTGTTTTAACCGCAGAAAGCCCTCAATAAAACAGCTTCTAAACAAAATGTCACGTAGCAGCTCATTAGTTTGCTACAGAAATGAAGTCTAGAGAAGAGCATTTCGCAAAATGTTAGACTATATACTCATTATATTTTACTTTACCCGTAAGTGGTCTTAATTATTCAATGTATGTTTAAATAAATCTGTTATGAAACAAGTTATGACAGCCACTGTGTAAATGAATATATTTCAACAACAAATGTAAATTTTAGAATTTAGAAGTTAGTTTAAAAACCGCTTTATGTGCAGTTTACATGTTTGCATACAATTTTTTTTTTTAAAGTTGAATGTTGATTATTATATTTAAAAATAAATCATTTCTGAATTTGCGTTTGGGTTAATTGTAACCTTGTAACGTAAAAGTGCTCCCTATAATTAGAGCATAAGCTGAGGTAGATTTTTATCCCTAAGCAAATTTGAATTATAATTTCCCAGGTGAAAAACAAGTGCACTTCCATAATGTACTTAAAGTGCTCTATTTTCGCGCACTAATTTTGTAGTTAATATACTAAAAATGATTCTTTAGGACTTCTTAAGATAAACTTAAGATCATCTAAGTGTACTCAACTGTGCTATTCTGAGACACCATGAATATGAAATAAAAGGCACTTTTAACATACTATCTCTGTATTAAAAAATTTATTTAGTTACCATTTAGTTACCACTTATAGTACACTTGAGTGTTCTAGTGTATGAAAGATGGTTGTGTACTACAAATGGTAACTAGTGTACTACAAATGGTAACTAAATAATTTTTTTTTAATACAGAGATAGTGTTAAAAGTGCATTTTTATTTCATATTCATGGTGTCTCAAAATAGCACAGTTGAGTACACTTACTGTAGATGATCTTAAGTTTATCTTAAGAAGTACAAAAGAATAATTTTTAGTATTAAGTACAAAATTAGTGTGCGAAAATAGAGCACTTTAAAGGGTCATGAAACCCCCTCTTTCAGTTCAAGTCTACCTCAGAATTAAAAAAAAAAATGCAACTTAAATGGGCGTGGATTGCTGCGAGCAGAAGGGAGGGGAGTGGGAGTGGCAGGGCAAGGTAGGGGAGAACAGCTGTCATCTGTCAATGGCCCATACTGACTCTGACCAAAAAACAGAGGTAAAACGTTTAAAATTTGTATAGCTGGCAAAGTTAAAATCCAATGTAATACACTAACACCCGTCTGTTTGTCCTTAACTGAATGCCCTGTTACATATATTACATTAATTGTAATTAAAAAAAAAAACATAACTGAACATATACAATTAATATTACCATTACAAATATGGAAGTGTACTTGTTTTCCACCTGGTTTAATATGTTTAAAGAAAGAGAAATTTGTCCAGTAAACCACTGTTTAATTAAAAAAAGAAGCAATTTTACACTCTAAACAAAAATGGTGCTATATAGCACTAAAAGTGGTTCTTGGCTCGTAATCATAGGGGAACCACTTTTGGTGCTATATAGCACCATATCTTTAAAGGTGCTATACAGCACCTTTGTCAAATGGTGCTATGTAGAACCATAAGAGGTGCCATATTGCATTGTATTTCTTCAACAAAAATGGTGGTAAACAGCACTAACAGTGGTTCTTTGGCTCGTAAAGAACTTTTAAAGAGGCTTAACAGGTTCTTTGTACGGCAGTGGTGCTATATAGCACCTTAATCACCCCAAAGAACCACTGAAGGCCGCTGAAGAACCATACAGGAGTTTAACAGGTTCTGTAGCCGTGCTATATAGCCCCTCAGTCATGCCAAAGAACCGGTGAAGAACTGCTGAAGAACAACTGAAGCACCAAGATTTGGTGCTATACAGCACCAAAAGTGGTTCCCCTATGATTACGAGCCAAAGAACCACTTTTAGTGCTATATAGCACCATTTTTTTTTTTAGAGTGTGTTTAGTTTTTCCCCCCTGCTGTACCGAAACCATACCAAACCGTGACGTCAAAACTGAGGTAGGCTACATACCGAACCGTCATATTTGTGAACTGTTACACCTCTACTTAGTGTATTAAACCTGTTTTTGTGCTAATGACTGTACAATATCACTGTACAAATTATTTGATTTTATTAAATGTATAATTGATCAGGTATAGATTCTCAATACATTGTCGTTTTAGATAAGTGTGTTTGTTTTCTTTTTGTTGCAGGTGATGCCCAACGTCTCAGAGCTGAGGATTGTGTTGATGGGGTATAAACTTTCTGGTAAGAGTTCAGCAGGAAACAGCATCCTGGGCAGAGAGGAGTTTGACTTGAAGAGATCTGCTCAGTGTGTGAGGAAACATGAAGAAGTAGCAGACAGACACATCACTGTCATTGAAGCTCCAAGATGGTGGAGTAAATACACTGTAGAGGACAGTCCTGAGTTACTAAAACAGGAGATTTTGCTCAGTGTGTCTCTGTGTCCTCCAGGACCACACGCTGTACTACTGATTATATGTGTGGACACTGGATTTAAAGAGACTGAGAGAAAAGCAGTGCAGGGTCATCTGGATCTTCTCGGTGAGAGAGTCTGGAGTCACACTATAGTGCTGTTCACTTGTGGAGACTCTCTGTTAGACACATCTATAGAGCAGCACATTGAGAGTGAAGGGCAGGATCTCCAGTGGCTGCTGGACAAATGTGGGAACAGATATCATGTTCTGAACAATCAGAACAGGAGTGACCACACTCAGATCAAGGAGCTGCTGGAGAAGATTGAGGAGACAGTGGCACAAAACAACTGCCCTATTAGGAGGAAGAGCAGCCCTATTAAAATTCAAAGAATTGATAATAAAATAAAATCAGAAGAGCGAATGCAGCCATGGATAGATGATGTCAGAGCACAGATGAGTGAGTGAAATCACAAAACTGTATGAATATCTCAGTTTTGTTTTTTATTGTTTTTTTATAGCTCTTCAGATGATTTAAATAGTTCACATAGTGTCCATCTGATACTGATCTAATACTGATGTATTAAGATTAATCTTCCAACACAACCTTACATTTTCTCAGATGGTCTTTGATTGAGGTACAACCCAGTTTAGCTTTAATAGGAAACCAAGAGCCACAGAGTAAAGTACTGTGGTAAATGAAGGTTCCTCATCTGAATGGATCATAAGGCACATTATCTGTGTCTGGTGTTAAATTGTTTAAAGTCTTTGATTCTCTGAATGTCAGAATTATGCTAAACTCTTCTGTTCGCATGAAATTATAAAACAGATTTTTGAATTTCACGTATCTTTTTATAAATGTGCCTACCTAATGCAGGGTCGTCGCTAGTGGGGTGAAAGGTGATGACGATTCTAGGGGCCCACGGCTGAGGGGGGGCCCCCGGCGATCTCAACCGACTGGCTGAGGCCAGCCTAAAAAGACGCTCAGGACAGTTGATGGCCCACTGCTGCGCGTCGTCACGAAAGCTTACCGTTTGCGCGTGCATTTAAGCCTTGCCAACTTAAACATTCAAAAGTGTTTAAAACATTCAAACACAAGAGGCGGAAAAGCTCAACTGACACGGCGCGCGCAGAGAGACGCGTCTCAAAGCGCTTCAACACCGAATTTGCCTCTTCTTACTCGTTCCGACATATATATACAAAATTATGTCAAAATACCGGTCTTGGAGAGCATCCTCGAAAAAAATTGTCGGTTATTTATAAAGTGAAAGTAAACAGTGGGGAAAGAAATTAGATGTGTATCATTATAATGGATGCATTGTCTCTTAAAGTGACCGCACCTAATTTACTAGCTGCTGTCGGTGTCCTTAATGTTAATACAAGAAAATGAAAGAAAAGAAAAAATCACTCACTACTCTTGACTGAATTACTTTGTAGCTTTAACAAGAATTAATCCACAAACCAAAAATTATTCAGACACCAGATATAATATATTTTATTTGTTAATAATTTTTTTATTTTTTATTTATTTATTTATTTTTTTACTAGTGGGTGCAGGACACTGTAGTTCATTTATGTAAGTGAGTATAGCAAAATAAAGTAAACTGTGACATACCCAAAAAATCTTCATACAGTGGACTACAAGTAAAATTGATAAAGAATTTGGAGCCAAAAATTATTTAGACAATTTGACCTGAGCATGTTTTGCTTAAGTGTTTTTTCTTTAATTGCTAATGATACCTTTTTACACCACAGACTGAACAAAATTAAGCATTGTTTGGTAATTGGTCAACGAAGTATTGATAGTTGAGTAAATATTGTCATACTAACAGTTTTCTGGATTTTTGGTTGATTGTAATCCATTACATACCTTTCTGTCAAAGTTATCTGACATTATCAAGATGAATTTGTTCTGACACAGTTTAACTCTGAGTTCTTGTCATATTTTATTACCAGTTTCGAAACTATAGCGAATACACTGTGATAATGTGAGAAATGTGTCTGAATAAATTTTGGTTTGGCTGTATATTTCATTTTTACAGTGAAGACTCTGCAGTGCTATTTTACATTTTATTATTCGGTTTATGTACCTGGACACCTACAAACTTGAAAAAAACTTAAATATTGTGTAAATAGCACAAATAACTAAATAGAACAAGCATACAATTAAACAATTTCAAACAGGGCCCACGGGTACAACCTGCCCCGTGGCCCCGCAGACCCCAGCTACGGCCCTGACCTAATGCATTAATGTAATGTCAGTGTTCTACTAATGATCTGCTCTCTTGCATTAGTACAGTAAGTGGTGCTGAAGTATCTGATTCATGCTCTCTGGCAAGTTCTGGTTACGGTTCATCTGAAACAGACATCGGGTCAATTTTTGGGTCTTCACATTCCAAAGATGCATCTCTCATAAGCAGATTCAAGTCAGGGGTCCTGAAAATATTGAACAGCATGGAATTCACACCACCACTGAGTGACTGTCTTTTGTTTTATTTGGAACTTCCCACTTATACCCAGAGTATACACGTTGGATTTTATAAAACATACAAGGCACAAATCCCATGTTGTTTATATTTTAGACAAACCTACTTTTCTTAAAATATTTTCTGAAGGTTAAGTTTAAAACCTTTAAATCTATAGAGTCAACTCTACATTGATGCAATTAATGAGCAAGACATTAAATTCATATTAATAAAAATCAATATAGACAAGTGTTTTGAAAGTCATCATGCTTCATTTATTCACTTATTCCATGCAGAATTCCCCTTTTTAATTCCTTTTTCTTTTTGCAGTGAGTGGAGAGGAGAGGTCGAACACATCGCCTCTGGGAAGTTCTGCTGACGGTTCATTCAGATCACAATCAGAAGCAGACATCAGGTCATCACATTCCAGAGATTCATCTCACACAAGAAGATATGAGTCCAGTGTCCTAAAGATAGAAAACAGCATGGGATTCACACCACCAGAGTGTCTTTTGTTTTATTTGGCACTTTCCACCAATACTGTACACTCTGGTTTTTATTATGGCACAAGAGGCACAAATCCCATGTTATTTGTAGTGAGACCTTTTAGATATTTTAGACAAACTTTAAATGCTGATTGTGGCATCACCTTTTGACCTTCTTGAAAATTAAACCTATACATCTATAATTTGTGAACTGATTGAATTTGTTGTAAAACAAACTAATTATTGGCTATTTTAAAAAAATAGCTATAAAAAGATAACTATTGATTTGACATTCAAACATTTTATGATGTCTGACATGATGTGGAGATAAACTAATTCCATTGTCTCTGTTTTACACAAATTGTCTTTCTTTTTTAATTATTATTAGCTTTGAAATAATTTTATTTTTTTTTTTGCAATATAATTTCATCTTGATATTAGTAAAGTGTTATCTAGTGGAAAACGAATGCAAAATCTATAGTACTGATATTTCATTCATGTATTTATTCCATGCAATGGGCTACATCATTTTTTAGAAAACACTGAAAGTGAACTGAAATATGTTTCTGTTTTTTCCCCAGTGAGTGGAGATGAGCGGTCGAACACATGGTCTGTGGGAAGTTCTGCTTACGGTTCATTTACATCACTATCAGGAGCAGACAGTGGTTCAGATTTTAGCTCATCACACACCATAGTCTCATCCCACAGCTCAGGATTCGGGTCTTTGCAGCCCATTTCTAAACATTCAAGAACCAAAAGAACACAGGATTTGCCCAAGACCTCAAAATATGAGCATAAAGACACTGATTTAGACACTGAAGTGAAGTGATGGCTGAATAATCCTGCAATTTTGACCATGTTTTACTGTAACATATACAAAATACTTAAAGTAATAATCAAATGATTCTATAAATAATTGTTCTTTATTTTAAAAACAGAGCAATAGGTCATTTTTGGTGTTATGATATAATACAGATTGACCTAAAATATCACAATTTATCTAGTATATGTGTGTATATATATATATATAAAATCAATCAGTGTTTCCAAGTACTTGTCACATTTTTCCAAATGAAGCCTTAAAATAAATGTCTTTCCTTGCAGTTGATCAGGATTCCAGGATTGAAGTTACCATAATTTTTCTCTATGCTTATCCCTTTTTTTAGTTAAAATAATCCTTAACTTTCAGGTATCTGTAGAAGTCAGTAACATAAGATGTGATGTCTATTAGATCAGAATATAGGTATTCTAAAATTATGTGCATGCATTATATTTTTTACCAAAAATTCATAAAGAACACGTCACTTTTTAACTTGTCATGTCTTTGTTACTTTAGATTCCATTAGTTGAGACATACTTGACGTGCCTTCTTGATGACCCACAAGCACCTTATAATAATCCATCTAAAGTGTCATATTCAAACTTATCAAAACTTTGGTTATTACTCAACAATCGTCCAAGGGCATTCTAAAAATGTCAGCTAAATAATCTACACTGTATGAATATATGAAAACTCTTTATAGCATTTAATTTCATATTTCAAATGCCAATAATGATAGCGCTTACATCCAAAAACTGCACATAAATATATTTGTAAAAATGCTCTTGTCCATTTTCATTCTTTCAAGAAACCCGATAAATATGCTTTACAGGAATATCTCATTGTCAAACACTATTATAAAGGCAGCACATCCATTTGAGATATAGAACACAACTGAGGTCTTAAACAGAACTCATTTTAGCCCCCACACACACCAGAAAATACAGTGAAACGTGCTTAATATTTCTAAAATTCATAAGTGAAATCCTTTACAGTGATACAGGAAGTGTAACAAACATCCCAGATGATGTGACCACAAATATAACCCAAGGCTTTATTTCAAAGCAGACTGATTCTATCTGTTCCATAGTTTCCATGATGACTTCTGGTGTGTTTTTAAACTCGTGTCAGGAAGTTCAGGTTGAGGCTGCTGGGTATCTGGACGGTCTCGAGGGCCACAGGTGAAGGGTTGAAGGGGAAAGTGACTGGGAAAATGATCTTGGCATCCATCAATAACTGAGAAGACTCTTTACGATCCTTTAGTAAAGTCTGTGGAGGTTAGAAAGAAGTGTTTTACCATTAAATCTAACATATGCTTTAAAACACATTTAAAAACAGTGAGAAATGACTCACCTGTACAGACTTTATGAATAATATAGACACTCTCTCCTCAAACTCATTCACTGGTGTGTACAAGCTGAGGATTTTCACAATCTGTCCCAGAAAGAAACCGACACAGAACTTCAGAACTGAACTCAAGGTTTTATTTAACAAGCTCCATTCAGTGCACGCACACACACACACACACACACACACCTGTTCAGTTGTGAGAGCAGTACACATGGTGCAGATGGCCTCTGCGTCGTCCTGGCTCTTCTTTTTGATCTGCAGAAGCTGAGCCGCCTGAATCAGAGGCTCCAGAGACTCACGCGCTCCACTGCCCTGAAGCTCTTTATCCAGCAGCCACTCCTCCAACTGACATACATTATACCTTATAAGAAGAAAACAATTATAAATATAAATAAAAAAATGTTTATACAGAATTCTATAAATGCTTTTTTTTTTTTTTTTAGAATTTATAGAAATGTTATAGAATTATTTATAATTTTAATAATATATAAAAAAAATTTAATATATAATTTTATTTATATTATATATATAATTTTGTATTAAAAGTGTAAACATTGCACAAAAATATGTAAATGTGTACAAAAATAAGTAATAATAAAACACTCCAGTGAAATTTTATTTTATAGAATTAATTATAATTTTATAATTTTTACAAGTTTAAAAAAAGTTATTTAAAAGTTTTAAAGTTATTTTAGATAAAATTAAACAATCTACACACACACACAGGTTTATTTACTGGTATAAAATGGTATGAATCTTTTTCTCCCTAAATTATGATTAACTTTTTTTTTTTTAACCCACACTACCCTATTTAAAAACATTGAGAAATGACTCACCTGTACAGACTTTATGAATAATATATGTGGCCTCTAGTGGTCAGTACCTGATCTGCAGGCCTTTACTCCAGGAGCACATGTCCTTGCGGAGCAGTAAGTTGTTGAGTGTGACAGAGCAGATGACGTAGAACTGCTGTTTGATGACCTGTCGGACCAGATCGGTGTCGTTGCCGTGCTGAAGCAGCGTGTAATAAAACACATCCAGCTGCTTCAGAATGGACTCCAGCGAGTGAGAGCCCTCCTCATGGACACTAGAAGTACGCTTCCTCATTCCTGTGGGCTTCACGCCCATCACACCCTGAATGGTCTCCTGCTCCAACATGGCTGGTGCTAGAATGAGGAAAAGAGGGAATGATCAAGCAGAGAGTGTATATTAAATATTAAAATATTTTTAACCATAGGATGCAGCGTTACCAATCATGGGGTGTAAAATGTTTTCTATGACCCTGATGAGCTGCTGGTAGATCTGAATAGCCAGATCACTCAGAACCTGCCGGTACTCAGACAGGTCAAAGTTTGTCAGACAGTGTTTGTTCTGCTGAGGCGTGTTGTGCTTTGTGTACGCCTAAAAGAGGTCAGGAAGAAATAAAATATTAGGTCAGCATTCATACAGCAGTAAATAATCAAAAATATAACAATAAAAACATACACATCCATGTGTACAGACATGCAGAGGCACTGTCCCAAACCTTTCTTCCTACTCTCAACATTTGCAGCTTGCTTCTTCACAAAGCTAAAGGTTTTAAGGTTTTACAAAGGTAGCACTGAAGATAGTCCAGCCAGGACTGAAACTTTTGCTTTTTTGTATGTGTGTGCACAGTCACTTTTTTGTTAGTGCACTTTAGTTTTTTTGTCACCTCTATGTAAAACTTCAGGAATAAACTCTTGTTCAAATGACCTTGAACTTTGCATTTCGTTTAGTGTGCAGACTTTTTGCCTTGGCTTTTTGTATTTTTCTTCGATTGACTGAATCTACGCACCCAATTACAAAAAAAAACAAAAAAAAAAAGTTCTCTTCGTAATTGCCGCAGAATTTGTTCATATATTTTTACAAAGGTTTTAGCATCTTTTTATCAGAATCCTCAAATGTAGCATCTAAGGAACCTCAAATAACTAAACTGAAATTTACAAGTAACTCACACAAACACTGATTTGTCGCAATGCATTCTGGGATTGCATTTCTTGTGAAGGACTTGTTTGGTCAGGATGAGATATTAAATAAATGCTGCTGCCATTTTTCTGCAATTTTTTTTTTTGTAAAAATCTTCATGCTAGGAGTGTAATACTGATGCCTAAAAGGCTGTCTAGGTAGGCAGCACACTAGGGTTTGAAACGCAGCACAGCCTACCTCCTCTCCACTGTACTGCCTCAGGCAATGTAAAAAGCGACAGGTGTTCGCCAACCAGAAGGAAATGGTTTCAAAATCTCCCCGTTTCTGCAAAGACAAGTTATTATTACTTGCAGAAAG
The DNA here is from genome assembly GCA_039654775.1 of Spinibarbus caldwelli. NCBI lineage: Eukaryota > Metazoa > Chordata > Actinopteri > Cypriniformes > Cyprinidae > Spinibarbus > Spinibarbus caldwelli. The sequence goes on from CM077264.1 coordinate 7,628,865, forward strand.
TTCACAGCATGTTTTGTCAGATGTTTCATTGAAATAATCTTTTCATATTAAGATGGTTCACTATTGTCTCAGTGAATTTGTATTCCAACATTTCCTGACTGAGAGAGTCTCTCACCTTCAGCACGTTCTTGATGGTGTTGATGGAGGAGTTCAGTAGGTTGGAGACCCGCTGGTCATCGTTGGCGTAGTCGGCGTGTCGTAGACACATGAAGAGAATGAAAGCAGGCAGACCTGGGACCAGATTCACCACCACACCTCGGGGTTTGAGCTCTGTGGATAAATCACTCTTTTCAATGGAATACAAGCTACAGCAAAGAAATTCAGTGTTCATCTGTTCAACTTTCCTTTCATCTATGAATTGATGAATGCAAAAGTATGTATCTATATACAGTTGTATTTTTAATCTCTCTGTTGACAATAATGCTGTTCAGATCACCTGTGATGAGTATCTTGAACAGTTTGCTCTCATCTTCTCTCCTGTACTCCAGCATGCCCTGGAAATCTCTCTCTTTGCGAACGATACTGACTGTGCGTCCGCTCTCGCCAGCCATGTTCTCTGGAGAGGACTGCTCGATACGAACACCTGCTGCCACCACCAGAATATTATTAATACTTTCCAAATAAAAATAATCTTGTGATGCCACTCCTACAGAAATTCATGTGACAATTCATCTATGAAACTAATTGAAAGCATTAAAACATACACCTCACATTTTGAAGGTTTTTAAGATAAAAATAAAGATGAATTTAGTGTCCTGACTTGAATGATTATATTAATATTTTGTATTTAAAATGAGAAATCATTACCCTCAGCCTCCCCAAACTTTTTCATGTATATTTTCAGGTGTTTCTTTAGTTTGCGGATCATTTTGTCCTGTTTCCCCGTCTGCTCCAAGAGGTCCTAGAATTTACAGAAATCATTTTAATACAGAAGAATGTTTACTATGATATACAACAATGTATATTTGTCATTGTTACCATATTTTGTTGCGTGAGGCGACTGATCTCGTGCTGCAGGCTTGCTTGTATTCGAGCATCTTGTGGTAGCTCCAAGCTGTCTGACAGCATCTGCTGCTGATGATCAAGCTCCGCCCTTAACTGCTGAAGCTCCGCCCTCAAACCTTCCACCTCCTTCTCGTGGGACTGTCCCTGAGTTTGCAACTGTGACTCTAGAATCCTGCAAAGAGAGAGAGATATATTAAAATATCATCCAAGATATACACTAAGCCAGTGTTATTTTAGTATCAGATATACTATTAGTTTTTGTTAATATTTCGAATTCAATTTTATTTTTAAATTTGATAGTTTTCATTTTTATTTTGGTTAAAGTTTTAATAATTTTGTTGTGTTTTGTCATTTTTATTAGTCTATATAGGTTTCATTAAGTTTAAATTTATTTTATTTTGTTTTTAATTTAGTACTTCAACTTAAACTAAAAGAAAATTAGAAACGTCAGCAACTAGCTGACATAAAATAAGTTTATATATTTTACTTTATTTCAGCTAACATTTATTTTATTGTTTTTCTATTGTTTTAGTTGATGATAACCCTGCACTAAACCTGTTTAGTGCGTATGATATGATTTTCTTAATGTTTAAATTTTTTTTTTTTTCTCAATATTTAGTAAAAAAAACACAGTTCCTACTATTTTCCCTAAAGGAGGCATTTTGGATGGTGTGTGCAAATTAGTGTACGTAAGAGAGTGTCTTGTACATTAAATATTTTATTTCACCTGTTAGTTTCCTTCAGGCTCTCATAAGCCATCCAGAGTTCTCCATCCTCATTGAGCTCATGAAGGTCCAGTGTGGGGGATCTGAGCGAGAAAGAGTCAAGAGTCACTTCCATTATAAGGACGTATGCATGTTACAGTGCGATCATAGGTATAATGACAAATACAAATACAAATTTATGGAAATATAAAAGATGCTGTACCTGATCGAGTCACCTGAATCTCCTTCAGTTCCTGTTTCCTGAAAAAGAATGTACATATATATTGATTAAAAATAAAGTGACCTAAATGATAAGATTTTCACATATGGAATGTCAAAAAGCTGAAAAAATTTCTGCACACTACCTTATGTTTAAATGCCTCGTGGTTGACCAGTTGAGAGCGCAAAATGAGCACTTCCTCCTTTCGCATTTCAAGCTCTTCAGTGGTGGAGTTGAGCTGTTCCAGGAGCACGTTATATGCCTTACCTCCAGGGGACGCCACCTTTGACCCCGACCCCTTACTGAGGGACTGACGGAGCTCCTGAAGATCTTTCTTGAGCTTCTTATTATCAGACTCCAGCTCCTGACGCTGTGAGAACATCACAACACACACACATAAATATTTCTCTGAATGCATGAAAGACAAGAGCTAAGAGTTTATTTAATGTGTAAAAATAGTGTGTTTTGTTACCTTCAGAGCCTCGTAGTCTCTCTCAGCCCCTAACACTCTCCGACAATCTTCCAATTCCTGAAAACACAGAGAAAGAACATGCATGACTTCCAGTACATGATAACAGAATTTCATTTTTGGTTGATTTAAACCGAACCGTTTTGGTCCTTACTTTAGTTTGTTCCAGTTGTTGCTGCTCTTCTTTGGTGTCCATCTCACCCTGCAGGTCCATCTTCTCCTTCTCCAGATCAGCGACTCTCCTCTGCAGCTTCAGCAGCAGGGACACATCAGCTGCCGTCTGCCCAGCATCCTAGAAGCACCAAACACAACCGTCATAACAGAAAATCTAGGAGAAACTCAGGAGTCATACAGCATTTGGAAACGGACCTCTCTTTCCAGCGAGCTGACCTCTGACCCTGTGAGCATAGAGCTGTGGACGCTCTCTGATTGGCTGCTGCTGTAGCCAGAGTCGGCTCTGTTATGATCAGGTTTAGAGAGCTCCTTTTTAGAAAGATTGGTAACAAAATATGTTACAAAATTAAAAATCTGAAAATGCCATTGTATTAGAAATGTGGTAGGAAACGGTTTTCTTACTACAGCCACCTCTTTTTCTGATCTCAGATCAGCGTAGCGCTCCTCCAGCTTCAGGTGCTCAGTCAGAAGGTTCTGGTAACGGAAGCGTTCCTCATTCAGCTGTGCCTGCAGGTGCTCCGTGACCTCCTCATGGATCGACTCTGACTTCTCTGTTTAAGACAATGCAAATGACAACTGCTGCATGGCTTTCTTGGTATGTAAATCCAGTTTCGTACATTGTTAACCATTATAAAAAAAGCTTGGAAAATAAACATATCCACAGGTCAAGTAACTAACAGTGAGATGAATAGGACTGCTAAAGAGTATCTTCCTCCACAAGGAATACAGATATTCTTGCCCAAGCCCTCACTAACCACAATAGTATTACTAGTTAAAAGGTTGGAGCTTTCCTGAGCCAAGTCAAAACAGCGTGAATCCACCTTTTATCTGCTGCTCTTGTTCCTGGATCAGTCTGTTCATCTCATCTTTCTCACTCTTCAGCAGTGTGTTCTTCTCATTCAGTTCAGCGACCATCTGCAGACAGCAGTTAGATGATTGATCACAGTGTTTTACTCATCTACAACACATCTGCTTTTGTTCTCTAACTGTTAAAGCCCAGCAGTGTTTAGAAGACACCATCAAAATTGGATTAGAATATACAGTAGGTAACAAACTTAGTGTTGTAGAAGTATACAGTATATACACACACACACATACATACATACATACATATACGTGTGTGTGTGTGTGTGTATGTATGTATATACACACACACACACACACACACACACACACTCTCTTATGCTCACCAAAGCTGCATTTATGTGATCAAAGATAAAATAAAAACTGTTAAAATTGTTAAAGCTGCAGTCCGTAACTTTTTTGGTTAAAAATTATCCAAAATCAATATTTGAGTAAGTTCATAACCAGCCAGTGTTCAAAACTATAGCCTTACTTTAGCCCGATTCACAACTGTTATCTTATAATAATGTTTTCTAATTTGAGTGGTACGGGTAGGTTTCCGCGGGAAATTTGAGCATGGCACTGCGTCATTACGTCACGTCTGTAAACAAAGTTGTCCCGGCTACTAGGGTATCGCATGTGAGGATCCTGCAGGTGGCGGATCGTTTATTGCCTTTTCTCACAGCAGCTAGAATAATTAAATGTATCATTTTGATGGCGGATTGTAATCCAGAAAGTATTATGCGTTTATGAAACACATGTGAATGAAATTAAATTATATTCCAGTTTTAAATATGCTTCTGATTACAGATAGCCTGAGTTTATACAAGATTTGTATTTGAAAGAAAATCAGTTCGAAGGGAGCATAGTTTGCTTTTTGGGTTAAAAGAATTTCTTAATATGAAATTCGAATGGTGTGACAATTAGATTAAACTGTACAGAAATTGAAATCTACACGCTAATACACACTATACTCATAGTGACGCAATGCTGATGTTGTTAATTTGAGAATAAAGTATAACAATAATAATAATTTGCACGGTTTGATGTGATATGAGCTAACTGATCTTTAGACTGAATCACAATTGGTAGAGCGATTTATGATAATGCTTTTTTCCTCAGTTGGTCAGAACAAATGTGAATGACTTGTAACTTGTTCAGATGACAATATCCGGTGAAAATTCTTATTTGGGTCATATATTCCAAGACGTATACTAATCTGTGATTGCAAAGTACAGTAAATACCCACACCGGTGCGGTGACTGACTGCCACACAGAGTACAACCCACGCAATAAAAATAATTCCGCAAGGAACTGCGATTCCAGGTTTTCAAACATAGATGGCGACAAAGAGGCAAAACTTACGGACTGCAGCTTTAAATATTATTATATTTTAAAATAACTGTTTGCTATTTTAATATATTTTAAAATGTAATACATTCCTGCAATAGCAAAGCTGAATTTGGTCCTGCTTAATATTTTTGTGGAAACTGTGATACATTTTTAGTAGGATTCTTTGATGAATAGCAAAAGAACAGCATTTATTTGAAAGATAAATCTTTTGTAACATTATAAATGTCTTTACTGTCACTTTTGATCAATTTAATGTGTCCTTGCTGAATAAAATTATTCATTTCATGACCAAACAAACAAACAAAAAAGCATACATACAAAACTGTTCAAAAAATTTAGGGTGACTAAGAGGTTTTTTTTGGTCAATAAGTGATGATATTAAAATTCTATACTATTCTAAGTAAAAAATAAAAAATATATTCATTTTAAGAAAACAAATGAAACCTCTTTGTTCTTCTCCAACTCCTGACGGATCAATTCCAGCTCCTCCTGTAATAATATCACCAGGTCTCCACGGTGATGGGACTCCTCTTCCGTCTCTTGAAGAGTCTTGAGCTGCACATGCAACTTCTCCAACTCAGCAGCACTGTGGCTCTCCATTTGCCTTACTTGCTCAGATAGCTCTCGGTTCTCCTTATGCTAGATACATAAAAAAATACTATAACTCAAACATGGATTCCTCCTCAGATATCAAAACAAATGAAGATAAAAGAGACAGAGGATACCTGCTCATCTAGTTTCCTCTGCAGCTGCATGATCTTGTTCTCCATGCCGAAGTTGAGCTTCTTGTAGTGCTCGACCGATCTGGCTTCAATCTTGAGTTTCTTGAGCTCTCGACGGGCCAGCATCCTACGCACACAGCACTGCAGATACACCACAGCCTGCTTGATGCGACGGAAACGCCAGCGGGCCAGAAAGCCACGCACCCAGCGCTGGATCAGTAAAGCCTTGTGCTCACACACCAACTGTGCAAGTAAACAAGATGACAAAACTATTAAAGCTGCTTTCATCCCCAATCCAACAAGAAACAGCATTCGCAATCCATTCTACTACTGTTATGTGACATATTCCCGATTGAAACAGTGAAAAGTGTAGGAAGAACTTGATTAGGGAATCATGACTAGACATTCAAAAAAATGTTAGAAAACAGGCTGATCTCTTGGCTAAAACTCAAACTTTAATTTATTTTGGCAGTTTCAAAGTTAAGAAAACTTCAGTGACAAAAAATGCCTAATTTTTATTTACAATTATATAAAAGCATTGAAGAATTTTTTTTTTTTATTAAGAAATAGCTGTTACTCATTCCTGAAAACCTCATTCTTTTTGCCTCTTGAACATTTTTAAATTTGTAATTACAAGCAAAGATAATTAACTGCTCTGCTATACCACAAAAACCTTACAAACGTACCCGTTTGTACTCCAGTCTGGCTGTATAGCCACGCAGTAACCTCTGAATGAGCACCGCTGCTGCTTTCTGTCGCAGGAACTGTCTTCTGGCTGCCCACATGCGTGTGTACTTCTGGAAGGTCACTGCGGCCCGTGTTCTTCTCAGTGTCTTGCACAAGCTAAACGAGGGTAGATAAAACATGCATGTTAGTTTAGTTTCCAACCTGTAACTGACTTACAAATCATCTCTGTTTACACTTGGCTCATTTCACAAACTAAATCTACAAACTACACAAGCATGACCCACCATCGAGCCTGGTGTCCTCTTGTGTATCTCTGCAAGGTAATGGCCGCATGGCGAATACGCAGGTATTTCTTGCGGGCGAGCCAGCACCGGATGGTTTTTTGGATGTGGATGCAGGCCGTACGGAGTTTGTCAGCCCTCAGCTTTTCCAGGTAAGCCACCTGTCCAGCCCGGAAGAAGATCTTTGTTTTTCCAAACTGGTATTTATCTTTGTTCTGCAGAGGGGGGACAAAGTAACATTAGACTGTTTAAAATCTTAAACAAACTGGTTTGTAGGTGTCTGGGCATGTTCATTGCTGGTTTAGAGGGGTTTTGGGCACTTTTTGACTGAGAGATAAGCTTAAACCAGCTTAAACCATCTTAAACCAGCATAGGTAGTTATTTTTTGCAGGATACATGCTCTTTGTTTAGAGAAAGTACAAAAACTTCTGCTTATGTTTACAAAGAGAAGTGTGATACCTGCACAAGCCGTTCTAGAACACTCTGGCAGGTCAACTTCCTGTCTGAGAGGATTTCTTTCTGCCTCATTAGAACACGATAGCGGCTGAAGAACTCTTGATAAGTCCACCTGACCAGAGAAAGGTAAAGATGTATTAAAACACAAACAGATTCTAAATCAGTTAAGGCATTTAGAGCTGGGTTATCAGAACTATTTTTTTTTTTTGCAAATCTAAAGTAGTTTTAAACTTGAATGAATAAGATTAATGTATTCTGTTGTTGAATTTTTTGATTGGTTCTTTTGAGTTAGTCACATCTACTTGGTTCCCTTGAAATGGTCACAGCAAATCAGATTCTAAGCAGAAGGGACACTGGGAAGACATGCCAGTTATTGAATTAGCACCTGGAAGGGAAGCCTGCGGCTGAGATGCGAATGGTCTCGAGGACTCCACACGCTCTGAGCTGCTGAACGGCTCGATGGGGGTCCATCCTACAGACAGAAAGAGAAGAAACTATAGTGACCCATATTACATAATGGTGGATTATCTCTGAACTTGGCTTACTGACATGAAGGGGGCTTTAACGTCATTTGGTTTGATGCAGCGCACATAGTGTGGGGTGGTGGCGTTCAGTGTGTCCATAAGCAGGTGCAGAGAGTTCCGGAACTTAAAACGGGAGGAACAAAAGCATCAGACAATAGACACTGATTTTCTGTGAAAAGATCTGGGTGGATAATATCTGTTTCAATAGAGCACAGCAGCGACTGCCCACTTTTCCCACATTTTCAGCAGCCTTAGTTATGGAAGCATTTTTCCCATTCATGTTCTCCATGATTTATAGAAGAATAGTATATGAAAATTTGGGGAAAAGTCAAAGGTACAAGACTGTCAAGACTGAGACAATGAACTACAATTCCGTAATGCATTGCTAATGACATAATGGAATCAAATACAATGAAACTAAATAAAACTACAAATTTATTATCATTGACTTTAAGAACAAAACAAAGCTTTAGAAAGTTTAGAGCCAGTAAGATTTTTTTGTAAAATAAGTCTCTTATGCTCATCAAGGGTGCATGTTTATTTGATAAAAAATACAGTAAAAACAGTAATATAGTAAAACTGAATTAAAAATATTTTTGTCTATTGTAATATATTTTAAAATGTAATTTAATATGCTGATTTGGTGCTCAAGAAACATTTCTTATTATCAATGAAGAAAATTCTTAAATTTCTTCAAGATTCTTTAATGAATAGAGAGATAAAAAGAAGAGCATTTGTGTGAAATTTTATTTTTGTAACAATGTAAAAGTCTTTATTGTCTTCTGATCAATTTAATGCATTCTGGCTAAATAGAAGTATTGTTTTTTAAATCTCACCCAAACATTTGAATATATTTGACTATTAAACCATTTTGTTGTTGTTGTTTTATATAACATCTGAGCTCACAGTCAGTCTTAAAATGTTTATTGTTACTACTATAATCAATTAATGGAAATAAATGGGGTTTTACTTTCAGAGCCTTACTGTATCAACAGTTCAGAGGAGAATGAATAACAGTGATGGATCTTGGCTTTGTTGGTCAACTCTAACCTGCAGTCCAACCGATTTCTTGTGCTCCCTAAAAGACTGGGTGGACCGTCCAACCTTTGCACGACCAGATGGTGCTGTGGTGCTCGGAGCTGCAGGTGTTTCCTCATCCTGGAAGAGCTCAACCAGTAAGACGAACTGTGAGAAAACAAGAGAGCCTTTATAACAGAGCGATATGTTACTTGTGCCAATTACACTCTAGACCAGTGGCTCTCAACTGGTTACTTGCATTTAACACTAATCCATGACCAATCCATGTTTCGGGTTGCAACCCACCAGAGCAAAAATCCTCTCTATGAATCCAAGATGTTCATGAACCGAACAGCAGGTGGCGATACTTATCTCAAGACATGTCCAATCATAAATCTATTTTTAAGTCACTGAGGGAGTAGAGAATAACATTTCGCAAGCTCAAACACGTTCCTGGTTCTCATTTCGACTGTGGTAGAAAAATGTTAGTGAGCTATGCTGAGGCGAACACACCTTACTAGCCTTCAGCACATTAATTTGTTCTTCATTGACTGTGTCTTTATTTTTCTCCAGAAATCCATCACACTGGTATTCAACCTAAAACAGAAATCGAGAGAGATCAAATGGGATGGACTGTATGACCACATAATAAATGCATATTTTTCCTCCATGTACCTTGTCTGCAAAGTGCAGTATGATGAAGGCTTTGTTAGACATGCGCGGCTTCTCAAAGTGAGAGCTTTTCTTTAGGTGAGTGTTGTACAGCTTTTGTGCCCATGATTCATCTGAACCTTTTGGCATCTGAAAGCATCAAATCAAGGAATTTAAGAAGTTTATCACAAAAAAATTGCTTATTATATAACATTTAAGGTTTAATAATGGTTTTTACAGTGCATTCTTCATCTAAAAGATCTAGCATGCCCATCTTGGCCTCGATCAGGTTGATGCAAGGCTGGTTGTCGTAGAAATCGATGAGCGTCCATGGTATCTGCTCCTTCATGTACTCCTCCTGCTCCAGTTTGAACACGTGCTGGAGGGAAATGCTTTCTGTGAGTCGAGATGTGCTTGGACATGACTGATAATTTTGTGAATGCTGACACATGTTTGAAAATGCTGACCATGTTAAACTGCTGCTGGAGCTTCTCGTTGGCGTAGTTGATGCAGAACTGCTCAAAGCTGTTCACCTCGAACGTCTCAAACCTGGGCACAACAGTTCACCTCATTTTCCAGCAACTATATTTGTTCATCAATAAAGAATGAAGATGAAATAATAGCACCTCACCCACCCATAGATGTCTAGGACACCGATGAAAGAGTGCGGTTTGGAGGAAGTGCTCAGGGCCTTGTTGACCTGACCGACGATCCATGAGAACAGCTTGGCGTAAATGTGTTTTGCAAGAGCGTCACGGCCATTTATGGCCTCCAATTGGGTAACAGGCTTGTTTAGGGTTTCTGTGGCGGTCTTGAGTTTTTTATGGCACAGCCAGTGAGCCATGGATTCGTATGACACCTCAGTGAGGTCACAAAACACGGCCAGGTGGCCACTTTCATCCTGGACACAGTGCGAACAACATAGTGTGGAATCAATGTATAAACATGCATAATACTTATTAAAGAAACCATTCATTCTTGTGTACTCAATGCGACTTACAGAGGTGCAACAACTAGATGATCCTCTTTCCTTCACCTCCACATTCCCCAGATGAAGAATGGCTGACAGGATTTGGAATAAACCCATTTGGTGTGCCTCAGTAATTCCTGGAATCAATCAGCAGATACTGGCACATTTGTGGTTGAACAACTACACTAAGAGTATGTGAAGAAGCATTAAAAGGGTTTATATCATGAGGAATCTAATTGTCCTTGATCTTTTTAGATAAAAGAGCTTTATGTACTATGAAAATAGAATTTAATTTCATCCATGTTTACATGTTAACTATTACTACTGGATATTCAGAAACCTGGTCAGTCTAATCATGGATAAGGTAATAAGGATAAAATAAAAATAAAATAAAAATATGATAAAATAAATAAACACAAGAAAAAGAAAAATTAATACAAAAAATAAAAAATAAATGAAATAAAATAGAAATAAAATAAATATTAAATACAAAAATTTAATTATCAAGAAACAAACAAAAAAATTAAATAATAAAATAAACATAATGCAATACCATAAAATACAAAATAAAAATAAAATAAATGATGTTACCCATTTATCATTCTGATAGTTAGTTAAGACAATAAAAGAAGGACATATAGGACCCTGGTGTACAAAACACCTCATGGGAACATGGAAAGGTAGGATATTCATACCCAGCAGTGAAAAGGCTTTCCTTGTGGCTTCCATCTCCTTCAGGTCATTCACTCCCTCGATGATGGGACTTCTGCCTTGGTTAGTGTAGGGAAAGTCATCAGTGCTACCTTAAGAGAAAGACTGGTTACTGAAGAAAAGGAGTCCACCCTGAAGGGAAGTGGTGAACAGATTTCCTATAAAATATCAGCTGTCAGTTGACCTACAACCTACAATAACAACATCTATAACCCGCTATAACCCAGTCAAATTAAAATGCTAATGGGCTACTTGACTGTTAATTACAAACACAATGCAGAGTGGGTATCATACCTAACTTGAGAGGTTCAAATTCAGGTAAATGGGCACAAGCACAGAGCTGATAGAAGATGTGATAGTTTCTCTCCTCACATGCCTAAAACAGGAAACAGAAACTGCAAGTCAAATGATATTTCTACATAAATACATCAGGTTTTATATTTATTTGACATTATAACAACATTTTATATTACTAAAATCAACGGTGATTCATTCAAACTCTTTAAATAGATAAAATATTTAGTGGAGACGAATGAGCAGAAGACTAACCTGAAACACCACTCTAGACTTTTCCAGAAGGTACGTCCTCATATTGGCTCCAATGATGTGGTGTTTCCTGTCAAACCCAATCTCAATGTACTTCCCAAAGCGACTGCTGTTGTCGTTTCTCGTCGTCTTGGCATTTCCTATAGCCTACACACAGATGAAAGCCTCAGTATGAGAAGTTTCTTGGAAGAGATCTAGATCTTTTTGGGAGTTTTACAGGTTTGCAGAAGCTAGCTAGTTAAAGATAGGTAGCTAACTGCTGTCATACCTCCATGATGGGGCTGGACGCCAGCACTTTCTCCTCCACGCTGGCCTCAGCAGAGGAGCCGCTGACTGTGGCGAAGTAACGCATGGCATATTTAGCAGAAACGGTCTTCCCTGCACCAGATTCTCCGCTCACAATGATGGACTGATTTTTCTCATCTCTTACAGGAGGAAAAGGAGAGATTGCATTGTAATTGCCATAAATTTTTTTAGATACACTCTATTGTTTGAATCTCTTACTATTGCAAAAAGGTGTGTGCACATACCTGGCCATCTGTTTATAGGCCTCCTCTGACACGGCAAAGATATGAGGGTCAATATCACCCATGTTCTGCCCACTGTAAGCATTGATGATATCTGATCCATATATTGAAAGACTTTCATATGGATTGATGGCAACCAGGATGATTCCTATTTTTATTTTAAAACAAATAAATTATTAGATTTTTAAAACTTCTGGGTTAAAGGTCAGACTGAATTGCAATGCGTTTTCAGACTCTTTTTTTAAAGTTTGCATACTGCATGCAAAACAGTCCAATCTAAGAACAGGAGTCCATAACTCAAAGTCTAATGAGCTGTGCAGTACAGATGACACGAGCTCTGCTAGGCCATATTTTATGGTTCATATTCACTAGTAATATCTGCTGCACATGGGAGGTCTAAAGTCTACAGGTCAATGCCAAGAAAAATAAAATAAAATAAAATAAAATATGCAATTTAATTAATAAGTAATTTACAATTCAATTAAATAAAAACAACTTAAAATATGAAACTAACAGAAAATATATATCAAACATAAACAGACATACTGCTTTCATAATGGCACTGAACTGAATAGAAAAGTCAATGCTCAGAAATAAAAATAATAATAATAATAATAATAATAATAATAATAATAATAATAAAATAAAAAGTAAAATATTGAAAAATCACATTACATAAAATAAAAATTAATAAAAAAAATAATTAATCTGAATTAAATAACATTAAAAATTTTAATTAAATAAAAAAGAATTTTAAAGAAATTTAAAATAAGAAACTAACAGACTACAGACTGAACATACTGCTTTCATACTGACATTGAAGTGAATAGAAAAGTCTGATCTATGATTTTAATATATCTAATAAGCAATGTCACAAACAACATTTTGATTACCGCAGTAGGTGTAGATGAGTTTGGAGTCTGTGAATCGGACCCGGAGGTTGTGCAGCACGGCCGGTTCATGGAGGTAACTGAGAGCCGTGAGGTCGTTCTCACCCACCAGGATGTCCGGGTTACAAAGAGGAGGCAGAACACCACTCTTTGGGTCCAACTTGTACTCAAATTCCTGCGAAAAGATACTAGAGTTCAGCTGAAGCTACTGTGGAGAATTAAAAATGCTCTTAAACTGAATCTATTGCCTTGTCCTATAAACTTCTACAGTATGTGCATTTATGTGTTTGTTTTTCCTGCCATGAGCTCTACTGTCTACAAGCTGTTCATTAACTTTTATTAAACCCAGAATACTCCTTTAATGTAAAACAAGCTAATTCATCAGATGCACACACGCAGCTTAAACGCCAGTTATGTTGTGGGTAAAACATGCAAAAAGCTTTGGGTATCACTGACACACTTGCAGGAGATAAATTTAGAGGACATTTACCTCAGGAAAACCACAAGCTAAACTACATATACTCATCTTTGGCTGAGAGACTGCACACCAGTTAAATGTTACACCAGTTTTCACCAGTGAAAAAACATAGAGGGAACAGCAATGGGTGCAGAAAAATGCTGGAATTGGAATTCCACACCTATAATTTTTTCCAGCAAGTCTGACTCAACTCTGCCTCAAACTTGACTCAGTGCTGACTCAAGCAGTCCTCAAAAGCTTTAAACCACCTGATCTGGTCTTATTTATGTCATGTTTTCCCTTCATACCCATGTTGGATGGGTAAACTGGATCTTAACCTGTTACAAAACAGGGTGTATGTGAAAAAACTTTGATACTCTCACCGACTCATCCTCCAGCTGAAGATGCAGGACAGTGTCTCCAGGCTTGTAGTCTTTGGTGAGCTCTGCTGATCTCCACACCTCTGTGGTGTCTGGGATCCAGACTCGAGCAAACTGCAGGCGGTCAACATCAAGTTAGAATGAGTAGCATTATTTTTTAAATGCAATTCGAAGCAAATATAAAATGGTTTAATGCATATAAGTAATCAAATTATTAAAATGAATAAAATAAAAAAAAAATTGTTGATTTGAATGATTGTTTTATCGATGCATTCATATTTAAAACAAGAATTACATATTACTTTTAGGTTTAATAATGTGAAAATGTATCATTTATCTAAAATTAGAGCTGCAACTCAGATATTTATTTATTTTTGCTTTTCTTTCAACTTCGATCAAGCATCTGATTGCTTTATCAATGCATTCACAGTTTAAACAATAAATTAAATATTATTTATAGATTTAATATTATAAAATGGTCTAATTTACCAAAAACAAGAGATGCAAACCAAATTAAAGTTATGAATTTTCCCCCAACTTTAATCAAGCAACTGATTGTTGTTTTATCAATGCATTCCTATTTAAAACAAGAAATTAAATATTATTATTAAAATAAAAATAGATCTGCAAATATACCTGAAATAAGAGCTGCACCTGAGATTAATGTATATATTTTTGCTTTTCTTTCAACAAGCATCTGATTGTTTGATCAATGCATTCATATTTAAAGCAGTAATTTAACATTTATTATATGTTCATTGTTTGTTTGTTTGAATAATGTTCGCTGAATGTTTGATAATTAAACTTCAAAATAATTCTATTAGCCTTTTTAAAGTAAAAAAAACTTTAAAAAAGTGCTGTAAGATTGAACTGTTTGGATGGTACAATGTTGCACATGTTTCCGCTGCTCAGATGTGAAAGTAGCGGGGTTTAAACTCTCATACCTTCGAGTACAGCTCCGGCGCTGCCATTGGGCTCTGCATGGACTCCCGTTACTCCACAAACATCGCAACTCTCGGCGTCTTCTGCGACTTAGAAAACAGACATTGAGAAACGCCAAAGTTTCTGCAATCTCTCGGCTGGTGGTGTGGAAGTGTGACAGCCGCCGGGGCAATACATTGAATGGCACAGTTTAATAACTAATAGCTGTTTCCAGTGGAACATGCTGTATTATTCCGCCAGGGGGCGCTTGGCGGCTCAATACGCCGCTCCTCCATTAAACCGCATTTAAATCTCTGGATGATTTTTGTATCGCTGGAAACATATGCACACACAATAGTGTAATCATTTAATTCCATTAATTATCCAGACAAACATCTGGTGTACAAATGAAAACTCGTGCAGGTATTTCATACTCTCGATTAAAAAGTAAAACAATCAGCTAGTAATCACAGCCGTATGTGATTGGTTCGTCCTGACCACCGCTGAGAAAAGTAACAGATACCACGTGACAACGGATTCCGCAGAATAAAGACGCTGATACATTTCGGTAGCCAAATAAATATAAACTGACTGTGAGAAGTATAATAATGTTTAGTACTATTTTAATATAAAATAAAACATTATTTCTATTTAACTTCCGGGCCACCATACCCCGCCCATTATATATTTTAAGTTCATTTTTTCCCCGCTTGTTGTTTTTCTATGTGCCAATCATCCTTGTCAGTTCCAAGTATGAACCATCATTTTTCTTTTTATTATTTTCAAGACTGTTGTAGAATTTATTTATTTATTATATGTTTTACGAAATCTAAGGTAGTTATTTACATATCGCCGTCTTCTCTGCTGCTGTTGGCGTAAAGCTGTTTGTTCTTCATTTGGAGAAAGAAAGAAAAAAAAAGAAAAAAAAAAAAAGACGCCGTGGCAACTAAAGGCGTGGAAACAGTGCCGTCTTGTGGTGTTTTTGAGTTACTGCGCCCCGCCCGGGTTTACTCGGGTAGAAAAACATAATGCATGTATTTGCTTACTCCACATGAATTTGTTCATACCCGTATTCTCTGCTGCTGCGGTAAGGACTGGTTTATTCATCATTTTTTT
Source organism: Spinibarbus caldwelli (assembly GCA_039654775.1). NCBI lineage: Eukaryota > Metazoa > Chordata > Actinopteri > Cypriniformes > Cyprinidae > Spinibarbus > Spinibarbus caldwelli. Next base: position 7,644,489 of record CM077264.1, read on the forward strand.
TGTTTTGACCATATTATAGTCACCTATAAAAGAAACAATAAGAATGAATGCCGTGGAAACAGGGCCATGCATTATGTATGTCTTTCCAAATGTGAATTGGTTATTTGTATATCTGTCATCTCTGCTGCCAGGAGCTATTTGTTCATCTTCTTTGCTTTGGTAATGATACAGTCCTTGAAAAAAAATAAATAAATAATAAAATCAAACAATAAAATAAAAAGCCACCATGGCAATGAATGAGCTGGAAAGAGTGAGTTACTGCACTCCACCCAGATATACTAAAAACAATGCATACTTCAGATATAAGCTGGTTATTTGTATTACGTGTAAACTCAGTCAGTGAACAACACAAGCTAATTAAACGAAAGCCTTTATTAATTTTAATTTAACTAAGGCGTGAATCAATTTTGACTATACATAAAAGAGCAAATTACACCAAATGGCACAATGCTAGTCTCCATTAAATTTGTCTAGATAATTAAAATAATTTTAGTGTTTCAACAGCAAATCTACAACCTGAGTTCAGAAACAACTACTCGGTCACACGGCAAAACTAGTGCAAAACTAGTTTATTTACAAAACAAATGGCACAGTTGTGACAGTAAACATTTGTACAGCTCCGGTGTTCTGATAACACAACCTAGAAAACCCAGATCTCAACACACTCCTCAGTGTGGGCAAACAACGCAGCCCGAGAGAAACTGACAGTTTTAAGGTCGTTTTCATAATTAACAAGTAGGAGGCAAACAGCACATCTCAACAAACGGACTTTAAGAGCGCTGAGATGTTCTTCAGCTCAATCAGCTCACGTCTACGAGGCCTTTTGCTTCTTCCAAGAGGCACAGTTTTGGCAGAAGAGGTGGATGTGATTATTTCAAGTCCATGTTATCTATTCACGCAGGTCTTATTTCAAGACAATCACAGAACAAAGATGATCAAAAAGTGATGAAAAAAAGTGTAAAATCCTAAAATAATGCTGATCTGACTTAATGGGCCAGATTATCATGTTTAAACCTTGGCATCAATACATCGGACTGTAAGGTTAGATCCAAGTGCGATGGTAGCAGCAGTACATACACGCTTTTTAATCAAAACATTATATTGAGAGCGTTTCTACAAGCAGAAGACAACGAGAGTAAGAAAAGACAGCAAAAGAAAGACAAAACAATTAAGGCTGAGGGAACATAATGGAGACAGCAGGAATGGCACGGACGTCCACGCTGGCATTAGACGGCGAGTTTGCTGGCCACCAGAGACGGTTTCCGCTGCGGGAGGTCCTGAGGGGTGGGAATGTGGTCTCCGGTGATCTCCGTCTTCTCCGCCGCTGCTGTCGGGAGCTGCTTGTTCTTCATCTTGGCTTTGGCCATGTTATAGTCACCAGAGTCAAAGTATTTTTGCTGCAAGGAATAACAACATCATTATTTGTAATTAAGGAGCTCAATTTTAAGATTCCCTTTCAGAAACATACCCCTTTTTGTAGTCTTTTCCGCAAAAGATCTGACCCCCCGGGCTTGGTCCCGAGATGGGGGTATCGGGCCTTCAGTTTGACCTCCTCTGCTTTTTCTGGACTTACAACTGTGTCCTGCATCTCCTACATTAAATGTGGGATGAAAACTATTTCAAAACACAAATTCTTACGCCACAGAAAGCAGATTGATACAGTCTAGAAAGATTTTTCAAATCATGTCAAATTATTAAAGTTACAACAGCAATGACAGCTACATTGAAACATGCAATATATAATGAATTTGACAACTCAATTTTCCCCTCAAAAAGTTATTATAAGCATATATTATATATAAAACTATTTAAAAGTTCTATTATATATAAATAATATTTTATTTTACACTTTAGAGCTAATCTAAATACGTTTTCAGCATGCAGTCTGTGAAAATTGTTCTAAAAACACAAAGTACATTGTTTACAAAGTCTATAAAAATAACTTTTAAGCAGAGAGGTTGTTTTATATGGTCTAGCAGCTATAAACCCGACAGATTTAGGTAACGTATATTTTATTATTTTAACATGAAGTTAAAATGAATCGATATTGTCAGAGGCCGCATACAAAACTTGTTTGAATAAGCAAACCTGCTGCTCCTCTGTGCTCGCCTCCACTGCACCGGACATCAGGACAAATTAAATGCAACAAAAAAACAAAATAAAACAAAAGACAAAACCCGGGACACTGTTTATTCGCCCTCAGAGAGCCGTTAACTGACCGTCTGCGGCTGCCGCTGTCTTGAACATCCGAAAAGCTCTTCCTCGAGAGAAACAGCGCGCGGCTCACACACTCACTGTGAGCTGCACCGCCGCCTCGCGGACTGGAGGAGAACAGCGGCATTTTCAAAAAATATCTTACGCTTCATATATAAAATGATTATTTTATTACATGTAGCAGCCCATCAGCGTCGAACAAAAGAGGCAGAGAGTTTCTGACGGGTGCCTTCGATTTATTTTACTCAGATGCAATAAACTTCATTACTGAAGAATTCGTTGTCTCAATTCTTTGTTGCAAATTGCATATGCATGCATACATGCATCACAACCATTGATTGACTTCATATTTTATAATATATATGATTTCTGCAATAAATTTAGAATTTCGAAATAACACAGTTTAGTGAACCTTAACACAAAATATTTAAAAACAACTTTTTAAAAAAATGTAAAAAATATTTGAAATATTTATGGCCCACACAGTCATGGCCAAAAATATCGGCACCCTTGGAAAATATGATCAAAGAAGGTTGTGAAAATTAACCTACGTTGTTAATCCTTTTGAGCTTTTATTTAAAAATATCACAAAAATCTAACCTTTCATTGGAGAATAAGAATTTAAAATAGGGGGAAATATCATTATGAAATAAATGTTTTTCTCTAATACACGTTGGCCACAATTAACTGCACCCTTTTATTCAATACTTTTTGAAACCTCCATTTGCCAGTTTAACAGCTCTAAATTTTCTCCTATAATGCCTGATGAGGTTAGAGAACACCTGACAAGAGATCAGAGACCATTCCTTCATCCAGAATCACTCCAGACCCTTTAGATTCCCAGCTCCATGACGGTGCTTCTTCTCTTCAGTTCACCTCACTCATTTTCTACAGGGTTCAGGTCAGAGGACTGGAATGGCCAGCAGAAGCTGGGTTTTGTGCTCAGTGACCCATTTTTGTGTTGTTTTTGAGGTTTGTGTTTATTGTACGGTTGGAAGATCCAAACATGGCCCATTATAAGATTTCTAACAGAGTCAGTCACTTATTGATTTTTAATCTGTTGGTATTTGATAGAATCCATGATGCCATGTCTCTAAACAAGATGTACAGGACCTCCAGCAGAAATATAGGCCCACAACATCAAAAATACAGCAGTATATTTCATTGTACACATGGGGTACTTTTTATCCCTGTGTTCACCAAACCCATCTTGTTCGCTGCTAAATTTTTAGTTTCATCTGACCATAGAAGCCAGTCCCATTTGAAGCACCGTGCATTAGGACGATATAGACACACGTCCTTTTCCAGGCAGTTTCGTAACATTTTATGTTGATTGGAAATTCTTAATTATTGCCCTGATGGTGGAAATGGGAATTTTCACTGCTCTAGCTCTTTTCTTAAAGCCACTTCACTAATTTGTGATGCTCAATTATCTTTTGCTGCGCATCAGAAATATATTCTTTGGTTTTTCTCATTGTGATGGATGATTAAGGGAATTTGGGCTTTGTTTTCCCTCCTATTTATATTTCTGTGAAACAGGAAGCCATGGCTGGATAATTTCATGTTCATAATCACCCTGGAGTGCTCAAAATTGTGAATATGAATGGGAATATACTTCAGAGATATTTTACTCATAAGAATTTCTAGGGGTGCCAATAATTGTGTCCAATGTGTATTAGAGAAAAAGCATTTATTTCATAATGATATTTCCCCCATTTTAAATTCTTATTATCCAATGAAAGCTTAGATTTTTGTAAATTTTTTAAATAAAAGGTTAACAATGCAGATTAATTTTCACAGCCTTCTTTGATCATATTTACCAAGGGTGCCTATATTTTTGGCCATGACTGTACATCATGATAAAGCGAAAAAAGTATGATCCTGAAATGTTTTAGTGTCTTAGTAAAATTATATTTAAATGCTCAGTTTTATGATCAAAACTCTACTTTTAATTGCGGGGGGCAAAACATGTACAAATGTACAAATAAATATTCCTCAAAAACGTTGTATTTAACATTTTTCTTAAAAAAAAAAAAGTATGGAGTTGATTCATTCCAGTCAGTGTCCTAAAAAAAAAAAAAAACTAACGAAAAGTTATTCTTATATTTGAAATTTAAAAATGTATTACTTTAAATAAAGACTTCACATAAAAAAACACATAAACCATGACCTGAAAATTTAAGGATCATACTAAAATTACACTACTTTTACTTTCTAGAAAAGTATGAAATATCAATCAGATGACAGGAAACATGGCAGGAGATTATAGTAAATTATTTCATTTACAAAAATAAATGTTATGTTACGGCTGATTTTGAGGATCAGATATATCACAAATAATTTTAAATGAACTTCATGTAAGCACACTGTTTATCCAGGCTGGATAGAAAAGCAAAATCACAACAGAAGCATTTGCATTTAAATCATTTTAATGTACATAATTATCAAAAAATGGTTAGTTTCATTTTCTTACATAATCTACAATGATAAAAATATAAAGTATGGAAAATTGAAAAAAATATGCTTTTAATTAATTTGAAACAAAACCGCAAATATTGGTCCATGGCATATTTCTTTCCATTATGAATAAAAATATACACTGAATAGATCACTTTTGAAAGTGTAAACAAAGGTTTTGCTTAAATGAAGTTAAATGTGATAAATCATCTTCAAACCACAGTCATTCTTCTTTTCTAATAATGGAAAGAACCTGCTGTACACTTCACTGTAATCTCCTCATGAGAGGACCAAACAGAGCATCCCAAATATTCTCATAGAACTGAGAAACTGTTCGAAAATATTAGCAAACGACCCATTAGTTCTGGAGCCGCGACACCAGATAGTACAGCAGGAAGAAGACCACAACCAAACCGACGGACATGTAACACAAGATCTTTCTGTTGTCTCGACCGGATCGGACCATTGTGGAAAACCTCTTCACGCTTCCAGTCAACAGGCCAGTTGCACTGAGAAAATTGGAGTCCTGAGTAAACAAGGATGTTAAACACATGATGAGTTACACCCATGTGCCAACACTGCAAACACAACATACAACACTTTCAAAACACCAACCATGCCATCCAAGTAGGTGTTCTGTTCCTCAGCGTCTTTGTCAATGTCATACGCCAGCTGTGAATGAGACCAAACACATTTAAATGCAACAAAATGACATTTTTAAAATCACATTATATATAAGTCTGACTTACAGATTTGAGTCTAGAGACTTTACTGGCCAGGTTTTCTGCCATCAGCCTGTTTTCAGCATCCAGCATGTCATCCACAGCACCATGTCCTGTCAATTACACAAAATTCACTGTTATTAAGCTTTTTTTTTTTTTTGACAAAGTACATGATTTCATATCTGACCACTTTCAGTTTCGAGTTTACTTGCACTAGCAACATCAACAACAACGTAATTTTTTTTTTAGACCAGAGAAGCAACATAATATTGAAATATTATGTGGTTATACTAATAAAATAGCTGAAATGAAAATACGACTGTATATCATAAGAAAACTGCTACGTGTCACTTACCTCGATTCCATGGATCAGCCATCTTTAAAGAGCTAATCAGCTAACAACCCCGAAAAACACCAATAAAAACTATTCGCTTTAACTGTAAATGCCTTCTTAAACAAAAGATAACACATAGACGTTCAGTAAAATTGTTGAGAACTGTAAAACTGGATGCGAACCGCTGAACAGCGAAGCAGCAGTCGCTGGGGATTCTGGGATATGTTTGTCCGCCACTCATTCATTTCTCTATCATAAGGACTCCGTCTGATTGCATAAGCTTCCTAGCCAGCCATCTGCTTGTGTTTGCTTTAAACATTTTGTTCGGTTAATATTATTTATTTATTTTAAACGACATTGATATGAAATAAACAGCGCGTGTCACTGTTGTGCTGGTAAGCATCTTTATTTTAACCTTGATTATGCGGTCATTATAAAGACGAATCGCAATATGCAATAACGGACGCATTATTAAATTAGATAATATTTGCATGTATAACTGTGCATTTTGTGCATTAAATGAAATATATTCTCTATTGCCCTATAATTGAAGTAGATTTTAAAATGGTGATTTTTAAACATAATTAACTGTTTTAATATTGATGTTTTAACAGGAGTGCGGTTTGTGATTATTTCAATGCTTGTGTTGAATGATCACATTCACAGCTGTCTGCTGAATCTCTTAATGTACGATTTTTATATATTTATAGCGAATACTATGCACTGCATGGTTTTAAAAAGGCATTTAAATAAGGTTTTTAAATTAGTAAAAATGTACGAAGCTTAATTGAAATTATGTACCAAGCAAAAGAGGGACAAACCTTTCTGAAATTATAGTAAATGTTTCAATTATACATATTTAAATGCTGTAACTTAATGTATATTATATAATATACTATAACATTTTTCACGTTGTATTAGTTTATTAGTTCTATTACATAAATCTCATTCTTATTTCATTTATGTATGATCGAAGACTATGCATCACGTTAAGTTTATTAGTTTGTTGAAACTGTAATTCAACTTAATGGAAATCTATATATGTAATTAAAATACATTTATCTTAAATATAGGGCTAAATACTTTTTGAGTTTAGAATCTCAAAAAACAATCAATATAAAATCAATTTAACAGTGACATTTTTAATTTAAAAAGAAAATGTGTTATAGAGGCAACCCCTTAATGCTAATGTAATTTTTAATTTAAAATTAATTTATTTAATTTATATATGCATTTCTTTGTTCTTTTTTGTAGTGTGGAGCACCAGTTAGCCACAGATTGTCATAATGTTGGCCCGTAAAGGTCTTTTGCCTGATGGTTTCCTGCTGACACGACTCGCTGAGGATGCCACACAACCCAGTCGCATCCGGCCAAAGTCACAGAGGGCACGTTTCATCACCAAGAGCGGGTCTTGTAATGTTGCCCACAAGAATATACGAGAACAGGTGTGTTGCACAGATGAACTCTGGTCCAAGCAAATGTTTAAATTCACTCACATATTGTAGTATAATGTATTTATTAGGCAACAGATGCAATACACTTTATTGATTAGATTCTGTTGCTTCTCAGGGCCGGTTTCTCCAAGATGTTTTCACCACCATGGTGGACCTGAAATGGCAGCATTCCCTCCTCATCTTCACTTCAGCGTTCCTCTGCTCCTGGATGCTCTTTGCTATGGTGTGGTGGCTCTTAGCGTTTGCTCACGGTGATCTGGAGCCTCGAGATCCCAGCGAGCCCGGACCTGTGCCGTGTGTCACTTCCATTCACTCCTTCACGTCTGCCTTTCTGTTCTCCATTGAGGTGCAGGTAAGGAGCAATCTGGATGGATTTGAATCCAATTGTTGAGTCATTGAGAACCAAATGGCTGAGCATTTTGAACCTGTAATAATTTCTGTAATATCAGGTGACTATTGGTTTCGGAGGACGAATGGTGACGGAGGAATGTCCACTGGCCATCATAGTCCTCATTATCCAGAACATTCTGGGCTTGATCATCAACGCCATCATGCTGGGCTGTGTATTCATGAAGACAGCTCAAGCCAACCGGAGAGCAGAAACCCTCATCTTCTCCCGTAACGCAGTCATTGCACCGCGGAACGGCCGACCAACGTTCATGTTCCGCGTCGGGGATCTGAGAAAGAGCATGATCATCTCAGCCACCATACAGCTGCAGGTGACTTATATTTTCAACTCTCTGAAAAACAAAAGTTCTTTATTGGCTAGTTTCATGAAGAACTTTTAACATCAATGGAACTTTTCCATTGGACAGAAAGTTCTGTGGAAGTGAAAGGTTCTTTAAATTCTTCAGAACTGTTCACTAAATGGTTCTTCTATGGAATCGTTGTGAAACCCCCCCTTTTGGAATCTGAATTTGTAAGCGTGTAGAACTTCTGTCCAGAACTTCTTGAGTTGAATTCCACCCTAATCTTGATGTTTGTTCTTCAGGTGATTCGGCGGACAGTGACTGCAGAGGGTGAGGTGATTCCTGTCTGTCAGCTCGATATCCAGGTGGAAAACCCTCTCAGGAGCAACGGCATATTCCTTGTCTCTCCACTTATAATCAGTCACACCATTGACAGAGGAAGTCCATTGTACGAGGTCTCAGCACAGTCGCTGGCTACCGAAGACCTGGAGATCATTGTCATTTTGGAAGGTGAATGGAGTGCATTCTCTTTATTGTAATCATTTTAATAGCAATAAATTAATTAATTTCAGTCATTTCTAAACTGAAAAGAATTTGCTGCTTGTATAGCTCACTAGATTTTGAAACAGAGCCAATGTGTCTGTTCTACCAGGTGTTGTAGAGACCACTGGCATCACAATGCAGGCCCGTACATCCTACACACCAGAGGAGATCTTGTGGGGTCGGCGTTTCGTCTCCATTATGACGGAAGAGGATGGGCGCTACTCCATCGACTACTCCAAATTTGGAAACACCGTCCCTGTCCGGATGCCGGCTCTTAGTGCTAAGGAGCTGGACCAGACCAGAGGTGTACAAGACAGTGGACCCCACGAGGGTAAACCTCAGGGCTGGGGGCTGGTGAGGGCGGGACGGGGTGGTTACAGGAGGGGGGGTGGCCGGGCTTGCGATGACACGGCAGCCAAGCCTTGGTACGTGCCAGCGGAAAAAGAGGAGGAGAAGAAGGGTCAAAAGAAAACGGTGAAACTTGAGGAAATAGGCAGAGAAATTGAAGAAGAAACAATGGAGGACATGAGCGATTAGAACAAAAACATTTATTTGGTTTTTCCAGATATGGAAGTAGAAATAACCTAGCAGTTACTGGCAACTAGTTCACTTACAGGGATAGTTCACCCAAAAATGAAAATTTTGTCATTATTTACTCACCCTCATGTCGTTCCAAACTCATAAGACTTGTATATCTTCACAGGACTTGGAAAAAAAACACTAAATTCCTATGGATTTGTTTTACAGTGTCTTTATGACCTTTTTTGATCTTCTAAGTTTTGGTTACCTGGACTTTCAATGAATGGACAGAAATCTTTCAGGTTTTATTCAAAATATGTTAATTTGTGTTTCGAAGATTAACTAAAGTCTTATAGGTTTGGAACAACATGAGGGTGAGGGTGATGACAGAGTTTTCATTTTTGGTAAACTATCCCTTTAATAGTCAAGAATAGTATAAATAATAGTCTCAAATAGGTTTTTATACTACACATGTTTTGTAAACTGTCAAAACATGGACAACTGTGGCATTGTTTACGATTACCTCTGAGAATTTCTTGTAGATTTTATCCTTTTCTGCCAGCAATATAATGAATTTGAGGATTGTTTTAACAGAAAATGTGGTTTCTTGGCAGTACTGGTCAAGATATGGACCATAGTTAGGGTAGATGCCATAATTTGTTCAGTAAGAATTAAAAGCAGGCTGTGGTGGTTAGAAGTTTAGGCAATACACTCAACTTTCAAGTTGTGAAATTAAACATGACCAAAAACCTTAAATCGGCACAAACTATTTAACAGAATGTGTTTCTATTCGCCACAGCTTTGTTTTTATTCACGTCAAATTAAATATGGCATATACCTCAATTAAAATGTATTACTGCTGCTGTTGAAGCAAACGTGGCAGCTGTATGTTTGTATGTTGGGTTTTGATACCATAACCCTTTTAAAAATATTCCAGTTCTTTGCCTTTTTGTGTTCTCATCTTGTTTTATGAGATGCGATGTGTTTACGTGACTAACAGGGATAGTTTTGATTTTTAGATCGTTCCAAACCTGTATGACCTGACCTTCATTCTTCTTCAGAATGTAAAAGAAAATATTTTAAAGAATGTTAGTAACCAAAAAGGTTTGATTCCCTTTGACTTCCATGGAATTTGACTTCTATGTAATTCAGTGGGAACCAAAACTGTTTAGTTACCAACATTCTTTAAAAGAAGATATTTGGTAACTAAACCGTTTCAGTTCCATTGACTACCATTATATAGATAAAAAAATACAATGCAAATCAGTGGGAACCAGTCAATGGGTATCATTTACTCACACTCATATCATTCCAAACCTTTATGTCTTCTGTGGAACACACACACACACAAATATATTTCGAAGAATGTTAGTAACCAAACAGCATTGGTTCTCTTTGACTTATATTGTATTTTTTTATTCATACAATGGAAGTCAATGGAAACCGAAACCATTTCGTTACAAACATTCTTCAAAATATCTTCCACATTCCACAGCAGAAAGAAAGTCAAACAAGTTTGGAATGACATGATGGTGATTAATTTAAATTTTTGGGTGGACTATCCCTTTAATGTGGCTATCATGGTTGTTTAGTTTGTAAGTGTTGACATATTGTGTTTACCTTGTGCTTGTGCAATCATGTGTTGTGAACTAGAGGACCTGAACTCCTAAAACACATTCCTTCATGTCTGTGTCCTATTTAAATGTGACCATTAGAGAATACATTCCATGTTGATTTAACTGTTTACATATCTGTGGGTTAATTTATTTTGTGTAATTCACATATTTAATAAAGTATATGACATTTTATATATCTGACTGAAGGAATTCCTGAAATTTTCTTTACTTTTTTTTCGGAAAACGGCATGTTATGTCACAGGATTAGGGATCAACAGCTGGGCAGACTTTACTTTTAGAGACTTTGCAGCGAGTGAAGCTGTTCCATCTGCGTTCAGATGGTGTAGATTTTAAAATCGGCTGTTTCAAATCCACTCACTGAATATATTCCTCCTTTTTAGTCATTTTAGTGTTATATTGATGTTAGGTGTTGCATTTAAATGGCTAGTTGAAGTGGAGCTGTCCGCGGTGCTGAATGGACACTTGAAGCAGTGCAGGTGGTATGAAATTGGACATTTAAGATACTAAAGGGTAAGGCAACCTCAAAAGCACCTGTTTTTAAAAACATTTAAAATGTGTAAATTCAGAAAATCAATTTATTGTTATTTATTTATATATTTTTTTTTACTAATGTAAAGGTCCTACATACAAAGGTCATTTATGAAAGGATCAAACATTTTGCTCTATTCTTTTAAAATATCAGCCAAAAAAAATAATAATAATAATGATAATTTAAATAAAAATGAAGTCAGAAAACAGTGGTATTAGAATAAAAAATGTTTACAACAAACAGTGCTTTTTGATATACAAGTGGTTAGTTAAAACCAAACGATCACAAATAATGGTACATTGTAAATATATAGATATCCATAAAAGGTATGGCGTATGGCAAGAAATAGCTTTTGAGGACACTAGTGAGAAATCATGCAGTTATGCAGCAGGACCAGAGGCCGGTGAGCACTGCCAGCAGAGATAAGATCCACGTGCTTGCTGCGGTCGCTGGTCCGCTGTTACACAGGTCGGTGTTGCAGCACCTGTAAGTATATTCTGATATCGACGGAAACTTCTGGGACAGACGAGAGTTATCACAGTCAGTGTAACGAATGCACCGGCGAATGGTCTTCCCACCTAGAAAATGAGAACTGTTAGTTAGTGAACACAGATATAGAATAGAATAGAATAGAATAGAATAGAATAGAATGTTTTAAAAAAATAAGTCACAAAGTATGAATGCCAGTGCATTAAAAAAAACAAGATAACAAAGCAAATGGAATTATATTGATTAATGTTATTTTAAAAGAAGCATATTTTAAGCATTTTTAAAAAAGGAAACTAAGTTAGAATTTAAATTATCAACTTATTTATACTATAGAAATTAAATACTATATATACTATACTATAAAAATGAAATGTAACTGAATTCATACATCTACCAAAAATCAAATCAACAATAAATCCATCTTATCTTTTTGGGATTTAAGGCAAATTGGAAGTCATCGTAACTTTAAGAGGTTATTAATGACTTTTCACAACATTTTTTTCAGGAATTTCAATTCTTAAGTTTTGCCTTTAGAACATTTTTAATAAAAAAAAAAAAAAAAAAGGCTGTTGTATAGACAAGTCTATCATTAAAACACTAAAAACTTTATTAAACTAAAAACTTACACTTTAAGAGAGTTATTTGGTCTTTTTATTTGAAAAAAACTGTTTTGATGAACATTTAATTACGAATTAATAAACAGTATTAAGTAAGTGATTATTTTTAGACAGATTAATTAGCAAAGTACAGCTGTGATTAGTTTTAAAAAGTTAACAAAAGTCAACATCAGTGGTTAGTAGTTATTTCAAAAGTGGTTCAGAAAAGTAATGTTAATTCTTATAAAATGTCTTGTGTCACTTGTTTTCAGATGTTTGATAAATATAAGATAAGATAATATAATATAAATTGAAACAATAATTGTGTTTTAAAATGCATACATGAGCCAAACACTAAACTATTAAAATAAATAAAAATGTAAAAGCCAAAACCTTTCAGTCTCCATCTCAGGAGGATTTGTACCACTGCATACTAAAACTTCATCCACAAACCTTTCTCATGAAGATACAAACATGCATCCTCATAAGAACAAACTTGCTGCACTGCGCATCGTCCCCCGGTGTAATCCTCACACTTGTAGCATTGAAGAGACGAGCCTGCAGAGGAGAATCGGATTCCATAATGCTTAACGCCTGTTTCAAATAAAAAGCACCGAGGTCATGACCAAAGCCACACAAAACTAAGCCAACAATAATTATGTGCATTAACTTACCTAAGCTAAGAGTCACACAACAGACCAACAGAAAAAATCCAAGAGAGCACTTCATTATGAGAAAACCTTCCTGACCTAAGAGACTGATAATGAACAACAGTAAACTAAAATAAAAAAAAAACAAATCAGCATATTAATGAAAGGTCAGTACATTAATGATTTCTGAAGGATCATGTGACACTGAAGGCTGCAGTAATGATGCTGACAATTCAGCTTTGCATCACAGGAGAAAAATACATTTTACAATATATTCACTTAGAAAACAGTTTTAAACTGTAATTGTAATTTTCAAAATTGTAATACTGTTTCACAATATTAGTGTTTTACTGTATTTTTGAGCACATAAATGCAGCCTTGGTGAGCAGAAAAGACTTAAAAACATTAAAAATCACAATATTTGCAAACTTTTGACAAGTACTGTATATACAATATATATACATATATTGTATATACTGAATATATAAAAATGAAATCATGCAATACATAAAATAAAACTAACCGTAATTGCACAAATGTTCAACAATCTTTTGCAATACTTGTATGACAGCTGTAGGAAAATAATAGCATCAGAATTATATTAAATATCACTTACCCTGCTCGAAATATTCAGGCTTACTCCAAGCTTGTACGTTTCAACAGTCCAAAAGCATTCCTCGTGCCACCTCTTCCCTGCTCGAGCTCTCGCCCAGCCTCACCCTTGCCCTACATGAATGATGTCATTGATGGAGTTTCTCCTAGACGCCAAGACAGATTAAACGCATCCCAAAAACGAGACATTATGTTTAACACTCATTATTATTAATGACCACCTTATACTGCAACTCTTATATATGCGTGACTTCAGATTCATTAGCCACTGTAGGTAAATAACTATAATAAGTGCAGTAAACAGTAAAACTTTGCATTACAAACCAGTGTGTTTATGATTATGATAGTAAATTAAACATGATAACCGTTTACCAGTTTGCAATATAAAGCAGCAGCATAACGGACTCTTTTTGTACAAGTAAAATAGCATGACACCAGAAACCTTGCACATTTAAGCTACAAATGGCGGCAACCGCTTTTATGTTAAAAGTGGATATTGTCTGTAGTGTTCAGAAAGTAACTAGAAAACAGTTACTTGCAAAATAAGCAACAAATTCAGTTTAAAACGCAGTTACAATGTAGTTTTCCTGCATGCAACATTCAATGGATTTTTACACATCATAACGCATCTCAAAAACAATTGCATTTCGCTGAATGATTATCTTGTACAGCCAGAACAGGGTTATATTAACCTAATACAGAGGACATTCAGAATTTGCCTTTACAAAGACCTTATACAGAATCTCAAAACAAAAGATCTTGACTCTGTTCATAGAACTTTAGTTCAATCTAATTGTCTTTCTATCCGTACAGCATAACGACTGACCACGAAAATTAAAACCCAATCCTTTCTGCTACGTTTCCCAACGCTGCAGCTGGTGTTGACAATAAGGCCTGTGTCACATTTCTCAGAGCCTCTCTGCAGTCATGGAAGCACTCAATTCAAATGTCATCTCAATGCCGCCCTTATTTCAGACTGAATCTGAAAAGGCACGAAATACAACTGTGAATCTGTACACGATGATAGCAGAACAATCGAAGTTAAGCAAATGAATTTGTTGGTATTTAAAACAGTGAAGTGGTGTTGTTTGTGTGGCAGCCCACACAAGTACTCATGTTGTTGCTTTTCTGCTACATTACCAAAGGGAGCAGAAAATCATCCATCACGTCAGAATGCTAATATCCAGGAGAAGGCGTGATGATTGACTTTTTCCACAGTGCCGGAATGGCACTGTGTTTAAAGGACCAAATCTAGGCACAGATGAACAATGAAGCTGTGGTGAGACAGGCAACAAAGAGCACTTGATCTTTGTTTGGGGTGTGGCATTCAGTGCAGCATTTTAGTGTTTATGAGACATCTTAAAAAAAATTACAAAAACATTTCACTAGTGGTTTAGGTTTCAGTTAACAGATCATGTGTTTTTATTCTGTGAGGTTAATTACACAAAATTTCAAATGTTGGGGGAAAAAAATGTTTTTTTTTTACATGCAACAATCAAGATGACTTTTTTTTTTTAAACCTTAAGTCATCTTATCTATAAATGGTGACACGATTAAAGGAATAGTTAACCTAAAAATGAAAATCTGCTGAAAATTTACTTAGGCCATGCAAGAAGTAGATGAGTTTGTTTCTTCTTTGGACCGGATTTAAAGAAATGCATTACATCACTTGCTTACCAATGGATCCTCTGCAGTGAATGGGTGCCGTCAGAATGAGAGTCTGAACAGCTAATAAAAACATTACTATAACACACATGTAATCCACACAACTTTAAGTTTTAAACTTCAAACCATTGCTTATGAGTGCTATCCATAATATTGCAGAAAAGTAATATTTTCTGAAGTATGCACAGATCAAGAACCATTTATAAGCTTACATGTAGATCGTTTTAACCAGCTGTTTGGACTCTCATTCTGATGGCACCCATTCACTGCATAGCAAATTCATCTTGGATGGCCTGATGGTGAATACATTTTCAGCAAATTGTCATTTTTGAGTGAACTATTCCTTCAAGCAAACCAGTTTTTTAAAAAAAATCACTATGACAAGGAAATAACATAAAAAAAAACTTTATTAAACCATTATTTGTTGAATATAGATTCCATATGCTGTCATTTTATGTGGGTTTCTATAATACATGTACACATTCTCCAGGTATACATTTCACATGTAGTTCATATTCTTGAGTTTCCAGTGTTATGTTTTCAGGAAGGAAGGGTGTATGAATCCAAGCAAATGACATTTTTCTTCAAGAAGAAACTGAATGACAATACAGAGCTACCATTCAATTACTTTGTTTGAAAATAAACTGAAATCAGAAGTAACTTTGTTCCTAAGGCCTTAGACCTGGTGTCTCCCAGATAAAAACATTGAAAAACATTTCATATTAATTAATGATAAGGACAATGCACATTATTTTGTTTACGTGACAAGTAAATCAAGAAAATACAAAATTATGAATCTAGACATAACATTTACATTTGGTACACATAGTATTTGATTAAAGGAAAATACATATTAAATCCTTAACTAAACAAAATCAGGCTTGACTTTGGCTCATTTTATGAGAATTCACCATTGAAGATGAGCAAATGTTTTCTTTGACACAGCTATGGTGTATACCTCCCAACACGAAGATTCACTGGATGACATACCTCACTGTGAGGTAACAGTCTAACATTCAAAAGCATTCACATACATATAAGAAAAGATTCGATTTTTGGCAGCTCACTTATTGTTCCTTAACACAATTCTATTGCTATTCCAAATGAGTTCAGATGTGGGTATGCTATGACGTGAAAATATGAAAATAGCTAACTACTTTGAAACATAATAGCTCAACCAATTAAATGAGAATAATCTTTTGCGTAGAACACAGTTTTTGAAATTTCTCTTTTTAAAATTTACATTTGTTAAAACAGAATAAAAATGGATTTATTGAAATAATCCTTTCCATAAAATACAAGCTTTCTGAAGCTTTAAACACGTTAAGACGTGCAAAATCTAAATCTATTTTAAAATAAAGACAAGCCATTTCAGTTTGATTAATGTAAAACGCTGCAGCACATGGAAGGTTGTCCAGCCTTAACTGTACATGTGGAAAGTTAAAGGTTAACGTAACTTTACAGAAGACTGCATTTAACTGCTCTTTTTTGATTTTGCACAGATGTATACAGTGAGAACAATCAATACTTTTCAATATTACTGCATTTAAAATTGATAAATTGAGATATACCACAGATTACAATATTTTCTAAACTGATAATAATGATGCTTTAACAACTGTATAATTGAATAAAATTAACGTTAAATTTCAACTGCAACATTGAAAATATTACTATTATAAATGCCTTATAATTACCAATAAATCTCTACTGGTGACCATTTTTTGATCTTGAGAAATTATTTTTTAAAATGAGTTATGATTGAAAAATATGGAAATTTTTAGAACAAGATTAAGAAAGAAATAAAAAAGGGTGAATCCATACGCATCTTGTAAAACATGCTCTAAATTCCACAGTTTTGCTTCAAGGAACATTATTATTAAGTATTAGACTTGCTTGTATTTAAGAATGTACAATTTAAGTGTAAAATATATATTGCACATGTATAATTGATGGAATTTAGTGGCAAGGCAAAGTAAGGCAAAAATAACAAGTGAAAATATATGGAAAAATATATGGTGCTAACCATAACACATGCACTGCTAGAATACACGAATGCACATAATAACACAATCAAAAATATAAAAGCTTTGTTCTTGTATGACTTTGATTTAAATAGTGATATTCTTTCAGATACTAAAATTTCATCCAAAGGTAAACTGTCGCACAGTGTCGCCTACTAGTGGTGACGTCATGCACAAGCATTTGTATTGGATGAAAATATTGCTGAGACAGACAGTGACGCAATTTTGGGGTATTATTACTTAAGTATTTTCTGTTTATCATTTAAAATTCTTAGTAAACATTTGACTATTTAGACCGCCTCTATGCAGCATTAAAAAGTAAACATATTTGTTGCTTTGATGTGGCATCAGAGTAAAATCGCTTCAAACATGAAAATTTAACTATGATATAATTTGAACTGGCTCATAAGGGGGTCTGACATGGTTGCCGGTAGCAGTACATATAAGCATGTACCAGAAATCAAGCACCAGCACACGCTAAAAGAACCGAGAAAACTTTTTTTTCCTATCGGTAAGGCATTCAAACCCTGCATATTTAGGCTATATATTTGAAATCTCTAAATCTGATTGGGTGTAAACTGCACATTACAGATGCCCGATTGCATAAAGTATTATGGGACATCAGCATGTTATCAAACCAAGATTTACACATAATCTTAAGAGTAATGGTTAACTAAAGAGTATCTAAAAAACATTATGTTAGGAATATACTGCATGGCAAAATAGTGGCTATTTCCATTCCAATCAGCGGTAACCAGCATAAGAACATGCTATAAACGTTAAGCACTTTTTGTTATATCATTTCCATACACACAAGTCTACATACAAATACAGAATGATTGCTCAAATTATATTGCAGATATAATAATAAAACTGTTTTTCCAGAACATATAGTTGAATCAGTTTTTGCAAGGAGGTGACATTTTCAGAGATTAAAAAAGACTGTATGAGGCTTCACTCACCAATGCCTGATGAAATGGTGCTCAGTCGAACATTCACCTAAAGTCAACAATCCTCAAGACTTGAAAATAGTATCTCTTTGGACAAAAACACATATCAACACATCACAACCATTTACATGAACATTTTAAAGTGTTTCATGTGCCTGCGACCTGCAAAGGCATTCATAGCAACTCTTAGAGAAGATGCTGATCTAGGCCATTTTAGCAGCAGGGCCAGTGTCAAACTACTTGGCCAATCACATTATAGTCCCGATCAGCCCTTTTCCAATGAGATGGCGTTTTGGAATCATGTTGGCTGAGTAATTGGCGCCGATCAGTCAAATATCTGGATAATACTCTGCATTCATATCCATATTGTGCAACACAGACTTTTGTTCGGTGGTGGACATTCTGCTCAGCACTTCTGCTGAGAGCGAATAGCTGTTCCCGGATTTCTCTTCAAACCAGCTGTCCAATGCTCGCTTTCCATCAAAGCTTCCAATAGGTGGTCCGTTCACTGCCAAGATGAGCAGATCATTGATCTGATCCAGAGTCAGTCTGGAACGGCTATTTTTGCGCACTTTCTGCAATGAGCATCTTCCCTTGTCGCAGCATGTTGATGATGTTGGCAAGACCTTGACAACCTGCAGGATGTGATTTAGAAGAGGAAAACGTTGCTTGTATCTGAAGATGTGGCTGACTACTTCTTTAAAACCATTCACACTACAATAATCAGCTTTTAGATCCCTCCATTCAACTACAAGGCTTCCTCGGGCATCTATTCTTTCTTGAGAGAGTTCTCGGCCAGATGAAGGAATAGTCTCCAGGTGGTCAAAAATTACAAGAATCTCCTCTTCTCCATATGCACCAAGATCATCCTTCTTAAGAGGCCACGAGGCCAGGTCAAGGATCTGACAAGCCTGGACCACTGTGCGACTGCGTGGATCAAAACGTTGGGCCAGGATGCCTTGACTTCGCTGACAGATCTTCTCTCGAATGGACTGAAACTTGGACTCGGCAACCCGCAAGTTCTTGAGGTCCACGCCATTGAAACTCTCCCGGAAGTTGTCCTCAAACTCCTGTAGGTACTCCCCTGGGGAGTCCACCAATTGACCAATTTCATTAATAGCATCCTCAATTTTTGAGTCCACCTGTGACGGCAACAGATAGTCTCCCTGAAAGATGAAAGCAAGTCGTGAAAAGACGGCAATGATGTCCAACAGAAAGTAGATCAGCTTCACCGACTGATAATCCAACAGGAACTGTAGGAGAGACAGAGCAATGGCAGCAGCATCGCCTCTCTGGGTTTGGCTGCTTATGCTCTTCAAGTGAGCAACCACCTCCAGATAGTCCTTGATTAGGGCATTGAGAACATTGGGTTCCCCTATGATCCAACGAATGACCCTAATATCCCCAAGAAATTCAGTTTCCTCAGACAAAGTTGGTGCTGTCGACCTCAACTCAGCCATCATACGTGGAGAATACCGGTAGAAGCTAAGCAGTTGCTTCAAGTTGTTTTCCAAATCCTCCAAGCAAGACAGCTCCTTCCCGCTGATGGCATCCAGAACCTCTAAATGGGGACGATGGATCATCACAGGTAGACACAACACCCAAGGGATTGTCTTTCGTATGGCTATGTAAATTTTTGCCCTCAAACTAGAGGAGAGGTTTGAACCATCTATTCCCAAGCCAACAACTAGCATGTCCTGGAGTCTTAGACCAAGGACACCAAAGGCACGATCCACAGCCTGGAGGTAGCCTTCCACATTGCCTCCACAAAGCCTTTGTAGGGAAAGAAACTCTGTGGCAGGAAGTCCATCAGTGGTGGTGAACTGGACATAAACGGCAATAGAGTCAGCCAAGAGTTCATCATTCTGTCCATCCATGATGATGCTTAGAAAGGGCGATAGGCGAATCTTCTCGGCCAAATCCTCTTTGAATGCTCGGGCAATGTGTTGGATGAGAATCTGACAGTCATTTTCATTCATGTACTGATCTACTACTTTGAGGTCGCACTTCTTGAGGAGCTCCGCCAAGGGTCGCAGATCAGAAAATGGCCTTCCTTCCAAAGCTAGATGGTAGGCAGCGTTGAAGAGAGTCATCATATTACGACACATCTCCTCTGTCTTCTCTGGGTGCATGCGAAGTTTGTAAAGCTGCAAACACTTCTTATGCAGATTGCTCTGGCTGTGAAGTTTAATGGTGTGGATTTTGAATTGCTTGGAACCGATAATAAAAGCAGAGGTGCGGGAGGACTGGACGGTGTATTGTCGGCACACGTGGCACCACATCTCATTAAGTGTGGGCGAGTAACGGAGAAACCAGAACTTCTTTAGCCACTCCTGTTTGAAGCGTCGAATCCGACGACCTGAGCCAACCGAGAGTTTTGAAGACTCATCTGTAGCCACCATAAGGTCAGCAGAAATGGACTCATCAGCAGAATCAACATCCTGGTCATCCTCCTCAAGCGCCGCTGGGATGGGCGTCATGGCGTCTACAACAAATGAGTAAACAGAGCACAAAATTAAACTGAAAACCAACACAAAGCAAGATTAATCTCAGTTATTTACTGCTAAGTTTTGGCATGAATGAAGGTTTCAGAGTTTTTATACGTATTGTAAGCACGCCTTCTCAATACAGTTCACAATATCTCAAGTTCTACATCAACTAATACACTAATACAAATCATTTTTAAGTACGATTAAATTCAAACATTCTTAATTCCACAAACCAACTTTAGTAGCAGGCTCCAAAAAGAAAACACTCCTTAATTATTTTATTAAAACCTTTAATTAAGAGTGCACTTCCATTTGAAACATTTCAACAAATTTGGCAATCACACAACAAAGGAACAGTAATTGATTGACTACGAGACAAAATTGTCTACATAGCTATATGTTTAAAAATAAATCATCAATATCTACTGCTGAAAGGCTCTCATCCATGGTAGCGTTCCATCCCAGGTGGAAACCTACCTCTGAGGTCCTCACTAGGAAGTGGTTCAGATGGTGGTAAAGGCTTAATTTCAGCATGCCCCTGTCCTCTGAGACGGAGCAGTTCTGCCTCCAGCTCACGGATTCGTCGTTTTAACCTCACACAGTTTGGGCAGAAAGATGTTGAAGGCCCTTCGCCAGTCAGAGTCACCTCTTCTTCTGTTTCTTCCATTTTAATGCATTTCGCATCAAAACCACTCTCGTAGTGTTCCATGGAAGCCAATCCAGAGGTGAAGACAGCCTCTTTACACTCTGCGTCAGGCTGGCTGAAAACCTGGCAGACATTTGTTCTTGCTCTTTGAAAAGACAGGGGGTTGTTCTGACTTTGATTAGCCTCCAGGGATGCTTCCAGGACATCTTTGAAAATGAGGTCAATCTTCTTTTTCTTGGCCTGGGGCTGGTTTTCTGCCTCATCACTTCCATGCTTACTTAGGGTCCGTCTACCGTGCATTGCAGATCTCAATACTGGACCTTTAGGCTCCTCTTGTTCTTCTAATTTCACTCCTGCAATACAATAGTGTTATGGTTAATGTTTGTAACACTATCGGCATTTTAAAAAACTGTGGTCAATAATAAATTTGATTATTAAAAAAGTAAGATGGCTAAAGCAGGGTAAGTGAAAAAAAGTATATAAATCCCATTTCACTTACCTGTTAAACCATTGAAGGCCTGGAACATCTCTTCTGGGAACTTTTTTGTTGATCAAAAATGTTCAGTATGAAATGTTACATTTTGGTCTGTTGCTCATAGAAAGCTTTCAGAAGACTTGAAATATAGCGCACAAATTATATTTATCACATTTTTTATTTTTTATGATGCCTTTGGACCCCCTTTGAAGCTTGGAACTTCCAGCTTGTGTTAATGATTATTGAAAGGAAAACAGCTACCAGTAGAATTCTTTAAAGAATGTTTGGAACAACATGGGGACGAGTATGTAGTGCTAATTTTTGTTTGGCTGAACTACTTTATAGTTCATACTGTTTAAATTTTGGTCAAATCAGTCTTGTCTAGTGTTCAACAACAGATCTAATCCAGTAAACCAAATATAAATGTCTTTTATACTAAATGAACATAACTATTATTCATTTAGAAAATAGTTTTGGTTTAAACTGATGCAAATTTTAAAAAAGTGCTGTTAGGATTTTATAAGAATATATTATTATTCCAGTTAAAGAGTCTCTACATCTGGATTCAACCTTGCAGTTTTTGTATTAGCAGCCCATTAAAATGTCTTTGGAGATTCCTTAACGTTCAATTTATTTGTCTTTTTTTTTTGGCTCAAGCACCAGCGAGGGGTGTCTCACCTGTGTCCAGATTGCGGTCAATGCTGTCCCGAGACACACTCTGTAGTCGCCTCATGTACTCGCTGCTGTACCACACACAGAGTTTCTCGCCCACCGTCAGTCTCTGACACACTCGGAAGTAGATTTCTTCGCCATGTTGAAATGCACTCAGGTTCTTTTTACTCTCTTCAGAAGAAATCAGAATAAACCTGAGAGGAATAAACAAAATTAGCATTGTGAACAATTAAATCAATATAACCATAGTGACTAAAACAACAACATTTTCCACACAAGATCCGTACATTACAATAGCACAAAGAAAAGGAGAAGAATAATTAAAGTGGATGTCATCTCAATAACATGGTGTTACCTCATCCAGTTAGATGTAGTTTCATCACTCCCATCAACAAATTTATATTTGTTGTCCTTATCAACAATCTGTAATAAACATTTGAAATTAATATATAGTTTGTACCTGCATTAAAAATTATTACGAATACATACAACTATGCTAAATGGTGTTTAAGCTTACAACAATACCTACCATCCAAGAGTATGGCCCTGAGGGTTTATCCGAGGCCATTATTTGGCCTTGATAAGGACCAAACAGCGCCCCCTTTGGTATGTTTTTATCCATGCAGCAGACATCCACCTTATCACCATCTCGGTGGATCTCAATGCCTGAGGGTACAGTGAGAGCTGCCCGATTGGGCACCCCTGATGCCACAGGGGTGTCTGGCACAAAAACAGGGGGCCCATGGGTAGGGCACTCCTCCAAGAAATACTTCTTGCACTCTTCACAGACTGTACATGTTATATTAAATAAGCAATGAGTAAAAAGATATTTTATATATATATATATATATATATATATATATATATATATATATATATATATATATATATATATATATATCATTTGAGATGAAATTTCCAGTGATATACACAACACTTTTATTTAAAGTTAAAGTAAATGATACTTACACCAAAAACTGGTCGAATGCTCATGGTCAACTTTTAGTTTTTTGTTTGGCTCTTCAGTCGACTTCTCATTTGAGGCACTGGTAAATATGTAGAAAAACTGCTTATTACTACTATTTTATTTTTTTATGCACAGGGATTGCTCTTTAAATGTTTGCTATTGTAAACACTTTGTAAAGCTGACCTGGTGCTGCATTCGGCCTCAACTTCCATGGAGGAATGCTCTGGAACAGCACAGGAATCTGCCATCTGGGCAGGAAGGAGAAACTCCTATGTGCCTTGTTTCACTTTGACATATTGAAACTAAAGTAAAATAGTGGGATATAAATACTGTTAAAACAGGAGATTTAAGAGATGTTATAAAGAGAGCATCAAAACAGCTAAAACAATTTAAAATGAAGGTCACACTTTATTTTAAGGTTCAATTCTCACCATTAACTAACCATTGACTATGAATTTGCCCTCAATAAACTTTTTTAAAACTAAATTAAATAAATAAATTCAATAAACTAATTTTCTGCTTATTAACAGTCAGTAAGGTAGTTGTTAAGTTTAAGTATGTGTTAGGATTAATGGATCTAAAATATGGTCATGCAAAATGGCATCAATATGTGCTTTAATATGTGCTTTATAAGTACTAATTAACAGCCAATATGCTAGTAGTAATATGCAAGCTAGTTAATAGTGAGAACTGGTCCTTAAAATAAAGTTACCAAAATGAAAAACATAGAAGGAACTGGGATCAATCATAGCACCTAAAATATACAATAAATAAAAATAAAATGTAATCTTATTTAAGCCTTGAAAAAAAAAGTTTTTAAATTTTGAAAGACGCAGAGAAAAAGAAAAAAACATTATGAAGAATGAAGAAGAAATATTTAACATTTTGCAGGTTGCTATTTCTGTTAACCATATGAACTCCTTTTTTACCACTGAAGCACAAGGTTCTTGTTAGATGATTCTTAAATCATGCTGGATAACAACAGGTTTTACACAAACAAGCAGAGTCCATTTTTAATGACAAAATAGTAAGATATTCAGAAATGAATGAGTTAAACTTTTTACACATTGTTATACTCATATTTTGTAATAAAAATGTATATGAAAAACAATATGTAGTCTACTGGTGATCTCAAACTTTGAACCCTATTGTATATAATTTTTAACCCCAAAACCTTATATTATTAGAAAAAGTGTATGTGTTACCTATCCTTTACAGTGGGGCACAGTGACGTCACGCTGGCTTTACATTGTAATACCATTTTCATTTTTCCATGCTTTTATAGGTTTATAGGTGTTTATATGGCTACAAACTTTAAACTGCTTTCATAAAAACATACAAAACGCGACAACCACACAGCACGCTCCGCAAACACGGAAAGTGACCGCAAGAAACCCTGACTCCGTTCAGCTGACGCTTCCGATCCAGAATATTTCAGTCAGAGAGCAGCGCTCTGATTGGTCGAGCCGGCCGTCACTCACAAACTACCCGAGCTGTGAGAGAGACGAGTGCAGGGAAACAAACAGGGCGACAATGCTCCGTTAAAAGACAAAACTGCCGTAAAGTTGTGTTCTTCTAAACATTGTGAGGTAAAAGTTGCACATAAGCTCAAGCGCGGGCGATGACAAAGACGGTACGCAGTGCTTCTGCCTCCGTTCAGCTTCTGCAGGGCAACTGGCAATTTGCCTAACGCTTTCGGAAGCCATTTTCATTGGCCACATTGGCTAGTGAGTGTAACTCACCGTCTATAATATACGCAGTGCGTCGCGGGGTCTCGGTGGTCTTCTTTAGCCGTGGCGCGTCTCGCCTTCGGCCGCTCCGAGAAACGCGGCGGTGGCGCAGCGGCGCGCGGGGATTTCACTAGTCCCGGGCGATGCAAAGTTTATCATCTCCTAATGTTTGTACCACAGTCAGCTGCTTCTCTCTGCTATGACCACCATCTTTTTATTACAGGAAATGACATGGAAAACGGAAGAAAGCGCCGTTTGTGCAGACCGGGCACGAAATTTCAGGAAAGGGAAAGTTAACGTTAGATTGTGAGTGAAGTTGTATGAGACAGCGGCTCGCGCGTTCCGCCTCCTGAAACTTTACGCAGCGGTTGTGTGCCAAGTTTTCACTTTTTTTTTTTTTTAAATAATGAAAATTATAATAATTAAAGTTTAATCATTCACTTCTCAGTTCTCTACAATTCATTCAGTTTTTCAACCACTTAATGTAAAGACTCCATTCAAACTTTTTGTTGATAATTTTAGCCTATGGGCGTACATGTATTTTTGCATTTTTATATAAGTGTAATACTTTAAGATTACGGTTTGAAAAGCTCCCATTGACTGAATCGTATCGGAATTACCGTAATTAAAACTAGGGTATTCTGTTCGGAACTATTCACATACATTGAAATTTCCGTTTCTATGCCAACGCAGTTCATAACAGAATGGAGCTTTTGAAAGCAATCATTGCAAATATAGAAAAGTGAAATATCACCGTAGCACTCTGTAACTACTCTAATCTAACTTTACTATTTTGATTGATTTTTTTATGATGTCAAAACAATCAAGGAGGAAAGTTGGAGGAATTTTCAGTTTCCACATCTAATAGAGTCTTAAATTTGCCATGGATTACTTCAGGAATGTCCAACAGGTTAGTACCACAGCACATTTTCAATTTATAAGTAAAATAATATATCTGGTTATTATCTTGTGAAGCTGCTGTATTTAAAAAAATGAGCAAGTTGTTGTATACAGCAATAACAGTAGTTGTAGACCTTAAACACAGCCCATAATTCACCTGCACTTGCACTCAACATCCACCCCAACACTTCAAATCTCTCTTTTGGCTTGACACGAACTTAAAATCAGTTTCACAAGTCATTTGGTCATTCTATAAAGCCAAGTTAAATTTAAGACAAACTGGAGGCAAATATTCTTTGTCAATTTATTAACAAAATGATAAAATAAATAAATACAAATTGATCAAATGCTCCTAATATCAATTTCTTCCCATGTTCCCTACAGTATTTTCAAAACACTGCATACAAAGGACTCATCACAGGCTCAATACAGGAGAGGTAAGAACCAACTGACGCACTCACAATGTCAGGCGAACAAACGAGGAGAAAAAAGACCAGAGAGAGAGAGAGAGAGCTCTGTAACAGAAAAAAGTCAAAAAATAAACACACTCCTTTTTAAAATCATTATGAAAAAATACAAACAATTTTACAAATATTCATATTGTGTAATAAACCATTTACACTTAGTTCAGCACACCAGGTGAACTTTTTTTTTTTTTTTTTTTTTTTTTTTAAATAACTCATGTCGCTACAATGTATCCTGTTTTGTGTTTCATCAAGTGGAAGATTTTTTTTTTTGTAATTTTTCTTTTTTGCACGCGTAAACAAAAATGTTTTCCAATTGGACAGTTGACTGTAGATGAGGTAATGCTCACATACACCTGCTCAAACGAACACACTCGCTCACACACAGTGCACAACATCAGGAAAGTCACGACTACAGAAATGAAATGCATCAACAGTACGAGAAGGCCACAATCATGACTGAGTAAATAGTTTGAAAAGTGAACAGAAACTACATTAAAACTACAATGACTTCATTGTCACTGTGGAATTATAACGCACCATAAAGAATATGGATGATCTACACACTATTAAGATCAAGGTGACAGGATGAACAGCTGGAATGGGTGTGAAAATGTTTTGATTTTATGCATAAAATGTACACTGCAACCTTTCAGCCTTTTTAAAAGTTCTAAAACCAAAATTGCAAAGCCATACAGACAACTTAGAAAGCTGGCAGAAAGCGTTTCCCACACGTCAGAGCCATAAGCTAGAGCAGAAATCAATCGTGACGGAAAAAAACGTTCAATGATATGTATCTCGAATGCATATAAAAAGGCTTCCTAACAGCAACATGTTTGCAGTCTCTTTGGGTATACTGACTTAAGAACTTGAATGCGTGGCTTTCAGAAGTTCCCTCCCCTTACTTCTAAAGGCCCCACCCACAACAAATTACATGCACTCTGCAAGATAAGCCATGTAAGACCATAAATATCGTCTCACAACCACTAGTACCCCCCCCCCGCGCCCCAAGATAACAATAACATTCAGCATGGTGTGCTAGCAAAGGCAGACTTGAATGAAAGTAATGGTCCATGAGATTCATACACAACCGAAACGCCACATTTACACATTCCAGAAAACCCAGAATTGTGACCAGCAAATAATTCCCATCTGTAACTGTACATGAATTAACTATTTTCTACAGATGCCACTGTGAAAGTGTATATTGTTCATAATTTAAACAACAATAAAAAAAAAAAAATGCAAGTGTATTTAAGAGATGTACATATGTATACTGTTTCGTTTTGGCATCATCTTCGCCAGACATGTAAAAAGGAAAGTGACACAAAGTTTACATAAAAATCTTTACAAAATAAACTCAAAACTAAATGCATATTAAAAAAGTTTGACAAAACATATAAAAAATTTGCATAAGGCGGCATGCTTTTTGTTGAACTGATTGGACAGGTTGGTGTTCTGGGGGTTTGAGTCTATCCAATCAGATTGCAGGTTTTCTTTGATCCGTTCAGCCTTGCTAATAGTCAAGGCTGAAATCTAAATACCTGATTCAGGTACAAGTCCAGTACTCTAACTCAGTGACTAAAGGAGAGATGAAGGACATAACGCGAATAAGAAAGGGTGCAAGTCGTTTTAAGAGCAGAGTGTTATGTATGACATTAAGTAGTAGTCACTGGCCTGAACAGTCCTGTTTTGTGATACACGAGAAAAAAAAATAAAAATCTGAATCACACACGACAAAAGAACTTAAAACGACCAGACAAGTATTTTTGGGGAAAAAATGAGTAATACTTAGGACATTCCTATAAAAAGTGCATAAAGACAGGAAACCATGACTTCCAGAACTTTTTCCAATGAATGTCAATCCAAAAAACACATATTTTGTCAAGTTTCACACTTAATATTTTGGTGGCACAGAGTGCTCTGATAAACCAATGAATTAATTTAAAACACATAAGGAACTTTTTTTTTTTCCAGACCAATTTTGTGCAGTCACTTAGATATACTTTTGTTCAGAGTATTAAAAAGCTCAAGGCAACTCCTTAAAATATAGCCTACTCTAGAGGGGCTCTTTAACTTCACAGCAGATAACTAGATTAAGAGTAAAGACAGACAGGACTACACCAACACAAGCACATCACTAAAACCATTTCACTTTAACCAAATGAAATTACAACAAATGTGCTTCTAATCAAGGTGATGTTTTACAGAGAGGGAAATATGACCAGTTTATGAGATTAAATTCAGTATGTAAAAGGTTGAAGGCACTCTGGGCACCTGTACAGGAAGGAATAAAAGTAGTTTTCTTTAAATATTCTCTAGACTGACAATGGTGACTTCTGGAAGGCCCTAAATATTCATGTCGGTATGTTATGCCACAATAATGGATGCCATGATATGAATGTTTATCCGTTATTACCCAGTCTTGGCTCAGAGGGTAACAGGGCATTATGGGAATGTACTAAGGATAAGTATGTGAATTTTCACAGTAGATTGTGAGAAATTGCAGCACATTGTTGATATAACCAAGACCCCATCCACTAAGAATCACAAATTTGGTTTTAAAGCCATGAAATCCTGACTAATCAAGATAAATCCATCATTTAAAACAAACTAACAAACAAAATAGTAAAATTTATCCCAAATACAGAATCCATATCTCTCTCATGTTTAAACAGCCAGAATGAGCTATGCATCGTTCTTTTGAAATCCCAAATAAATATGCACTACTGTATACAAACAGTCAAAATAAGCACTTACAAAGATGCCCTAAACAGATACGTGGAATTTGATATGCGTTCAATCCTAGCCTGAGAGGCTATCTTCACAAAGCTAAAAGGGATTTGCTTTTTGGAATGGCCTGACATTAACATAACAAAAGGTGCCAGCTGTGCATTACTTTTAAGACTTTTAAGACTAAAGACGTTACCTGGGACAGGTGAAGATACTATGCCACACAACGAAAAGCCAGTGGAAGACTGTCATAAACAGTGCTTCTCACTTTGTACGTAAGCAACTGGCTGTTGTTTTAGATTTTACAGGATGTTGGCAAGCGTAAAAACCAACAGATAAGATTTAAGCGCTTTTTGAAAATTTTACTCAGAAAGTCTCTTAAGAGGTTCTTAGTGCGTATGCTTTAGTTATCTGCAATAAAGCTTGTGCTTTAATTAAGGGTTTTCTGTCATTTCCTTATTACTCGATTTGGCTCATACATCAAACCCTCAAGTTTAAGACAGCAAATTGTGACTTAGTCATTATTGTTTTTCAAGGGAAAAAAAAAAGAAGGTTTTGGAAAAATGGGGATGGGACTAGTCCATTATATTTTAGACTAAACACAGTAAGAGGATATTACCATTATTTTCATTAAAAAAAAAAAACAAAAAACAAAACCTAAAGCATTTGGCAGTTCAGAATTCAAATAAAAACAGACACTCATTATGCAATGTGCATCTCTGAAATTGAGAAAGCTGCTTGCACAATTCATGCCATTTTTAAACACCATTGATAACAAACGACTGTTTCATGAAACAGAAAAGCACTTATTTTTCAATGAAGACTAGGAAGACCTGAATATATTTTCTTAAAAAAAACAAACAAACAAAAACAGCATTATATACTGACTTTAGAACAAGACTCATTCAATACACAGAACCAACACCGCTTTTCAGACTAATCTACCACGCATGATTTGTTGCAGTTACAGAGATGTGAATTCTGGTGTAGCTTCCTCTTCCAGCCCTTTGTCAAAGATCTTGAGAGGCTTTGCCATGCGCTCTACCACTGATTAGCCTGAGATGACTTGGAGACGGGACACTTCAACAGCTAACTGGGAAATGCGGACAAGATATAGAGTGGAGGAAAGAAATTAGAGGGGTTGCTATAGGCAGTCCTGATTTAGTCTAACCCACGCCAACAACAGGATTCTAAACCTCTGCCTTGTCACTGGTGAATACTGATGCAATGATTTTTTTTTTTTGTCCTGTTTGGAAAGAGAAGCTTTTGGTATTGCCGGTCCACTCAGGCCTGGCTGGAGGTGCACAGGGTGTGGGCATAGTCATGCAGCCTTTGGACACGTCTGCCCTGTCTTTCTCCTCCTGAGGAGAAGACAACTAAGACAACCTTTGAAAAACAAACCCCATGTTGGAGGCACACACTGGTCTGAGCTGATAAATCATCCATCATCTTTATCACCATCATTATTATTATTATTAAACTACTATTTTTCTTTTTTTAATAATCTAACAATTGGCATGACACTCTTTCGTCAGTCACCCTTTTCACCCACAAGTTTGGGCTCTGTTGGTCTACAAGAACCAAGACTAGTTTGCCTTGGATGTAGAAGTACTGTTGACACAGTTTTACCATTTAAAAAAAAGTAAAAGAAAAGAAAGAAAATAAAAAAACGACAACATTTATTTGGATATAGATAATATATATATATATGTATAATATATATACGTATAGATTGGCAACTTTGTGCACCAGTCCAAGGTGCAATAGGAAATCTGTTTAAATGTTTTGGTGATGTAAATGTGTTTAGTGTGAGGCTGAGAACTATTTGGGGTTGTCCACGCTGCTTAGAGGGACTGGCAAAGCCTGCTGAGAAGGTTCTGAGGTTTTGCCGTTGTTGGTGTTCACGCCGTGACTTCCATCTTCCTGCAGCTCCACTTCCATCTTCCCAGCATCCTCTACACAACTGCTGTCACTGGGAGGGATGTTCTCGGAGCCCACAGATTCTGCAGCATCGACAGCACCCACCTCCTCTTCTTCCGGGTTCAAGCCGGTACAAACACAGTCCGTTCCTCCATTAGTTTTTACGTCCCTGGCCTGAGGCAATTCTGCAGGCTCCGGCGTTTTCACCGTATCCATCATCTCCTCACCAACTGTGGTCTTGGGCACTTCCGAGACACTAACTCCCGATTCACCTGACGCAGCCTCAGGTGTGACTGCGGCTGCTGGCTCTGCCATTTCGCCCACCTCTGGCTCTGCCTTCACTTCAGGAACTGCTACGGCGGCTGGTACTTGCACACTAGGCTCGGTGGGACTCTCCTGCACACACACTTGTGTAATGTCCTTTGAGTCTTTGATGCTCCCTGACTCTGTGCAGTCCTGATTGGAATCCTGTAGGATGTCCGTCTCCATGGGCTGAGTAAAGTTAAAGCTCTGGATGAGGCGGACCAGGTGTTTTACCTTGTCCAGAGAGGCCTGCATCTCCTTCTGACGGGCAAGTATGCTGTTCTTGGTCTCCATACATTTCTGTTGAAGAAAAGGAATACAGCATTATATAACAAACACAAACTAAAATCTTAGAAGAACTGTGGTATACCATGTAACAAGTCGTACAGAATATTTGCAGGGATAAAACGAGAAAAAGCTGAATGTTCCTCTTAAAATTGGTTTTCTGAGGCAAACATCCCTTTACAGACATGTAGAACAATTGTACAATTAATCTTGTATCCAGAAAGGCTCCAGTTAAAGAGAAAAATAAATATATAACGCACTGTTATAGAATTGCTGAGCTGTTTCACTCTCTGTTCTAGTTGTTCTCGTTCCAGCTTTAGTTCGGCACTCCATTTCATTAACTTCTGCTTCTCTTCTTCTTTTGCTGTTGGACAGGAACAAAACACTCATAAATATAAACAATTATAAACATTTTTTACTCTTAAAATGTAAAATTGGGGTGCAAATTTCTACAACTAGAAATCAAAATATCTCTACCTTCTTTGTAAGCAATGTAGGAATGGACAATTGCTAAGGTTCCTGGCCATGGAATGGCCTCTTCCTTCTTCAGAATCTGTAAAAGAAATTCTCTCAATAACAGAACAGTGCTGTGCTCACTTGACCTCTGGAAAGCCATAAAAGAAACTGAGATCAATTGTATATGGCAACAGTGATGAACAACAGAACTTCAATGGGAGTGCTTGATGCTGTCTTACACTTACATGATGGGTGGAAAAAAGGCACAATCAATACCGAACCATGTGAGAGCTTACAAAGGACGAAGCAGCCTTAATGCCTGAAGAAACTCATTTTGTTTAAGGGGAGAAAAATGTACACTTCATTTTTGGCAGGGAAAAGGGAGTTTGATATCTCAGTTCGTCTCCCATTTCTAATGATATAAAAGTGTGTGTGCTTTAGTTTAAAGGACTGAATTCCAGTTAAAAGGAGACATCACTGACTGTCCTGGGAGAGCAGTGGCCAAGGGCTCGTTGTGCTGCTATTATTTACCTGGTCTTGACATTTAGGACAGATCCACATGCCTTTGGGAATGTTTTTGAGGGGTGGGTCCAAGCAGTCGAGGTGGTAGACGCGCGAACATGTGTCACACATGAGCAACTGTCCACTGCGTCTGCACACAGTGCAGAAATCCTCATGGATGTCTCCCTGTCGGGAAGAACGGCAGGTGTCAGTACCACCGCCCCCTTCTTTTCCTGGACCAATTAAATGACAGCGGGAAAGGCGGGGAGGAGAGGAACTGACTGCTGATTGGAGTATCTGATTGGTATTTGTCTAGTGGCTCACTGGTGACTGGACTGTTCGCTCAGTCAGGGCACTGGATATTTAGCTAGTAGTTTTATTATTATTACTATAATTGGGATTACTGGAAATTAATCACTTTTGGAAATGTATCATGTCATTATAAGCAATGGGTATTTTGGCTTAAGTGCTAAAATGGGGTGTAAGGATTTTAAAAATACTATACTATAATTACTTCAAGCCTGATATTTGTGTGGGAAGTAGAGAAAGACTGTTCACTTTGTAAGACTGCTGGCTCCATTTCAACAAATACAACAAATAAACACTTGAATGACAGTGCTGGTAGTTCAGTCTTTCTCTTTCCATGGTGGATGCTGGACTCTAACAGGAGTTACCTTTCTCCTGTACATTTTGAGGTGTACAGGGTGAATGCAGTGAAGGGTTTTGGGGGGTAGGGGCAGCCTGTGATGTAGAGAACTCTACTAGAACAATAATAATAGTGGGGGCTTTCAACAACCATGGTCACCCAGACTTGGCAGGTGGCTACTTACATCCCCGGAGCTGGGGCTGGGCTGGGGGACAGAATGAGGGTGGACAGAAAGGGGAAAGCCCCCCGTTTCAGGCCGGTCAGGGGCTGGGGAGGCGGGAAGGCTGCTGGTGGGGGACAGCAGGGGGTTGCAGCCCAGCTCCGGCACCGCTGTGCTGCTGGTGGTGCTGTATTTGGGAGGGCGACCTGAGTGAAATGAGACAGACAAGAAAAGAAAAACAAACCCAAAAAAACAAAAAAGAAAACAAAACCAAAAAGAACAGAAAAATGGAGGAGGAGGAAAAGGGGAAAAGAAAGAAAAAAAACACAAAGATGAAATAAAATAATGGCATTTTCTGGTTGCAACATACCTTAGAGAGGGGATCCTCATTGGCTAGCATGGAAACAAAGGAAAGAAGGGAGAGAGCGAAGGAGAAATGGAAGGGAGGGTCACAAAAAGCAGTTAGTGCAACAGACGACCACAGCAGCATGCAGGGAATTTGAAAAGCAATGACCGAAAGAAAGAACAAAAGAGAGA
Source organism: Spinibarbus caldwelli (assembly GCA_039654775.1). NCBI lineage: Eukaryota > Metazoa > Chordata > Actinopteri > Cypriniformes > Cyprinidae > Spinibarbus > Spinibarbus caldwelli. The sequence goes on from CM077264.1 coordinate 7,678,457, forward strand.
AAGTCTAAGCTGAAATCTAATCTCAATACATTTCTCAATACATTTCTCTGCAGGTGGCTTACTACAGGAACAAGCAATGCATCATGCACTCTAAAATATGCAAAACAATATAAACATAACATCTAAAGGTAACCGAACAGAGAACCAACAGACAAACTCTTACTTAAACTCCTAACTCAACCAACTCACGCCAGCGCTCAAGTCTATGGGCGAATTCCAAACGGAAGTGAGCATCCCTATGCCCTACTCCCTTTGAAGGGCAGAGCCCTTTGAAGAGTGTTCTTTTAAGGGTGTAGGGCACTACTGTCTCGTATTTGCATTTGGAACTCCCTTGGCGAAGGGAATGACTGACCAAATGTTACCTTGACAACGCTGCGCGTGCGTGCAGCATTCAGCACTCCAACAGTTGTTGCAAATAAATATTTCTTCTCATTATTATTTTATTTTAATATAGTTTCACTGTCTTATTTACTATTAAACTTTTTGAAACTAAACGTGCTTAAACTTACACTACCGTCTTAAATCATATTTCTATCACTGACAAAAATATTTTGTATCACATTAAAATAAAGACAAATTTAATAAGCCTGTTCTACTTATGTTTGTATGTGAAGTCGAAATCAACCCCAACTTTGCTTTAAAATGCATCGTAAAATCTCCTAACTGAAGATCACATGATCACAAACGGAAATCACTTCCATGAAGTGACCATCGCATGTTCCCTTCGCTAACGGACTTCTGGAAGGGCCCTTCGTGAAGGGATTCAGTTGCTCACTTTCGTTTTGAACGTCCCTACAAATGGCGTCCCCTTCCCGAAGTGCCCTTGAAGGGTGCAAAAAAGCCATTTGGAATTCGCCCTATAAGTAGAGCCCAAGTCAAGGACTTTCAACACCAAGGCCAAGTCAATGCTCAAATCTTTAAGGTGGAGTCCAAGTCAGGTCCTTCAAAGATAAAGCCCAAGTCAACCCTCAAGTCTTTGAGGTTGAGTTCATATAAAGTCTTTTAAGGCTAAGCTCAAGTCAATCCTCAAGGCTTTTGGGGTGAAGACCAAGTCAAGATTTTCAAGGTCAAATCGAGCTAAATCCATGTTGAAGCACAGCTCTAGAAATCACAAGAAAATAAGATATTCTAAAAGAAATAAAGAGTGCAAAGAGCACACAAGAGACTCAAATCTGAAGTGAAGCAACACTGAGAGGACATATTTCTCCCTGTAAGCCTACTGACATTTTGGAGTCTCAGGTCAAATGTTAAGTCCAAAACAAGCCAAATTCTCCATCTCTGGAAACTATACAAACTGGGGAAGAGGTTCCTCAACTACCACTTTTATAGGCCACTTTTTAGGTCTACTGAAATGCTGTAGGTCTGCAGAGAGATCAAACCCTAGCAAGGACACAAAGCAGAATTGCAAGAGAAAGCGGAGAGGTGTCTATTAGGTGGTACATAGAAGCAGCAGGGCTACAATACATCAATTTAAGCAACTAAGACAGGCAGGTACAGACCTCTCTTCCTGGTGCCTTGATGCAGTGGAGTGTTCAAGTAAGTGACAGCACTCTTTTTCCTCTGAGATATATGAGAAAAATTGGAATGTTAGAGCCAAGTTGGAAGTACAATCTAAGCTCTCAAAATCAGACCAGATGGAGGAGGGAACTACAGAACATTTGTTTGTACCTCAGGTTCAAACACTGCTCCACTGTACACTGGGTTGGCTGTTGTTCTCCTCTTACGTTCTTGTCTTCTACTCTGAATCTCTGGAGAGAAATGACATCCCATGCACATCTGGTTAAAAAAAAAACATCCTGTCCGTGTAACTTTAATTTAATGGAAATCTACAGTGCAGAATTGACACCAGTGGGACTTACCTTCAAGATGGTCATGTGTGACCAACCCAAGAGACACCATAAAGGCAAGTTTCTGAAGGAAGAAAATGTATTAGTTTATTATTTAGGCTTCAGGCAAAATTTGTCAGACATGATAGTTTTGTTAAATCTGTGAAGGTACCAGTACCTGTGGGCTCTCCTCTCGTTTGACCTTAGCTGGAGGAGGAGGAAGAGAGGATGAGAGTGGTATACTCATGACCACCTGTTCTGGTCCTCCCTGTGGTTTCACAGTCTGATGCAGAAAACAAGAAACAAGATAAGCAACCCAGTCAAGCCATTTGATTCTTAGTGCAAGAACAAAAGTTAAACCTATCCTGTCAGATAAAAAAAGACTTGTCTGAAAAATGTTGCATGTCTGGAGCAAACAATCAAGCTAATACAAATGGGTACGCTCACCTTCAAGTCTGAGTTAAGGTTGCTGATCTGAAGTGTCTGGGCAGGAGTGATGACAATGCCTGTGACTTGCGTGGTGCCACTCGTGACTGCAGTCGTGGTCTTGTCAATGGTGGCACACTGCTGTCCGTTCACAATGTGCACCTGGTGAATGGGCCCAGCAGAGGCAGGCAAAGATGACGTCAGCTTGGTGGTGAGCATCAGGGGCCGCTGGATTAGAGGAGCCGCCACCATGGGAGGAGGAGGAGCTGGAGCGATGGGCACATTGATGGGCACGGGGGGTTTTGGTCGAACCTGTGCAATGGTGGGACGGGGTTGGGTGAGAAAGCAGACAGAGGCTTGCCAAACCAATCGATCATGAAAGCCACTCTGATTCCATGCCCCTAACATCCATGCTGTTTTGTGTTAAGAGGGAACCTCAGCCATAAGTAATGCCAACACTAAGCTCTGGTTCACCCCTCAGTGACTAGTTTAAAAGTGGATGAAAATGTGTGCAGAGCTCAATTTAGGAACACCAAAACAAACCAGGAGTAGGAGTGGGCAACTCTGGCCTACAGTGTCCACCAGTTTAGCTCCCACCCCGATCAAACTCACCTGCCTATAACTTTCTAGTAATCCTAAACCCCTTGATTAGTTGTTCAGGTGTTTGATTGGGGTTGGACCAAAGCTCTGCAGGACAGTAGACTTTGAGGGCCAGAGTTGCCCACATAAGATAGAAAGGGTGCGTTCACACTTGTAGTTCGGTTCTCTTTGTTTGTTTGGTCCAGACCAAAAAAAAAGAAAAAGAAAAAAGAAATGTATACATTTGGTCCTGGTCCGCTTAACGTTCACACTGGCATTTTTGACAGCAAACCTAAAGATACTGAAACTAAAGGCATAGTGATACGTTCACAACCTGATTGGTCATTGAATGACATATTTCGTGATGGAACTTGCCAAACACCCCAAACAATAGGTGTGTTTGACTTAAAGCGGCGCTGCGCAGACCAATCGGTGTATGACAAAGTACCCATTCTCCGAAGTCGAATACACCTAATGCCATCTGCTGGACTAAGTGCACTCATTGTTGTGTGTACATTTGATTTTACATCCTGTTTTTGGTTTGTTTAGAAGTGTTTGGTCCGTGTTGCTTTCATATTTCATTCGAACTGCACCAGAGTTCATTTGGAAGCGGACCAAGATCCATCTTTTTAGCGGTCTCGGTCCACTTGTTTGCTGCGCACCAGGGTTCGGTTAGCAGCGTTCACACTTACTCAAATGAACCGCACTAAGGGGCCATTAACACAGAACGCGTCTTTGCATCTAAAAACGCGAGACGCAGCGCTCAGGAATGGTTTAAAAAAAAAAAAAAAAAAAAACAGCGTGGAGTGCCTCCTCCGCCATGTTGCTGTCGAATAAAACAGTTGTCATGCCAACTCTCTATTGTAAACAGAAGCTCGCAACGCTTGTCCCCGCCTCTGAGTTCTTCTAATTGGTCCACTGCTTTGGCACTGACATTGATGAGCAGCGCTGCGTGTAAAAGTTGAAATTCTTTTAACTTGACACGTCGTCTTAAAAACGCGGCGCTCATGTGTGAGGCGCTGCAAAAGATGCGAGAGTAACGGTCATGCACGTCCGTCAAGCGTGTGTTTACATAGAAAAACAATGGAAAAGTAGCGCATTGGAATGGAAAAACGCATTCTGTGTGAATGGCCCCTAACAGAGCAATCACACCAGAGTTCGTTTTAATCAAACCAAACATGATAAGTGTGAACACACCCTAAGTCAAACAAGTTTGCAACGATATAAGGGTAAGTAAATGTCGGGTTCAAGTGGATTTATCTGAGCTCGCTTTAGCATTACATAGCTTTTTGAGGTAAAAGGTGATATATATATGTCAGATATGTCAGTCTTTAAGGGGGTGGGGGGTTAATGATAGGGTCAGCCAAAGCAATATCAAAGAACAAAAGCAGAAATAAAAGCTGCAACTGAGGCAACAGCATTGTTACAAAAGAACAAACAGTAACACGCTGTCTTGCTCTGAAACACCGTGTCTACACCAGACATAAGTAACGAACATGCAGAAGTTATTGAAGAAATTTTTATACCAAAGGACTTCTGGTGAGTTATTCACTCAAATGTTGAAACAACTTATTGAAGGGGTCATACACCTCAAGTCGTTGAGTGGTGGCACTTATGGGTCAATTCCAGTATAGACACGGTGCTTAAGGGAGCTTACACATTAGATAAAGCTGTGATGGAGCATTTGACAGACAGGAATGCTTTTAGAGAGTATAGACAGAAGCAGGCCAGTTTAAAATAAAGCAGTACTACAGTGGACTGAATTTTCATTGGTCAACAGATGCCTAGGTCAGAGTGCAAAGCAACAGTTCTAGGTCGCATGACTGAGCGTCATTTTCGCAAACCTTTGTTTTGTTTTGTTTTTTTTTTAAATCTTTTTTTAACAATGTCCCCAACCGATATCAACAGACTTAAAACATTTCTAACAGAGCGTAAAATCTAGTGTGTAAGCACCCTAAAGCAAAGAGAAAAAAAATGTGAGCAGACAGTATCACAGCAACAGCCAGTGCTGGGAAAGAGAAGGTGAGCGTCAGTTTTACTGAGGAAAAAAGCAGAATTTGGGTCTCTAGGTGTGGAACAGTGATGTCTTGAAGTTTGGGTGACTGTTCAAGCAATTTTAGTTCCCATGTTAAAAACTCTTTCAAGGTGAGAAGTTTAAAAATATCTTGAATCAGAATGTCTCTGTAAACAAAGGCTTTACAGACACAAGGCCTCTGAAACTAGGTTGTGTGTCCCTCTGGTGGCGTCAGTGTGGAACTGCACATACGTAAGGGGAGGGGGCAGATCTAACAGAGACGCACCTGTGGCTGAAAGGTGGGTCGAGGCGTCAATCTAGGAGGAGGGACAAACTGGGGAACTTTGATAGGCTGGGCAGAGGTGGTGGTGGCCTGCACCTGTGACAAAACCAGCCGTTTATTGGGCACTCAGCAGGTGAAATGGAGAAATTCACAACATTTAGAGGAAATTATCCTCTATCTGGTTACATCACAGAAGTATGTCACCATACACCCCAGCCAAGCACATCATTGTCAGAAAGGAAGTCATTTCAAATCTTCATACTAACTGGAGACATAAACATCCTGTTCTAAACACATCAAAGCCAAGTGGGTCTGACTATGACTAGTCTACAGCAAGTTATGCAAAAACACAGATTGGCATTACTACTTCAATATAACATTGTTATATTTAAGCTAATGGAGACACTAAGTGAAGAGGAAGAATCTTTAGCAGCAATTCACACTCACAACAATAACATTCTTGGACACAATCCGTGTGCCGGCATCTGTGTCCTGATTGGGTAGCTTGCTGGCCACCTGAAGGTTGATTGGTGTGCTCTGGGAGTCGGAATTGGCGCCGGGTCTCGGGGGGTTGCTGATGGCAGTGACCATGGCGACTGTGGGGCGTTGTGTTGCCATGGAAGCAGGCATGGTGGAGGTGGCAGCTTTCAGCACGAGAGGTAGAGTCTTTGCAGTTATGACCGGCGTCACGGTGAGAGTCTTCTAGTCGAGGAGGTGGGAGGTAGGTTGATTGAAGGAAGCAATGAATGAGGATGAGGAGAAACAAAAGATGTTGAAGTGCTACTGACTTGATTTTTCTGCTGTTATTGTGAACGAATTATTAGTGCATATAAGAAAAAATGATCTGCCCTTGCCTTTCTTCAAAACTTGAAATGACTTTTTTCCACTGATGTTACCAAGAGAGCAAGTGCTGTTAGATAATGTTAACCAATCACAAATTAGCTATTGAGACATTGTTTAAACAAAGTCACATTGCAGGTTTGGCTCCATTCTTGTATGTAGCACCCAAATGTCATCAATTAATATTAATAATCGATTAATGCCGATTAAATTAATTGTTTGTATATATAATTTATATATTTGATTTATTTTATATATAAACATAAATTACATATATTTCTTAAATATATACATGTATGTGTGTATAATTATATGTAAATATACACAGTACACACACATATTATGTAAACTCAAATGCTTATTTTGGATATGATTAATTGATTTGACAGCACTGCATAGTATTGATAAAACATAGTCCAACCGTATAAATTTTTCCAGTTGAATAGTTTAACAAATTACAAATGCACTATATTACAGAAATAATTGAATATATAATGAATTAAAATAATGAATATAAAATGAATTTAGTCCCACTCCATATTTTTTTGTGTTGAATATTCAGTTTCTCTTAGAAATGTACCACATCACAAAAACAGGTTGCAAATGCCACTACATGTGGATTTTATTTATATTAATAGTTCAATAGTTTATAAATTCTATGAAAAATAGTAAATTCTATTGTATTTTAAACAGCAACACATGCACTCTTGTTGGTCTTCTTCCCTCATTACAGAAAAAAATACAAAAGAAGTTAAAAACAGAGAGGCTGAGATTGTACATTATTGGCCATATAAAAGCAATAACACTCTTATAAGATTCTAAGGTCACTCTGCCCTTATTTTTCACAAACTCAAAGCTTATTTCTGGGACCAAGATTCGTGTGTTTGCAATTACAGAGTGTGCCTTTAGAATAGAGCCCCGCGGATGAGTCAGGGCAATTGTTTTTCAATAAACCTTTTGGGTAAACTAGCTAATCGGCTAATTATTTGCTGCGGTACAGGAATCGAATTCACGTCTCACCAGTGTTAAGTAAATGTTCCGCTGTAAATCACCTCCGAGTATAGTGCTGTTCTACACATTTTGTCTAGAAACTGTGGTGTTCGGGGTGTGAAGCGGTACCTGTGGCGCCCCCTGGTTGTGTGGAGGCCCTGTGGGTGGCTGTGAAGGGGGACAGGCGGGCGTCAGCAGCACAGTTTTACCGTCTGTGGTTGCTGGGAGCGTCTGTGGCTTCAAGTCAGGCTCCTGTTTCACCAGCAACTCCTTCCTCAACTGCTCCACCACTTTTTTCTGAGAGAGGGAGAGAAATTACCAGAAAATCATACATCTATTCAGAGTCACATTTTGAGGAAATGGTGATTACAGAAAAAGAAATTGTTCTGAAACACACATACACACTTTTCCCAAGAAATAAAAATAAAAAGACCACTCCCCCATCTCGTCTTTTCAACGTTCTGTTTATATGTGGCCGCAGCAGTTTCTAATAATAGATTATTAGTCACCAAATTCCCTGGTTTCCTTTGTTCTGGGTGTGAAGCTAAGCCGTGGCTTTTATTCAGTCAGTCTTAAAAGACCCTTCAGGTGCGAGACCATCTTAACAACACTGGAAATGCTTTTATAAAGGCCCACTGAGCGCTACACACACACATACACGCAGAGAAAAACGTGATTGAAATTCATCTCACACACTCTGCTGCCTCAGAGTCCTCTGGAGCCAAAGCGCACCTCTGAGAGTGCAAACACACACACACATTCCTCAACAAAGCCCTTGCGCTAAGCACATCAAATGAAAGTCTTCCTCAAAATGAATTTTGACAAAACTATTTTTCTCTTTAAGCGGATGATCAATCACATAATAGTGGCTTTAGACTCACAAGCAGAAAGTTTACATACGCAACAGACCACCATGCCAGCTGAGAGCCTCACATCGAGGCTAAAATCACATAAATATAAATTCATGAAGCGGAAAGAGTTGTATAGAATTCATATTAATGGAACTGAGATTTAAAAGGCAGACAAACTGTATTCACAGCCGACAGGATTGAAAAAGTGTCTGAGTAAGAATCAACCTTACTACCCGAGAAAATTTGTAGATTTTACCAATAAATAAAAAAAAATCCCTATTTTAATACGCATATTTTTAATAGATATTGAAAATATAATGAATAGTATCATTGAAATACTATTATAGTTTATTAATATTTTGAAGTTTTTATTTCTATATATTGTTTTATTTTAATTTTAGTTGTAGTTATTTTAAAATTTTATTTTGTGTTTTTGTGCTGAAATAAAAAGGTTTTTATATCTAATTTCAGTTAACATTTATTTCAAGTAATGAAAATGTTCTTATGCTGTTAATTTTAGTTTCAGTTAGCTATAATACAGTGTAATACAGTGACTTACATACAGTATATACAATCAATACAGTTAATCAATATCACGCGAAGAGTGCCATTTTTCTCCAAATATCAGCACTAACACACACACACACATATACATATATATATATATACATACATACATACAGATGCATCTCAATAAATTAGAATGTCGTGGAAAAGTTCATTTATTTCAGTAATTCAACTCAAATTGTGAAACTTGTGTATTAAATAAATTCAATGCACACAGACTGAAGTAGTTTAAGTCTTTGGTTCTTTTAATTGTGATGATTTTGGCTCACATTTAACAAAAAGCCACCAATTCACTATCTCAACAAATTAGAATACTTCATAAGACCAATAAAAAAACATTTTTAGTGAATTGTTAGCCTTCTGGAAAGTATGTTCATTTACTGTATATGTACTCAATACTTGGTAGGGGCTCCTTTTGCTTTAATTACTGCCTCAATTCCAGTGATGGGAATAACGGCGTTATAAATAAACGGCGTTACTAACGGTGTTATTTTTTTCAGTAACGAGTAATCAAACGAATTACTGTTTCCCCCGTTACCGTTACTGACAATAAAATGGGGCGTTACTATAATTTATTATAATTACAGTCCTAAGTTCAGTCAACATGACAAATATGCATTCATACTTGGTTATTCTAATTAGGCTACTAAAGTTCTATCATCATTTATGCTATTTATGCTAAATTATCATAATATCATATTATAATGCTTGACTGACTGATGCTAAGTGTCAGTAGATAAATAGGGTAGATTAAATGTACAATGTTTTATAATAATAATTTATTCTATTTAGTGTCGATTTCATTAATTTAACATTATTGGGGGCATCCAAGTTATTTGACATTTGAACATTTTTTAAAAAAAGTAACGGAATAGTTCCTTTCCCTGGTAATTAGTTACTTTTATAATGATGTAACTCAGTTACTAACTCAGTTACTATTTGTGAGAAGTAACTAGTAACTATAACTAATTACTTTTATAAAGTAATGTGCCCAACACTGCTCAATTCGGCGTGGCATGGAGGTGATCAGTTTGTGGCACTGCTGAGGTGGTATGGAAGCCCAGGTTTCTTTGCCAGTGGCCTTCAGCTCATCTGCATTTTTTGGTCTCTTGTTTCTCATTTTCCTCTTGACAATACCCCATAGATTCTCTATGGGGTTCAGGTCTGGTGAATTTGCTGGCCAGTCACTTTTAAAGGCTCAGCTGACCAGCAATGCGTCGATGCTAAGACAGATTTCGCTTTCCTTGGACATGATAACCTGTTTTCACAAATATACAAGACTCAGCCTGAAGGACAGACGCAGGTAATCGCACGCGCTCAGTCGATCTCTCTCTCATTCGCTGTCTGTTTAGGCTTGTTAAGTGCAAATTTACTGAGCCTCTGTACAAATCAGCATGGTACACATTATGTTATCATTACTAACTTATTTAATATTCAGTACACATGCACGAAGTGTAAAACGAGAAGGGCGTAACCTTACGAAAAAGAAAACACGGAAATATTGCGGTTGCTGCGGTTGTTGCATTCCTCTGCGGTTATGGTCGTCAATAGCGCGGTATTGCGATATTGCGGTTATCGCGACAGCCCTAACAGTATGAGTTCAAAAGTCTGAGACTGAATGACATCTTTTAAATGACATCTTTTAATAAAGTATATTATATTATATATACACACATTATAAGGTGAAATGTGAACTAGACTGGTTTCGTGAGAGAACTGAATTAGCATTCACTGTACTGTTTCATCATCTTGTGCTCTAATCCTTGTCTGGATTGACTAAGGCTACACACACATACAATATTTGCCCTCCACATTTGAATAAAATTAAAAAAAAAAAAAAAAAAAAAAAAATCAAATCATGTGTACTTATACTGATCTATTCTTTCTCTCAGGATAAAAGCTCAAAGCTAAGCCAGCGATCTGAGTCAGTAAACTGGGACAATTCTTTGATGAAACTAACTGGAGAATTTCAAGAGTAGGAAGAGAGATGAAACATTGCCCCAAAACAGCTGTGCTACAAAATCCAGACTTTTCAAGAAGCGACTGAATAAGTGCAATCTCAAACTCTCTGACAATCTGGAGTGTTTCCACCTCTCAGCAGGAGACGAGACAAGCCCCAACACACACATCAAACGCATGCGCTACACACAGCAGGCTGCATGTATTACTCGTCTGCCACAGACCCAGGCCTGTCCTGCTGGCTGCTCTTTTCTCAACAGCAAAACAATTAAATATATCAGTCTTTGCTTATTTCCACTGTCATTTTGTCATTAAAAACTAAAATTCCCACAAGATCCAACGGCCACGTCAGGAAATCAATAAGACCAATTTGAAGCAAACAAATCAAAAATCGCTTCAGTAAACACAAATTGACCTGGACACACAAATGTGATGAAACATGCTGGTGTTTTTGTGGTGTTGCTTGAAATGAAAATCTAACAGGGTTATCATCATTTACTAAACCTATTTAAAACATTCTGGAATAAAAATAAATAAAAAAGACTGAATAAAACAAAATAAAATATAAGTAATAGATGAAATACTTTCAGTGAATCTGAACAGCAAAAGCACTAAAATTACTACCTGAATTAAATTAAATTAAAACTGAAAAAAAAGAATAAATAATACCCGAGTAGTAATTTAAAAAAAAAAAAAAAAAAAAAAAAAAAAAAAAAACAATAAAAGAGACAAAAGCAAATAACTCTACTTCAAATGTTACTAAAATTAAATTTAAACTACAAATATAAAATCAACTGCTAATTCAAAATAATAATAATAATAAATAATAATAATAATAATAATAATATTATTATTATTATAATATTAGTGTTTTTTTTATATATATATATATATATATATATATATACACACACACACACACACACACACACACAATATATAAACAATTCAACACTGTTTCAACATCACAAAATAAAAAAAAAGAAAAACGCTTGAAATCAAAAGTTCAGAAATTATCATATTTTACTAAACAAAACTGCATTTCCCATCAACCTCTTTGTCAGCAACAGCAGGATTAAATACATATATCATAAATTGTACATTAAGAGCATATCGTTTGTACTTCATTCTGAAGCATTAGTTTATGGCTTTAAGTAAATGAGCCTAATGAAGTCAAGCAGAGTCTTTTTTTTTTTAAACCCCAATATCACACTATCAACCTTCGCTCATTGCTCACTTACACCCATTTGTTGGCAAACAAGCATTTAATTCATGTGTTTCACTATTTAAAAACATTTGTTTCAGCACCTGAAGCAGTGAATGACATCACAACGACTGTGAAAGTTCTTACCTGTTTCTCACTCAGAGCCGTGATTTTCGCTTGGAGCTCATGAAGTTGTTTCTTCAGATCTGCGTTCTATGAAAAAAAGAGCAAAGATAAGTGTAAGAATCACTTATTTTTGAAACTATGAGCTTGTGTCATATCTGAACAAATACCTGGAAACATATACATTCTGAATTGCTGAACATTTGTTTGATAAAATATTTATACACACCACCAAGCTGCCTTATTAGCACAGAAAATATAATACTCAGCAGTGGCAAGTTCTCAAACAAAGCAGAGGATTATTTCTGAAGAGCAACGTCATAAAGAATATTTACCTGTGGATCTTGCTTCATTTGGGCGACAAGTTTCTATGGCAACAGAAGAGAAGACAAGAATTTGCAGTCAAAACTTATGCCAACAGTTTTGGAGGGAGTTACAGACGTTGTGTGCCATCTACAGGCCACATGTGGAACTAAGCCTATTGCACCTGCCTCACTTTCAAACAAAAGCAGACAGAGCAGCAGGCAGCCTGCCAACGGCTTTCTGTAAGGGTAACTGTACTCCGGTTAACAACGGTTTGTGGAGACACCATTTAATGTGTTCATCTGGAACAAACATTTTACATTTGCAATGAACAAGTGTAATTTAAATGAAACTTATCAATTTCAGTTGATGAGTTGATCCACTTGGTATAACATCAATCTTCGAGAGACAGATATATTAAGAAGTGAAAAAGATAGGGGAGAGTAAAATGAGTTCCCCTAATTATATTTCAGGACATCTGCTACTGAAATTAGCATCTATAACATCATGTAATAGAAATGTCTAATATTAGACAGATAGATAGATAGATAGATAGATAGATAGAAAGAAAGAAATTTAAAAAGCAGTCCCATTCACATTTTCATAAATGAGTCAGAAGATATAATGAAACTGTTTGAGAAGTAAGGCTTACTATCACTATTAGCTGAGCCATTAATGTAATATTAAAAATATAATAAATTAAGCATTTAATAATTCATGATTATTCATTAGTATGATTTGTCTTTAGCTCTTTTTTCATACATTGGCAACTTTTGTAAGTCACTTTGGATAAAAGCATCTGCTAAATGCATGAATATAAATATTTTAAAATTGAACTAATTTCACCTAAAATGTACAGATAAATTAATTTTAAAAATGTTTAAAATCTTTCAACCACAATAAGATGCATGCCTTATGAAAAATCCATAAAAGTAAGGCACAATATACTATACTGTGTTAATATGAAGGAATTTTCTGTACAATTTTCTGTTTTCACAGGTGTTGTGCATAGCGTTGTGTTTTGGGGTTTAAGGAAATAAAAAAAAAAGGTACTGACATTTTTCTGACAGGACATCCTTTTTTTTTTTTTTTTTAAAGGGTACATCTAAGGCCCTTTCCAAATATACAGTCACATGACAAAAACTGTGAAACATTTTGCTCCACTTTAATTAAAAAAAAAAAAAGCCCAGGAGCGATTTTATGTTTCTTCAAAGTTTCTGCAGTCCACCAGTAGGCAACAGTGAGTCATGCGAGACCACAAAACAAACCCGTTCAGCTGCCCCGGATGAGGCAGAAATCCCACTTCCACCTGCCTGTCAAATATTCCAAGCGATATGAAGACAAAACCAGCCGGCGGCACAATAAAACCTCCAGAATGTAAAAGAACACCTGCTTGAGATGATTCGTTAAAATTGAAGTAATGGCTTACGCTTTATCTGCCCAGTATGACCCTGATTCTCCTCCTTTTCCTTTCTCTCCGTCCCTCCCTCCCTGTCTTTTTGTCTTTCTCTTACCCCACTCAGACAGCTCGACTAATTTTCTGCCTGCTGGGACACGCCGCCTCTGACTGCGAGGGACAAGAAGAGAAACATATCTTCATTTATCACTAAGCGCAATAGAGGACCTGGAGACCTGTTCCGCTAGACTCCCAAATCATTTGAATCATCCGTAAAACAACGAAGGTGCTTTCCAGCATCAGATTGTGATTTTAGGTCTCATGTACTGAAAGCACAGTGACACTTCAGCACTGTTTTCTCCACATGATTTAACTGATTAGAGGCCCATTTGCGAGATCTCCTACCTGATGGACTTGTATTTCCACTTTCAGGGCCTCCTGTAATGTTTGCAATTCCATCATTGATACAGTTCACCAGAAAGAGAGTCCCAGGAAACTTTCAGCCTGTCTTGAGAAATCAAACAAGAGAGGTTTTACAGACTTTTTTTTTCTATTTTATATATTTAACCTTTATTTTGCGAGATGCTCGGCGGTTGACTTAATCCAATACCACCAGGAGGGGGAACACGAGCCGGTATCTAATGCGGTTTGAGGGAAAAATGCACTTCTCTAAATCGAAGCGTGATTCATGATGTCTCAGGTGGTAGTAAACAGACACGCTTTATTCAGCTTGTATTCCCAGAGCAGCGCACTGCGAGAACCTCTTGGTTAAGTTCAAAAACGTATTTTGGCCAAACGGGACTAAGAGGGGAAATACAAACTCAATAGAGGGTCTTGTTGAAAAGCAATTTTCTGGAAAAACCGGGGTTGGCGGAGGATAAAAACTTGTGACAATCGAGAAGATGGGCAGGACTGTTTGCCCGTCGGACGAATCGGAACAACCTTGATGCTTAGTGTAACAGTGAGCGAAACGGAGGCAGTGTTAAAGACATTCATTCACTCATTGATTTTGATGTGCGGCCCTGTGCCAAGAGGACAATTATAACAGAGGCTATTAGAGGACTTACCAGCTGGCACTGAGACTGGTGTTCACGCGCTCTCTCCAACTCCCTGCACAAGACGAAACACACACACACACACACACACACAAACACACAGCCTATTAGATGGGGGAGAGACACTCCAATTCCCTCTCTCTCTCTTATACAGTCTGTGTAAAAAGGGGCAACATTGCAAGCGCAGCATTCAGCGGGCTTCTAATTGCTCATCCCGTCTATGAACCCCACGACAAAAAAGTCCTGCATCCCTGTGCATCTTCGCGGACCTAAAAATATCTTCTTCAAAACTCAAGCATCGGATTTGTCCTTTGTGCAGTCCTGCCAACTAGAGTTCTGAGATATTAAGCGAAGCCTGTACTCGCCAACGATGACATCTGTCATGACCACACGGCAGACGGGTATCTCAGGACCTTCAGCCTACAATGCACAGGAAACTCTGCTGGTCTTTGATCACATAAAGTCTATAATAACACACAACTAAATAGTACATCACTGGAACTTTAGGAAGAGAACCGTGTCAGCTTGGGTACCCATAAAAATTGGGAGTGATTATGAAAACTGAAGTGGATTAAGTATGTCTTTTAAAAGCAGACTGTCTATATTCTTAATATAGTAAATAATAATAATTTTTGAATGTTAAATAGCGAAAAGACAGAAGCTGAGGTGGCTTAGGGTAAAGCACCTCTGCTGCAAAATTCCCCCCAAAAAATGCACCATATATAAACATTAACAAAAATAAATAAATAAAAATAAAATAATCTTAAAATAAAAAAAAATAAAAAAACCTTTACTAAGTCTCTGGAATAATTTATGGAAACTTGAAACTTACATTGTTATTGTTATTATTATTATTATTATTATTATTAATTATAGTTAACCATGTAAGAATAAGTAAAATAATAAAAATTATAGTAATAGTAATATTAATAATATCACCATTCAACTCATGAAACTTAGTTTAGAGGCAAATTCCCCTGAAATAGCTGGAAAAAATGATCTCATTAGGTATTTTGTCATGGCTGCCATAAAAGAGATTTATGTTGAATCATGATGCTGACTGGCTTTTAGAAAGCATTAGCTAACTTCTTAAAAAGGGTGTCTTAAAACCCTGCACATTAAATATAAAAAGAGGACAACATTAGCATTTGTATAATGAAAAATTAATATATTTACTTTTGAGTTTACAATTCAAATTAGGTTCTTATTTGCAATTGGAAAGCTATACAGTACAGTAACACAGGACTTTTCTTGTCTCTAAAGTTTTCGGTGACCTGTTGAAATGTTCTTTGTAAAACTATACAACCAGCCCAGATCAAAACTACATTCCAGAATAAAACTTTTAGTTGTGGTTTGCCGAACATATAATGTACCTCGTATTTTAAAAGGTGAAACAAAGCAATATAAAATTACATAAAAGTGAGAATAAGTTGTATAATAACATTGTATAACAACATATTACGCCATTTTCATATTCGTTTTTAAACGAATACCTATAAATGTAACAACAGACAAATATTGAAATGACTTTAATTCAACTATTAACAACTGATTCATCTGAGTGCGGGGAACAAATATACTTCACTTAAGAAAACTGATACAAGACAGCTAAAAATAGACGAAATAAGGGTAATGTGAATTATTGTCCTTTATAAATAGTATCCAGTCCTGGATGAGGTAACAGAATATCACAACTACACCTGACAGGACACAAGTTATAGGATCAAAATACTTCCAGTGTCATGTTACGTAAGCCAGTACGTTTTGTTTTGCATAATTGCTTGATATTCATGAATGGCATCAACAACAAAACTCCTGTGGATATTTCAATGTAGTTTATGAGTATTATAAAGGCATTATATCCATTACGCACATTGGTACGTGGAATCATAAATACCCCAAAGATTTGATTGCCACAGTACAAACATTAAAAGTGAAACTACCTGGATAAGGAAAACAAAACCTAAAGAAAGAGCTCAACATGTCAGATGAGGATGTAAACACATTTTAAAGTTTCACAAACGTGAAATATCAACAACGAGTTCAAAATATAACCATAATGAAAGCAAAACATGAACAGAAAAACAAAGTAGATAAAAAAAGTTAATCAATAACAAAGAAAATAATAAACACTTTACTAAAGTTTGACAAACATCAATAATCAGTTGAAAACTAAAATAAATTGATACTAAATCTGTGTTGAAAAAGCACCGACATTTCAAAAAAGGTTTTACAAAACGATACAACAAAGACTATAAAAGATGTTCCCACATATCTCAAATAAACTCCAAATGCTTTAATATGCCACCTGCAAAACTACAATAGTGTGCAAAAACACTCTGACAGATAGTTAAGCTGCAGTTTGACCCCAAATTATCCTGAGCTATACATGAAACCGGCCTTTAGTTCTGTACATCTGATCAGGGATGTGCAAATGACAGGAAAAGTTAAGCAGCACTTTGATTAGGCCACTATTATAGACCTCAGGGAAACACGGAAGATGATGCCCAGAGTGTTTACCGACAGCATACTTTCACAAAGGTTCACAAAGCAGGGGGAAATGCATGTTTGATCCACTACAATAAAAGCGTTGTGAGTTTCTTTTTCACTCTCTAAAAGAATCTGCTTGTAGTTGGTGCAAGCTAAAACACATCAGCTCCAATAACTCAGCCTCCTCCAACCAAAAAAGATAGCAACATTAAAAAAACACTTTCTAAACAAACAACAAAATCGCAGTGCTTTAAAAAGCATCACTTTATCACCCACCCACTACAAGCCCAGGCACTAAAAGCGTTGAAAACTATCAAAATAGGAGTGAATCTTTTTTACAAACCTGCTGCTGGATATAAGGAGCTTTCATATTGTGCTACGGCTAACTCTGCTAAAGCTAACAGGCCAACAGCACAAATTACAGTTAGATGGACTCGACTGAGCCGCAACCACTAATTCAAGCCATGCATGAGCAAAAGATCTTCATTCTTCCCTCTTTTATCCCCCCGCTGCCATCGGATACATTGTTTCCACTGAGCTAGAAACAACCGTTGCGGCAACAATGTATCTAGCGAAGTTTAAAATGTTACAAAATAACAAACCGCGCGGAACGTTCGATTCACGCGCTGCACTTAGAAATACACCACTCAACTCCTAGAAATAAGCGGAAATTCTGCTCCAAAATCATCGGGTTCCTGACTTCTCTACCTACCCGATCGCGACGGGGTTTGGATTTGGAAAAGCGACGAAGAGTCTCTGAACGATTAAAGTCCAAAAACGAGGCGCATAAAAGTTGCAATAATAAAAAAAAAAAAAGATCCCAAGGTGCACTTACCCTCCTCTACTCACTTGAGCAGTAGTGCCTCTCTCTCTCCCCACAAATTATTTAAATAAATATTTACAAACACTCCGAGATCTCGGTCCGATCCGATCCCTCACATAGCTGTAGTGGTGCTCTGGGCTGAATTTAGCTAGGTTACCGAGCTTATTTTTGTTTGTTTAATTTTAATTTGTGTGTGTAAAAAAAAAAAGAGAGAAACTGAGATACAAAACAAGAACTCTTCTTCAATCTCATTCACCACAGCCGCAGCACCCGACGATTCATCCGCGCAGGAAGAGGGAGACGAAGGGGGCAGGAAAAGTAGCCGTTAAAAAGCACAAATACCTCAAACATCCATCCAAACGATTCAGAAACATCGCGATTAGTGTAAAAGTGCGCGCGCTTGGTGTAAAAGTGGTCGTGAAGTTTCCTCAAAACGTGTTTGGGAAGAGGACTATTTTTTGTGACGGTGCGGCGAATTTATTTCACTTTGCCTAAGGAACAGCGGTAGTGCGTCTCCCATTGCCTAGGGAAAAACCCGGATGTAAACTCGGCGAAACTCATCTGGAGAAGAGAAGTGGCAGTCTAACTCACTCAAACTCATGGATATACACTCACAGACTGCAAAATAAGTTTTTTTATTAGAATATTGATTATATATGCATATTACCATAAACAAACACAAAATAAATGTCTATTTCAAATATACAGTAAATATAACTTGGTAAATTCTGCAAACAATATGCATACATTAAAAAGTGCCAGACTGTAATAGAATAAGGAAAAGGTGCTGCTTAACGTATCTACCAATATTACAGGCTATTTAATAAAAACAATATAACAGAAATACACTGCGCTAGGCCTACAGCTTTGTTTAAAGTCATAAAATAATGAAAGCAAAAAAAAAAAAAAAAAAAAAATCATGTATATTGAACTTCCCCAATATTAATATTTATATAAAATATTATTTTAAAAAAATTCTATTCTACTGCCATTAAAATGTATATTACTTACAAAACCTTATGTAGTTTTTTTATGAACTTTTCTTGCATAAGGGTTTATGACGTGACACTCCTTTTTTTTTTATAACATTTTGGGATGCAAATGATGACTTGAATTCACATTTTCTAATATTAATGTGTTTTCAGTTTCTGAAATAAACTTTTTTTTTTTTTTTTTTTTTGCAAAACATTACATAAAAAACTACTTATCAGACTGTAAAAAGTTACTGTAAAAGGCCACCAATCCTGAAGCTGTTGGTATAAATCATTTATCATAATCTTTTATAATTATTTATTTAAAAAGTAAGCTTCTTTTTTTTTAAATACTGTTAATATAGAAAAACACTTTTGTTTCCCAAATCAAAATCAGTGTAACCAATATTCAGGAAGCCATCTCACTGTCATGTGAAAACCGTGAAATATATATATATATATTTGTTTTGCTGTGGTCCAAAGGAGAGGAGAAAACTATTTTTTAATGATTTTTAACTATCATTTTGGACATTCTTATTTATCGATGACACTTGTACAAAACATAGGATCCAGGTAAATGCATTTTATGTATATATGACTTCCTCCAAAGTACTACTAATTGATAGGATGTGTTTTTTTTATTTCTATCCCCTTGTACACTGAAATATATAATTGTCACATACACCCAGTTCCAACTCCTCTTTATGAACATTGTGTACATCCACAACATATTTTCAAAGATGCAATGAATATACAAATATACACTCGCTTCCAGAAATCACAAGAGTAGCTAATCTACATTCAACTAAACGTTGCAGTACTGCGTTTCACAGAATAAATCGTCAGCAAAAGAAGTGACTGCATCCCCCCATCCAGACCACCATGTCTGCCTGACACCACTTCACTCCCCCATAACCTAACATCAAGTCAAAGTAAACGCCGCGACTCAATGTATTTTATAGCTCTTCTCTGATCAAACCGAGCGCACGTGCCCCGCCGCCACGACGCTTTATGTCTGTTAAAAGAGTAAGAAATAGATTTACAGAATATTCTACGCAAGCGAATGCTCCTACCATGTTATGAAAGAGGTGGCCGCTCCGTTAACCAATGAAATTGTCAGGAGTTAACAGTTTTTTCTGGGCCGCCATGACATATTTTTGAGGCTGCTCGGAATAGGGTTTTTTTTTTTTTTTTGCTGAAATTGTGCTGAATCAACACACCGTGAATCAAAAGGATTGCGCTGTGTGGCAGGTGTCTGTAAATGCAGGAGCGATAGAATTCGCTTTAAATACTTAAAATGATCTTTGATGTGAACTTAACTCTCAGTTTGGTGCCTCAAACTCGCCATACAATGTGCTGCAACGCGTTTAAAACTATCGGACGTAAATCTCGCGAGAAATAAACAAATATCATCTGTGGATTAGTTTGAGTGGATGAAACAAACGATGTAGAAGAAAATATCCCTGGTTTAAATGTAAAGAAAATATGAATTCTAGCTTATAAAATATACTATATAACACTATGCAATAATATGAAATTCTAAAAATAACATTAAATATTATAATGTAAAATAATATAGCCTAATATAATATCTAAGTCTTTTTTGACATTTATATTTTATATAGAAAACATGGTTTATATCTCTAAAATAAATAACCACAAAAGACAATAAATCAGTACCTATACATTTTAAATTTAAATAAAAAATATTTTAAATAATACAGTTTTATTAAAACTACTATGTAAATATAATAACAATATGAAAAAAATCTAAACAAATCTAACAAATGTAAAGCCCAGGTTGTTGTTTGGCTAAAAGAAACTCTCCATCACTAGTGAAAATCAGCTAAAATATGAAATACAATAACAGTGGCTTATCGAATCATCATATGACCCTTTTATTCTCCACTCTGTTCTGTCATATATTGCTGCCACCTTTCACTAGTCTCAAGATGTCCATTTTTAATAATATACTCCTGCAAAGCTCTAAATGCCACCAGGACTTCAACATCACATATAGACGCTGAAGTCAGGCCGCACATTTAAATCTAAAATCAATCTTCAAATGTATTTGTGAACTTCAATCCATGGAAAGTAGCTTGACACTTTTAGTATTTCACGTCTATGTGTGTATGTCCAATTTACTGAATAAGAACAAACTCCACAAAGAAAAAGAAAGAAAGAAAAGTTAATTAGTATTCAAATGTAAAATTCTACACAAACAGCAGTGCAAATTATGTATTGTAGTTTCATCCATCATAGCTTTTTTTCTCTAAAACCTTCTGCTGAACTGCCTTACATCATTATTCAGTCTGTCACGTTTCTACAGTCATTTATATTCCATGTAAACTTGGAGATGCTGTGAAATGTAATGAATTTTACAGCCTACTTAAATGTTTTGGCACCTTCATAATATGATGAATAGGACATCTTGGCCTTCTCAGCCTGTGTAAAGCGTTTTGTCTGTTGTGAACAGTAGATGGCGCTATTGTACTGGCTAAAACTCGCACTAGTGAACGCTGTAACATTGCACTGAGATGAGCCTGAACTTGAACTGATGAAGTGCTTACTTGGTATTTTTATTTTCTTTCTTTTAAAAACGGGGTGCTCCACTTGCTTATTTGTATCACATGTAATCTAAAGAGCCACATCTAATAAGCTGATGCTCTCAGATGGTGCAAAATAGTACAACGTGGTACAAAAGAAGGTAGATAAAGTACAGACGACTATTAATGTTCTCTCTCACCTCCACACTTTTTGCACTCGTATACTGTCGTAACCAGTGTCAAGGTTACGTGTAGGCTTCGTATAGTACAAAAGGCTTAAAAAGTGTAGGAGGATGATACTGTAATTCTTACCGTAGATCGGTCTAGTTTAATAGTGTGACCATCAGGCGGCGCCATTGTGCAACAGTCGACATTCATGTGAAAAATATTGAGAATTGCATTGAGTTAAAAAACGGTACACGCAGTTATTTTTGTTTCAGTTAAATGTTTTAACCCTAAATAAATTTGTAACTTTAAAAAAGTATCTTTAAAGTCACACTCACGTGTGTGAGTCGCTAGCTCGTGGCCATTTTGCGATCACGTGACCGCCGACAAACTATTCAGTTCATGTCGTGAACACCCTAAAACAACATAAACAAAAATTACTGTGTGTACCTTTTACTGATACGCTTTCAGCAATTGGTGTATTGGTTCATTATGTGTTCTTACATATAGTCACATGGATGTCTCTGCAAAAGCATTGATTTGTGAATTCTGACATTTTACATCTGCCAGAAGATATCTTAATCATAATTAGGGCTTTTATAAAGATAACAGATGTTCAAAGATGTTGTATTGCCAGATATTAAAGCCACAAAGGCTTATTAACTTTACAGGCTTACTTCAGAAAGCAAAATCATGCTAAAAAGCATATCTCAAGCAGTCTTTACATAGTTAATCTGGAACTTTACTTAAAGGGATAGTTCACCAAAAAATGAAAATCCTGTCATCATTAATTTACCCTCAACCAAACAGTTGATGGTAGCCACTGACTTCCATAGTATTTTTTTCCATACTATGGAAGTCATTATCAAAATCTTTTGTGTTCAACAGAATAAAGAAATTCATACAGGTTTGGAACAACTTCTGGGTGAATAAATAATGACAGAATTTTCATTTTTGGCTCAACTATCCTTTTACATTTCACATATCCAAAAGGAAGCGACACTTACTGTACGTTTTGAACACCATGAAAGAAAAGATTCCTAAACTTATCACAATATATTGCCAACCAAACAGTCGTATTATATTAAAACAGTCTGTATTTAAAGGCCTAAAGACTAATCCGACCTAAAAACGGATTTGCAAACCACAAGGTTTGTTTCAGATCCAGCTTGAATGACCTGCTGATGTCTGTTTTGTGCCCATCTGTTGTTTCTGCGGTTTAATTGTAATGGACACACAATAAAACAGCTTTTCTCTTTCTCTCTCTCGCCTCTTGATGTTTTTGATGAATCTAAACAGGTCACTGTAATCGGCCAAAATCAAAAGCATCAAATGACATTAGACCAGCCTTTCAGGCTAAATGAGATCCTAGAGTTCCTCCTTTGTAGTATAATTTTGTTGTAGATGACACAGTAGTTTACATTCAGCAGAGCTCTATGAGTCTATGTGATAGATAGATAGATAGATAGATAGATAGATAGATGAAGCAGTGGATGTATCCTCAGGCATTATGTGATCGTATAGTCACTTCACTCACTTTCCATATGTCGTTTAGGAGCGGGTGGTCTGGTTGTGTATAGAGAGGGTGTTTTGTCAGAACAAAGGGTTTTCCAGCAACACCTGTTCTGCTACATCAAAACCCGCATCTCTAAATCACTTTGAATTCATCAGGCAGGATCGGGTTAGTGTCCTGGCTCAAAGCGGACTGACATGAAAGCTGACACATAAAAGGAAATGAGCTGTGGCTCACAGACTGTGTTGTGGTTTATTCCGGACAGCAGTTAGTTTCACCATTCAAGTCACAATTAAACCTGCTACTACTAGTATTACACATGCAAGCATAGACAAAGTTAGACTATAAGGTTGGGCCGATCTATAGTTACTTTTAGAGTTAAACTTTCACATCTCCTCTCTTGTTAAAAAGGCTTGTGAGAACATTTTGACCGCAAATGTGTCATCGTCTCTAACGCTGTAGCAGGAGCTGAATGAATGAATTTGGACAGTTGGCAGTTTGGACAAAATGACAGATGATTGATTCAAAATGTGTCTAAAAAAAATTACACCAGAATCACCATTTCTGTAGAGATAAGTGTTTGCAGGGAGGTGTATGTTTTGCCATTGGATGAATTCTCTGCGACCTGATTTGACAGTGTTGATTTACCTCAGATAAACCTCAGATAGTTGGGATTAAAAGAAATTGAGAAAACTGTTCAAAAGTTTGGGGTCGGTAAAAACATTTTTTTTTAAAGAAATTAATATTTTTTATCCAGCAATGGATGCATTAAATTGCTACATTAAATTGCCTTTTAAACTGATGCAAAAATATTTATTTCAAATAAATGCTGTACATTGAACTTTCCATTCATATAAGGATCCTGAAAAAAAAAAATCAGTTTCTACAAAAATACTGTATGAAGCAGCACAGCTGTTTTCAACACTGATAATAATAAGAAATGTTTCTTGAGCGGCAAATCAGCATATTAGAATGATTTCTAAAGGATCACGTGACACTGAAGACTGGAGTAATGATACTGAAAATTTAGTTTGCATCACAGGAATAAATTACATTTTAAAATATATAGAAATAAAAAGCAGTTATTTTAAATTCTAATAATATTTCACAATTTTACTGTGATTTTTACTGTGTATTTACTGTATTTTTGATCAAATAAATGCAGCCTTGGTGAGCAGAAGAGACTTCTTTCAAAAATTTAGTGTACATTAGTGTCAAATTTACATTTTATTGTAAAATGCTGTATTTTTTAGAAATAAAGAATGATTTCAACCTGAATCTATATTGTCTTTAAGAAGGTAATACTTTTACAATAAAATATTTGTATTTTTTATTATTTTTTTGCATGACTCACTTTATAATTTGCACATCGCATATGATATATTTTTTTTTCTTTTTTTTTTTCCATATTACTGTTGTATCAGTTATGCACATCATTGGGGTATTTTGTTACATTTTTACAATTATTTATGTACTACCTAATTGATATTTATCTGCATATGTTTTTACATTCAAGCTGCATTGAATGCAACCTACTAACTGATCTTAAAATTTCAATATTTGCTTACAATCATTAATAATTACAAATACACATCAGAATGCATTGTGTTACAGTATACATATCATGTGACCCATGTGTTCCAAACCCCCTTTATACAGAATGCCCCCTGATGCCCTTACATTCTCTTGAGCTATTTTAAATGTCATATTGTGCAACAGGGTTTCACCTCTGGAAAAACACAACATATGTGTGACGGTGTGTAACATATAGCTCCCCTGCATCAGTCATTCAGCATTGTTTGGTATCAATAGCATTTTAAAAATAACACTGACAAGAGTTATTGGGTGAAATTGCCGATGCCTTTTAGGCAACGCCTGCTCTGTGAGATGTCACCAGGGTTTTAATCTCAGATTTGGGTTAAAACAGTTGCAATCAAATTAACTGACAAGAAATTCTCCACATGATGTGTTGTTTCTGTGTTCACTTAACCAAATGAACGCTCAGATTAGACTGAACACTGCTGCGGCTAAAGGAGATTTCAGACATACACTCTCTGCCTCTTTTGCAAGATATTGCGAGAAGTAGTAAGGATGTAGTTTCTGTACATTTATTATATAATACACTATTATATAATATATTTGGTATATTCTTTATTTTTTTTTATCATTCTACTTTTTTTCCATCCCTTCCTTATTTCCTGCTATTTTTCGTCTCTTGGTTTCACCTTTTTTTCTTTCTTTCTCTTTCTTTCTTTCTTTTCTTTTCTTTCTTTCCTCCCACTTTTTGTCTATTTTCCCTACCTGAGCAGGCCAGTATGTTATCTAACAGGACCCAGTGTGTAGGAGGGGATTACATCCATGTGCTTCTGAATATCATCTCACCGTGGATGGAGCATAGCAGAAGAGCTCTTCTCTTGTCCTCTGCTGCAGGTGGAGATCGGAACTTGTGTGAAATGTGGTGAACTTTGACCTCACAGGAACTAGGACAAAGTTAACACTGCAGTGTCCTCTCACACAACATTCCATAGGAATATTTCAGCCACTCTTTCTGCATAACTTTCTTACCACAGTTAAAGTGAACCTCCAACAGAGCATCTCTAAGTCATATTTCACCCTAGAACAAAAATCTTTTTACTTGTATTTATCCAGAAATTTTACTTTTGGGTTGGAATTCTCTTTAGATTCTCTTTTAATTACTATAATACAGTAATTAAACCACCCTTTCTGGAAACAATTATTTTGGCATAAATGAAATTCATATAATTTAAAAGGCTTCAATACTTCAATAAATGATAAATAATATATAATATATTATGTATCATATTATGCTGACAAAGAGGTAAAATACGATAATTTCTGAACTTTTGATTTCAAGAGATGTTTTTCTTTTTTGATTTTGTAATGTTGAAACAGTGTTGAGAATTGTTATTTTAGTTTAGTTTAGTTATATTATATATAGTATATACTATATATAATTTAATTAGTAATATAGTATATAATTAGTTATATTATAATTTAATAATTAGTCATTAATAATTAGTTATATATTATATATAGTTATAGTAATATATATATATATATATATATATATATGTATGTGTGTGTGTGTGTGTGTGTGTATTATGTAAGGAGAATGAGACAAGAAACAGAATTTTTGTGGGAATGTGTTTAACTGTCATATGATGTCACAATGCAAAAATATATCTTTATACAGAAATATATTTCTTAATACATATTTCTATTTGGATTTTTACTTTTTTATGTTTTGGCTGAAATATGGCAGTGTTATTTTAATATTATTTATATAGAATTATAGTATTTATTAATATTTAATAGCTTTTATTTTTATATTTTTAATTTTTATTTTATGGCTGTCAAATCAATTAATCATGATTAATCACATCCAAAATAGAAGTTTGTGTTTACATAATATATGTGTGTGTACTGTGTATATAATCAACACACACGCTTGTGTATTTTTATAATTTTTTTCACAATTAATCGATTTGACAGCCCTATTTTATTTACATTCTTATTTTATATTTAAATATTTTTAATTTATATATATATATATATATATATATATATATATATATATATATATATATATATTAATTAAAAATATTTAAATCCATTACACTTTACCAATCCATTTCATGATCAAACTAGATGTTTAAATCTAATTACATACCAACATATTTAGACAGCTGATGACAATTGAGCCACCAATGAACGCTATAAATTTTGCATTTCATCCATTTTAGATGAAATAACTGAACTGAAACAGAAATGCAGTTGCAGCTCAAGAGTGTGTGAGCCGATGCCTGGATGTAGTCCCTGCATATTGTAGTGAGCGCAGCGTGGGCCTCGCTCCACCCGTCTTTATGTAAAGCCTGAGTGGGAGGGAAGCCTGATCCACTCTTCTGTTCCAGAGTTAGAACGGTACTGCAGAAACACAGTGATGACTTAGTCCAATGTGAACAAAACCACCCACTTTGACGATATAACGCCGAAAAACTCCTGTCATACTCTCCTTCTGTACTTTGACCCTTTATATTTGAAGATGTAATCATAACAACCTTCCTCCCCTAGTAGAAGCATATTATGCAATAGCATCACGCAAGGTGAGATTTGAATTTGTGTGCACTGACGACGGCTTCCTGTGGTGGTTTACCACCGAATCGTTCACCAGTTCCCTTGATCTACCAATAGATGGTGACACACTCCTGTCCTAACCTGGACCAGTGAAGGGAGAACGTGTTACGGGGGAGGTGTTGGAGAGAGAAGACCTGATAAAAGTGTGTGTTTGAACGTGAATGATTCAGTCAGGCTGGCACAGCAGGAGAAGGGCGGTAAAGCTCTCAGTGTGAGGGGCAGGTAGCCACATGTCTAGGAGTCCTACACCTGTTTGACACTTCCTGGATTGCGTGCACATGCCTGGTGCAAGTGCAGAAAGTGAAACAAAAGAGAGAGAGAGAGTTTGCCTGTAGGGAAGCTTCTTGCCAAACAAACAGCTTAGTTGCAGTAGGTGAGCTGCGAAGGAGGAGGAAGTCGACCGGCTGCAGCTCGTGGACAAGAAAAGCAGGAACGTTATCTGTCAAAGCTGTACCCACACTTCGAGATCTACTTCCTGGTGCTGTGCCATTCTGCACGATTGCCTGACTAAGCTGTACTGAAGTAAACTCTGTGTGGAGAGCGCTTCCACTTTTGAACCTCGGCTTCAAAAGTTTCCCTTGCATTGTTTCTTTTTTCGTCTGCTATGGAGACTTTGATGGACTGGCTTCCTGTGACCGTCGTGTCTGAAGTTGTGACAGGTGAAGTCAGGCTGCACATCTGAGATGGAGCAGTCGAACTGGCACCCTGAGGAAGAGGTGGAGGGGCTGTCCCGGCCCCTGGAGGGTCTCCTGGACGGCGAAGACCCCGGAGGTCAAGATTCAGCCTCCTCGTCTTGTTCGGACCTGTCCATCACAACCCCTGCAGCTCAACCTTGTCCCAACAACACCAAGAGCTTCTCTGGACTGCGGATCTTTGGTAGAAGGTGGGTGAGATGTTTGAGCTCTTGTATGGACTCTAAACTTCAGGGTTGTTCAAAAGGAAAGTAAGTTTTTGAAACATCTTGTGTCTTTATTTCACTTTACTCCAAACATTGGCAATTGGAACAGCCTGTCTGAATTGTGTTTGAAATTCAGCCTTTATTCAGTTTTGTTTGTACATTTTATTTAAATGCTATTATTTTACTTATAGGATATTTTTTATTATTTTATGGACTCTCAACTTCAATTTTTAAATTAAAATAATGGCATTTTGACCAACTCTAAAGGCTAAAAGTGGCTATTTTATTTATTATTTTATTGACTCTGAACTTCAGTGTTAAAACTAACAATCGCTTCTTGTGACTAACTTAAAAGGCCAAAGGAAATATACATTTTTGAAACTTGTGGTGTCTTTTCGCTGTCATTAAGTCAAACATTTGTGATTGAAACCACACGCCTGATGTCTATTTGCAATTTAAACTTGTGTTTTGCTTGGACCAGCCCTGTGGTGAAAGGCACCACCTGATGTCCTGGGGTCACGAAATCTGTGACTCTCCATCTTTCTAGGAAACGCTTTGTGAAGCACTTTCCCAAATCCTTCAATGTAACCGTTTCTACTTAAAAATCTTAACGCGTAACTCCCATGACATTACTTCAGCTTATTTTAAAGACGTGCGCTTTCGAATTTCATCAGGCGTCTAAATTAATCCTACGATCTCCTGTGGTTCCCTGGAAATAGATGCCTTTAATGGATTAGAGAAGCAATTAATTACGCACTATAATTGTCCGACCTGTTGGGAGAACAGCGTATACCTGTGCTCCGCACACCTGACCTCATGCACCTCGACTTGACTTAGATCTGTGTGATGTCATCTGTTTTTACCTTGTGTGTGTATCTGCAAAAGAAAAGCAATTAATGATATGAGGATGTGAAATAGCAGAAGTGTGTTTCTTTTTGAATCTTTTCATCTCATCTTCTCACAACTGATGACTGATAATTCTGATATGGTTTGCATTTTTGCATTGTCCAGAATTGTCCCCTTAAAAGGTAAAAATAGTTTTTTTTTTTATTCTAAAAGACTGAAAAAGCTTCTTTTAGGGTTAGTGTGTTTAGATAGCTAGACAGCTAGTTCAACCTTAAAAACAGGCCTGTATTTACCTCCAAATGGCCAGGTTTTATTGTTGATGGTTTGATTATTTTCTTCTTTCAAAACCGTTGACCTAAATCAGATATAAAGAAGAAGCTTCTGTCCAATTGAAAGGTTCCACTGATGTTAAAGGTTTTTCATGGAACCATCAATGCCAATGAAGAATCTAGAATTGTTCAAAGCTGGACTGACTGATTGGAGTGTGTCATTTTGGGTTTAGTGTCAAAAGTTGGACCTTCAGCCTCAGATTTTGCAGACTCCCTGTGTCATTTCCTCTTTAATATCGACATTTCCAGTCAAATCAGTTCTTCACAAACATCTTGACCTGCGAGCCCTACTAGAATTTTTAAGTAAGTCTAAATAAAGCTATTTTCAGATCTTGCTTCTCTGCTTTCAACTATGGAAAACTTCCACAAACAAAACTTGATTAGGAGTAAAGTATCCAATCAGATGCATAACATAGCTCCAGCCGGAAACAGATCGTGTAAAAGTGAGTCTGGAATGTTTTTGCAAGTTTTACAGTTGGCTTTCATTGCACTATAGACAATGGAAGTTCCCTTGCTCTATTTTCGAGCATGAAAAACCAGTTTTTCCAAGTGAGAGTTTAAGAAGAATTCACCTACAGTCTGGTTCTGTGAGGGGTTCAGTCACTCATGCATGCATTTCAGTGTTTTGATTTGCTTTTGTTGATAATGGTGTTTTCTTAAGGCAAGCAACCTTCTAACCTTGAAGAAATTAAAGTTCTTTCATCATTTACTGACCTTTACTTCGTACCAAACCTGCATGACTTTTTTTGTTTTTGGTCCACACAATGAAAGTCAATGGGGGCCAGTGATCTTTTGTACCCCATTGACATTCACTGTGCTCAAAAGCAATATTATATGTACAAAATATGTGTGTGTGTGTGTGTGTATATATATATATATATATATATATATTCACGATTAATCACGATTGCAAAGGCACATGCAATATGTACAGGCATGTGTGTGTATTTATATATACATAATAAATATACACAGTACAAACACATTTATTATGTACACAAAAACTTTTATTTTGGATGCGATTAATCACGATTAATTGTTGCCCAGCACTAATATAAATAGTTTTTACTTAGTATAGGACAATCATATAAAATGGGAGTATTAAGTAATTATTTTTTAGTAAATATTTTTAACTAAATAAATACATTATCTTGTTAAGAGGTATAGCGCTTTAATAAAATTATGAAATCTGTTAATTTTCCAAAATAAGTGACCATTTCTCCATCATCCAGTCCCTAGTCCTTCGAGATGCGTGTATGTTTGTGTGTGTATTTGTAATCCACCTGTTCTGTGTGCTGATGAGGCACCTGTTCGCGGCTGTGTTGATGTGTGTAATCTGATAATGCCATACACGGCTAGGACACCTGAGGCACACAGGTTGTGCATCACTGCGGTACAGAGAGTTCAGACCAGATTCCTCAGGGCCAGGAAGACCTGCGCATCCAAACGGCCATTAAATGTGCCGATTGCATCAAAGAACTGCTTTTTTCAGGTCATAGGTAGACACAGGTTTCCTTGAACACTCTCACACCCAGTGGCCCATCTCGCACGACTTCATTTGCATGGCTCCACTGTTCCGCCCCGTGGAGGAACAGGCCCATTTCTGTAGCTATCTTTAACGTCTCATTCTGTGCTGGAGCTAAGTATGGATCAGGGTCAGAGTCTCAGGGTGGGCTAATGGAGATCTCTAGGCTCTATGTGGGTGACTGAATATGTGTGAAAGTGAATGAGTGTATGTGGAATTTTTTTTCTTTGTGGTACCAGCATTGAGTGAGGCGGGAATAAACTATAATGCTACTATCACTATAATGCTAACTATATCAGCATCCACACCAATGCAAAATAACTTTATTATAAGTGTGTGCCGCAATTGTGTCATCTGCCTCATCTACCTTTTAAAAAGGCTATCAGTGTTTTATTTTTTAATCATTCATCAGCTTTAAAAAAAAAAAAAACAACAATCGGTCCTCTGGGCAAGTATTGTTATAGTCTAGTTGTGGTATGGACTCTGCTATTGTTTTACAGTTAGAACGTTTTTCAAAACTTTATCTTAATCATTATAGTTATTGTTCTTGGCATGAACAGGCTGGTGGTGAAATGCCAGAAGGGCTGTAAATGTGATTAATCGAATTTTAGTTTCAATTTCGGCTTCCAACGATTATGAAAACAGGACAATAAAGATAAAACAATTATTGTGCCGCATTCCTACAGCGGTGCGCTTCTGACACTCCATAAAAACCCATAATTGACGTCCATATCAGTCAAATCATTTAAGTGACTATAGTAAAATGAAAAAGGGTTATTAAAAGCATATTAAGATGTGAAAGAGTACTTACACTGTTCCTCAGGCGGCTTTATACGCGCGCGCTCCGAGACTGAGGGAACTCGAACAACCAAAGTATAGTCTGTATAGGGCTTCGGGTACGCGCCTAAATGGTAAAATATACACAAAAAGAGTTCATAAATGCTGGGTTTGGAATGTATTCATGTAAATAGTCGGTTTGTAAACATTCTTAACTTAAGGTAAATAATTTGGAGAATATGGGATGTGTACAAGTATATTGGATCCGTGCAGCGGGTCTTAAAGTCATAGGCTACTCTAATCAAACAAACAAACAAAAAAAGAAAACCTCTTACTGCTCTTAACAGAATGACTTTTGTAGCTTTAATAAGAATCAAACTAATTCTGAGTGAAGACTATGCTTTTTTATTATTTTATTATTTTACATTTGATATTTGATTTTTATTATTTTACATTTGATTTCTGTATTTGTGTCATATAATTTGCTTCTTTGTTTGCAGTTTACTTTAACAACGTCTGAGGATTTTGTGGCATCGAAATTGAAATCGAGAATTGTGAAATTTCAATGAGAATTCATTTTGGTATCTAT
This sequence comes from Spinibarbus caldwelli, assembly GCA_039654775.1. Classification (NCBI taxonomy): domain Eukaryota; kingdom Metazoa; phylum Chordata; class Actinopteri; order Cypriniformes; family Cyprinidae; genus Spinibarbus; species Spinibarbus caldwelli. The sequence goes on from CM077264.1 coordinate 7,710,500, forward strand.
AATTTTAAATAACCATGATTACAATATTGGCCAAACTATTTTTTCCCCCCATAATCGAGCAGCTCTATGAATTCTATGAATCTCTGGAATTTAAAACAGGTTCTAAAAATAACCACCGTAATGCTGCCATGCAAAGACGTAAAAAAAAAAAAAAAAAAAAAACATTCATCCATACAGTAATTGTTGTCTTCCTGCTCATGAAGCACACTCTGGCGAAAGACATTGTGTCTGCGTTTGACCATTGTGGTGGAGCAAGTGCAATCATAGGAACTGATCGATTTTGGAGAACAATGATGGAATGGAACTAGAGATGTGACAAAATCAGGGATTTTCCTGCATGTGATCATCAGTGGGATGCCATGGTTCTCGACATGTTTGCATTTTACAAAATGTTTCTAGTATGTTGTGAAAGCAGATGACATTCTTTAAATATCCTTTGTCACTGATCATTGTTCACATACAGCTGTTATCATAAGTTCACATATCCCTTGCAGAATCCTTAAGAAAAATAAATAAATAATACAAATAATATGTATAATTTATTTAGTGATGCATTACACATATTAAAAAAAATATAGCCTACCACAAGACAAAAATACTACATTTGCAAAAATTAAAATAAATTAAACAGAAACTACAAATGGTCAACACAACATATTAAGACCCAAAACTTAACTTTTAAACAGGAAAATTTGTGTAAATTCAGTTAATATTTTGTCTTGTGAAATATGTAAATGTGAAAAAAGATGAATGCGTGCAGCTAAATAGTATTAAAAAAAAAAAAAAAAAAAAAAGAACATCTGAGAAGTATTTATGTGGATAGAACACCTTTAGTGGTAGTGCATTTGTTTAATGGATGGTCTCAGTGTTTCCTATCCAGCAGGTGGTGGCATTGCCATCCTTTTCCTCATCAATCTAACGTTCAGCTTTCCTGCAACCTCAGAGTTTTGTTCAAAGAGATGTTTATCCAGAGGAAAAAAATAAGAGGGAATTGTTTGAAATGTAGTAGACTGAAAATTTCGAACTGTTGCCTTCTGGTCGGCGCTACAGAGCACTGACCACCAGAACAGCCAGGCACAAGAACAGTATTTTTTCCCCCCACAGGCTATATTTAGCCTCAACAATTAAACTTTCTAATTATACATCGTCCATCACATCTGGCATATTTATACACAGAACCCAAAATTTGTACACTTGTAAGCTGCACACTTTGTAAATAACATATCTGCACACTTAAACAATTACATTTTTTCCCCCTATACTTCTATTTCTGTATACATTATTTAATTAGTTTTTTTTCTTATTATTTTAGTGCTATACTCCATCTCTACTGTGTTATTCCTATGTATGTTTTCACTATCATGTATGTCTGCACTATGTCTGTACTTTCCTCTGCACTGGAAGCTCCTGTCGTCAAGTCAGATTCCTTGTGTGTGCAAACTTACTTGGTAATAAAGCTCTTCTGATTCTGATGAATCCGAAGCATTGAGACCAGGAATGTGAATTAAGAAAGTAAATAAGCAAGTTTGATTTCGTGTTGACTTAATTTCTGTTTCTCTATTCTTGTATGACAAATATATCTCTAACGATAATAGAGCCTAATTGTTATAGATTTGAGCTGCTAACTGAAGGGTTCAAATCATGCAAAGGATTTGATATAAGAAATCAATTGATAGAAGTTTGGCATCAAGTCTTTTAATTGTTTTTGAAAGACTCTTCTGCTCACCAAGGCTGCATGTATTTGACCAAAAATACAGTAAAAACAGTAATATTGTAAATTATTATTACAATTTAAAATAACATCTATTTTAATATTTTTAAAATGTAATTCATTCCTGTGATGCAAAGCTGAATTTTCAGTATCATTACTCCAGTCTTCAGTGTCACATAATCCTTCAGAAATCATTTTAATATGCTGAATTAGTGCTCAAGAAACACTTCTTATTATAATATTATATTATTTTTTTATATAATATTTTTTAGGAAATTGTGATGCATTTTTAGGATTATTTAATAAATAGAATGTTCAAAAGAACAGCATTTATTAGAAAGAGAAATTTTCTGAGACAATGGAAATGTCTTTACTGTCACTTCTTGTCAATTTAAATCATACTTGATGACTAAAAGTATTAATTTTGACAATGTGATTGTAACTGATGTGTTCTGATGAATTAAGACCATTAACATGCAATAAGAAAAGTTTTGTGAAGGCATTAATTTTGTTATGTCGAATTTAACCACAGGTTTTTCCACTCTCAGAAAAAAGGTACAAAGCTGTCACTGGGACAGGACCCTAAGGAATAAAATCTAAAAGGTACATCTTTGTACCTTATTTACCCCTAAAAGGAACATATTAGTACCTAAAGTGTACCTTTTGAAAGGGAGTCAAATAAAAGACAAATTAGTACATGATTTAAATAAAGCTGGGGTGTGTTTCTATATCCAGCGAAGTTCACAGTGACTAAAGGACAGCTAAGCAGGTTTGGTTGCCATGATGTTCCACTCCATGGTAACAGCCAGCAGATCTCTCTCCCCCATCACTTAAAAGACAGTAATTACTCCACATGGAGTCTCCAGCTCTGTGCACATTCATTACGCACAGAAGTGCCCCAAAGAACAAGGGGCACAATCAAGTGGCTCACATTAATGCTCAGTATTTAAAGCTTGAACCCGTAACAAAACTACGATGTTCGTTATAGGCTGCCAAATTGATATTCAAGCGCATTCACTCCTCACCCGCTGATCCATAATGCAACAGCACGAGGGCCTTGAAATGGAAATGAAACTCATTGTGCTTTTGGGGTGGAGTGGCATCGCCTCGTCGTCCTATTAGGGGACGTGAATAGACACAAGGTGTCCACACTAAAGCCATCATCTTTATGATTAGCTTTACAATGGTTAAAAAACCTACATGCTGTTTAAACCTGATGCTCCTCTCGTGGGTTAAACCACACAGATCATCTTCACAGCTGTGAGTGTTGCATGTCGCGAGTTGTTTTGTGCCAGAATTAGTGCTATGTCCTCTTTTTATTAAGCAATGTGCATAATGGTCTGTTCAAAAGCAGAAGCAGCTTTGCACAATGTTCATGATGGAGATAATTATCATAAACCATTAATTGTGTTCCTATAAAGCACCTGGTGTCAGCCCCATATGTGCCAGGAACATGATCTAGGAGTCTAGGAAGTCCAGACGCTTGTGCTCGCATACGTCTCACACAAACTCCCAGCGTTAAGCTGATAATTGGTCATTATTTTAAACTGGAGGCTTCGATGCACCCTGCATTCCCTCCTACCGGTTACCTCCTGCCTAGTCGATGGCTCTTTCCTCTGTGATGTGTGCTGCAGCTTCCCAGTGAGCTGTGTTGTTTGTGGGTGGATGTGGGGCTTCTCTTCCTGTAAGCTTGAGTAGTGTGTAGTTCATCTCTGTCTGTGTGTTGTGTGTGTATGTGTGTGTGTGGGGGGGGGAGGCTGTCTCACCTGTTCATCTCTTGGACTTTCTCTGTCAGTTCACTGTGAGGAGACGATCAGGGAAGAAGCCGGGGAGCTAAACTCTCAGGTCGTATAATATCTTTTTTTGTTGTTGTTGTTGTTGGATATTGACTAATAACTGGACAGAAATGCAGAGATAAGCTTTAGAACTTAGTGTTTAGGAAGGTTTTGTTTGTGTTTGTACTGTATGTGGACATTTAGCAGTGAGTTTGGACCAGTTGTTGTTCTTATATTGAGTACTGTTATGAATATTTATCTTTTTACATGCATTTACAAGCTTTGTGTAATGCAAATCTGTTTTAATGTAGCAGACATAAACAAATATGTGTAGCTGAGTAGTACAAATTTTTAATTATATTGAGAAATACTATTATATTATAAACCAAACAATACCAAACAATTATAACAATTATATTAAAAACCAAACAATACCAAACAATTATAACAATTATATTAAAAACCAAACAATACTACTGAAAATATTATAGTAAGGTTATTATTATTATTATTATTATTATTATTATATGTTTATATCATTACATATATTGCAACATATATATTGTGGCATGCAATTTAATTTTTTAAAAAATATATATATTTTATAATAATTGGACCATTTAAAAGAAACATATCTTTCAAGTGTGTATATATATATTTACACTGTATAAAATATGTATATAATCATTATATATTGTAACATTTATGTACATATGTATTGTAACATTTATATACATTGCGAAGTACAAATATTAACAATAATATCGCAATATAGGTCAGAATTATTTAATTATTTAATTAATCATTTATGGTCCAAGCTGTGCTTTTTAATGAAATCTGTTGCAGAGTAAACAAACTACATGTAATCAGTGACAAACAATCATCTGATATTATTATCTGTCATTTTTATTGCCCGTCTTCAGTTTAGATGGAGCTAATCAAACTCTGGGTTTAAGTGCACATTTTGTTACTAAATGAACCCACTTCACTAATTACATACCATTGCTAGAGATGACCCTGACAGTAATTAGTCTCGGTTGAGTGTCACTTCCTTATTCTGCCTGGAGAGCAAGAACAGTTGTTTTTCTACATAGAAGTGTTTAGTGCGGACACAAATTATTATGATTTTTTTCAGGTACATTTGTTTGTGCTGTAATGTACTGTCACTCCTACTGTAGTACAATACCATGTTTACTGTTAATATTGCTACAAAATACTTAGCACCAATAGTATCATTCCTTACCCAGAGAGTTGTGTCTAGGTCATATCCGTCTCTAAATGAGATAGACTAGTTACGTTGCTATAATTAGTACAAGCAGTCACTACTGAAGGGTCAGAAAGCCCTTATAATCTGCCCTGGACATCCCCGTGTGATAATCAGGACATTCATGAGCTGAGCTTCATTTCCTTGAGTGCATTTCACGTCATTATGACATGATGTCATCACCCGTGCCCTCACAATGCACCTTTGTAGTCAACTGGCTTTGCTAGTATTAACGCGATTTGGAAGGCAAATTGTCCTGGCATAAACCCCAGGAAAATCTGTGCTAGGACAGGTGGAGTTAGCTTTCCACATTCATAATAATGTAAATAATCAGTATAAACTCATGTCTAGACGATCCTTCTAAAAAGAGAAGCATACTGTATGTTATGTTGTGATGTTGTGGAGTCCCCATTAGGGTTTTTAACCAAAAGGACATACTTGGTAGACCAGATCTGCTAATCATGCTATCTCAGTTGTGAAGTCTGTTGTTGATGAGATTATTTTGTGTTTTCATAATATAATTGCCAATAATTTGACCATTTCGGGAAGCACTGGCATGTGTTGGGTCGAGCTAGATTATCTCCATTTTAAGGATTAGGTTTAAATCTTGGTCAATGGAGGTCAGTGTAACAAGCTTTCAGCAATTTTAGAACTTAGTGCTAAAATGGTTAATCTATGCTGACCGGCTACATTTTCAATCAACAGCCTCAGGGGGAACTTTAGAAAAAGAACTGTATTCTTCCAGCCACCATGGACACTTTTTTCCGACGGCATTTTAAGAGGAAGGAGGCAGGAGAAGCCATTCATGACGGCCACGTACCTGAACCCTGTCGACACAGGAGGCCAAGCATTGCAGTGCCAGCCAGCCGTGCCCGTCGACGCTCCAGCGTAGGTCTTCCTTCCACTGTGTTGACCGAGCGACGTCGATCCAGTGTCCAACTTCAGGCTTTACCTCGAATCACTAGCAGTCAACCGGTTCAGAAAAGCAGTGGTAGACGGCGGTCCAGCACCACCACCCCAAAGGCCAATTCTCGCTTTGCTGTACGTCGGAAGAAGGTGGGCAAGCTCCGCAATATAGACACACACCTCTTGGGCCCATCCATGCTGCTGGCCAGCTTAATTCAGATGACGAAAGAGGAGGAAGAGGATGAGGAGAGCCGAAGTCCATTGCCAGGGCAAGTGGAACTCAAGGGAAGCAACACAAAGTTCAGGAGTCACACGGATGTGCTTCTCTCAGAAGGCGATAGTGACAGTGACAGCGAGGACTCCAGCGGCCACTCGGAGGAGAGTCATCACTTGGGGCTGCACAAGGAGTGCCTAGAGGAGGCAGATTTGTCAGACTGGGAGATCAAAGAGTCCACTGTCTTATGCAAGCAGGAATGCCTTCCTCTGGCTGTGGTGGCAGAGCGTGTCCAGGCCCACCCGCTGATCAGAGTTCCCCGCTGCCTCCGGAGGAACTCGTCACATTATGGCTACACGGAGCCGGGCCCGCACGTCCGCTACTGCCGCAGCAGCCAGAGGAGGCGCCGTCGACGGGTCTCCACCATCTCGAAAGTGGGAAGCCCCTGGCCAGGAAGAGGCCTGCCACTTCCTAACCGAAGAAGCTCTACCTGCTACAGGGGTCATGCGACTCTCAATCCTCTCCTGGGAGCTTATTACGATCCCAGGCTGGAGTCTTGGAGTGGATTCTTGTCGTATGTAAAACCTTTCTGTTGTTGTGTCTGGTTGTTATTATTTCATACTGTGCTCGTAAATTAGATATAGGGTTTCATGAAATGAAAAAACAACAACACAAAGGCTGCATCAGAAAGCTTAGACAGTTGACTTGTTGCCTTGCTGCTCTATCAGTCAATGACTTGCAGGCATCATTTGCGTTCGAAGGTAACTCCCAAAACTGATTGCGGACTGACTTCTGAGGCAGCGTAAAGGTTTAATAATCTACAACAAAACAGAAAAATCTTTGGTGAAGAGATAGAATTGCACACACAGGATAGTGGCAGCAAATGATATATCTATGCAGCCCTCAAAAATTGATCAGATGACAGTACCGCAGTAGACAGAATGTGACAATTATAGTACTCGGATTTGCATTCCTGCCTTCCTACCTCAGCACAGGTACAAAGCTGGGGCCGTACCCTAAGGGACAAAAGCTAAAAGATACATTATACCATATTTACACCTAAATGGTAGTACCTTTAAAAATCATATTAGTACCTAAACCGTACATAATAGTATCTTTTGAAAGCTAACTGCCCCAGTGACAGTTTTGTACCTTTTTTCCTAAGAGTGCATGTTGCCTGCGTAGGTAGCATTTTCTGCTTTCGGGTGCAACCAAAGAAACTTATTATGACCTAGGCCAAGGTTCCTTAAATCTGGTCCTTGAGGGCCAGTGCCCTATAGGGTTTAGTTCCAACCCTAATCAAAGACATCTGAGTAAGCTAATCAAGGTCTTCAGTGTTACTAGAAAATTACAGGTAGATGACCAAGGCTTGAGATTTCAGATTTGAGGAACCCTGACCAAGGCTATGCTTAGGTGCACAACGAGAAGACGGTTAATATTTGTCAAAGTCGGTTTCTTTAGGCTTGTAGCATTAAAGGTGCATTCACAATGACAACTATATTGCTGGAGGTCACCAAGTTGCTTGATAGTTGCTGCATCACGTCATTGCACAACTGCATGAAGCTGACCTCTGCTTAACTTTATTTTCGCACTCTTATAAAGATGCCGCTGCAAACTGCTGTCAGTATGAACGTCCCTAAATAGTTTATATTGTTGTGAAGACCAAATAAATATACCACAACGTACAGGTTGTCTGATTAGGTACTATGACTTGCAATAAATGTGAATCTCCGCTTACAAACTCTCTTTCAAGTCAATATCTTTAGTAATTTCTCAAGCATTCAAACATTTAGGTTGAATGGAAGAGCAGGCAGTTGCAATGCAGCTTTTCATTGCATTGACCTTCTCATTCTCCATCCCGTGGATACGAGCACCATGGCGCTCTCTCATTAGCGCAACTGCTACCACAGCGAGGTAATGTGACTCATCAACGTTACTGATCACCCAGTGGGCTTCTCATCAACAGGTTGCTAAGCTTCACTGATTCACTCTGTAGGGATTAGGACACAAAGGTCAGGGTGCGCAAGGTTTTGATTACAAAAGGATTACAAAAAACCTTGGAAATGCTCCACTCAGGTAATATTTGCCTTTAGAAATGCATTTCCTGTGTATTCATTACATAAACTTCATTGATAACTTTCTTGTCATAGCCATACTTGCATCAGAGTTCCTGTATAAGGACAGGCTACATCCGTTTCTGCACTTGTCTATTGTGTTAACATTTAGCATTAACATTGATGTACAGATCGCACACTCGATTCTATATAGATGTTTATAAACTAAAGTTAGATTAAAGACCAGCCAATTTTCATTTTGTTGTTTAGTATAAAATTCAGTGCGGCATCTTGCAAATTTGGTGAGCTAAATAGGCTAAACATCAGGTATCCACAGTGTATTGTGGTAATACTGAAAGCAGATTATAGATTTCCAAGCCATGCTCTATAATTCTTGTTGTGGGTGGCTAGTGAAAATAGTCTTATGACTGATATGGAATTAAACAAATGCAATTCAAAGAGATCCCCAAGGCATTCCCAGGTGGAAAGCTGTGTGAAATAAGATGTCATCCTTTCAGGGAAAAATGTTTGTAATTGTATTGCTTTTGCTCAGTGTTCTACTTGACTTAGGATATGATGGACACAGCCAGTCTGTTTAATGTCACTGTCATTGTTTTTGTCAGGAAAGCCATTGCCAAGGCTGGTGTGCAGGATAACGCTGGCCAATCCGGCGCCATAACACCCGCCAAATGTGAACCCAACAAAGAGATCTGCAGCACGGTGGACTGGACTGTGAGTTACTCATTTGTATTTCAACAAACAAGTTAGCATTCCAACTGTTAGTATTTTCATTTATCTCAATAGCAGTTAGCAGTAAACTCCAACTCATGACACAGTAATCCATATTAATCTCTGTAATTTCTGTTTAACTTACTGGTTAGTTGTCTTCCACAGGAAAATGCCCAGTTAGGTCAACACGTGTGGTTTGAGACCGGTCCGTCTGGAGATTTCTGTTACGTTGGAGAGACGTATTGTTTTGCAAAGTCACAGGTAAATGACCCATATTTTTACTCTTAAATCGATCAACAGCACAATGAGTAGTTTATAGTAGTGTCGCTCCTTTTGTAAAAATCCCTGCACGAGAGCTCCCTCTTCTGGTTAGATGTTATACGCACAGATTCAGATGTATTACTAAAATGCCAATTGTTTCATTTTGTTTTCTCAGCAAAAATCTTTTCCTCGCCACAAATGTGCATCCTGCAAAATAGCTGTTCACACTGTATGCATGGATCAGCTGGAGAAGGTTAGACGATTGTTGTAAAGCTGAAAAACGTACGATGTTTTGAACTTTTTATCTCACCAAATGAAATTTACTGTTCCCCATAGATTAACTTCAGATGTAAGGCATCATTTAAAGATTCAGGGATGAGAAATGTCAGAGAGGTAAGACTTCTTGTCCTTTAAAATGAGCTTTATCATTTAGTTTTGTTAAACAGCTGAGCTGGTTTGTGTTTCAGACTCCAAACATGAGACATCACTGGGTACATAGGAGACGGCAAGATGGAAAATGCCGGCAATGTGGAAAGGTAAGTGCAAGACTCATAAAATATGAAACGTGTAACCATCCAGAAAGTATTTATGGCCTAATTTAACTCTTTCCATAGGGTTTCCAGCAGAAATTCTCCTTCCACACTAAAGATATCGTGGCCATCAGCTGCTCTTGGTGTAAGCAAGCAGTAAGTGTTGCACATCTGATAAAATATCTTTTTTTTTAAATGGTTGCAACGTTCACTACCGTTCAAAAGTTTGGTGTCAGAAAGATTTTATTTTTTTGAAAGAAATTAATGCTTTTATTCAGCAAGGGTGCATTAAAGGTTTAGTTCACCCCAAAATGAAAATTCTGTCATTAATTACTCACCCTCATGTTGTTCCAAACACAACTTCAGAACACAAATTAAGATATTTTTGATGGAATTTGAGAGCTCTCTGGCCCTCCATAGACAGCAACGCAACTGTAATGTTCCCAGGTCCAGAGACGTAGTAAGGACATCGGTAAAACAGTCCAAGTGACATCAGTGGCTCAACTTCAGTTTTGCGAAGCTACGAGAATACTTTTTGTGCGCAAAGAAAACAAAAATAACAACTTTATTCAACAATTCTTCTCCCCCGAGTTACTGTATTCTGCCATTTTGGAGAGTATCACAGTGCATACGCACGCTTTACCCTAAGCATAAACAGCGCTGATTACGCCGATTACGTTCATTGCTATCTCAGGAATAATTTGCATTTTAATATATATTTAAATAGAAAAAAAGTTACTTTAAATTGTAATAGAATTTCACTCCCTTACTGTTTATACTTTATTCTTTTTTCAAAAACATTAAAAAAATCTTACTACCCAAAACTTTTGAGTGGCAGTGCATAAAATGTTGACATTTTAAATTATGATTAAAATATCAATCAATGCACTCTGCTATGTGTCTTACAGTATCACAACAAGGTGACCTGCTTCATGCTGCAGAAAATCGATGAGACGTGTTCCCTCGGAGCTCATGCGGCTGTGATCATCCCTCCAACCTGGATCATCAGAGTCCGCAGACAGCAGGTACCGTCTGACCTGAAGAAAACGGGGTTTATACAAAATATTACTTGTTATATTTACTGTATTTCTGAAGAAATAGACATTCAAAAATCTTACCAACTTAAAAGCTTTGAATGTTATATATGTATATCTTCCAAATGCGTTTCTAAAGTACTAATAGTGATGTAATTTTATGATGCAGTGTTTTATGGTTTGGACATGGTGAAAGGAGGTCACCTGCATTGATGAGCTCAAATGTAAACACTAAAATGAGTATGTCTATAAAGATGCCTGTAAACTGTCCCTATCATACAGGCATCATTGAAGAGCAGTAAAAGAAAGAAGAAAACATCTCTGAAGGCCAAACCCTGCAAGAAAGCCTCAGAGGTAGCAAACACCTCTGAACCTTTGAACTTTGGTGAATAAAAGTGTATGCTTTTATATATGACAAGATTTTAATATTTCATTCTCTGCAGGATGGCAAATGGAAGCACTTTGTTGTGCGACCGATTCCTTCTCAGCTCATGAAGCCTCTGCTGGTGTTTGTCAATCCGAAGAGCGGTGGAAACCAGGTCAGAAGCGACACTCAAAGTTTCTAGTGCATAGAAACGTTACTTTACAGCCACATAATAGCACTTCTTCTTTTCTATAAAGGGAACGAAAATCATCCGCTCTTTCATGTGGTACCTGAACCCCCGGCAAGTGTTCGATCTCACTCAGGGAGGTCCGAGAGAGGGGTAAGAGGTGATAGATCATACTTTCTTTCTTTCTTCGCTTTGAGCGTGTTCTCTTACACTTTCTCTTCCTCTTTTTAAGGTTAGAAATGTACAGCAAAGTGCCCAACCTGCGTATCCTCGTTTGTGGCGGTGATGGAACGGTTAGTCAAATAGCTGTGCTCTTATCTAGATAAAACCGGATGGTGGGTAATATCATTTCTGCTCATACTGTTTCAGTATGTGCACAGTATGCAAATTTTTCAATGGTGCAATGTGCTCGACATGCTTGAAAGGTACTTGAAACTGATTCAAGTCAAAGTAAAATTTAAATGTATTAGGTATCACACCACTACTAAATAACACTGACTGATCCGAGCCAATCTCTCAGATATTGCTCTCAGATATTGAATGTAAATGAATTTCATCATACTGACCCTCGGTCAGGAAGTTCATGGGGTCCATCACTTGATTTATATGCTCTGTTTGAACAGGTTGGCTGGATTCTCTCAGTGCTGGATGAGCTCCAGTTGAACCCTCAACCTGCCGTGGCCGTGCTTCCCCTCGGGACAGGAAATGACCTGGCCAGGACTCTCAACTGGGGCGGGGTACGAATCTGAATACCCTTGGTTGTAATGTTCTAATAAACCTTAGTACATTTCCTTAGACATTCAAATATAAGATGAAGTTTTAGCTTCAGCTCCTGTATTTTAATATAACCACATGTTTTGTTTTGCAGCATGAGTTTTGTGGTTTTAACATGTAATTTTTACTGCTGACACATTCTTAAAGTGGCATAACAAGAGAAAATGGCCCCACTATTTGTTAACCAAGCTTTTTATTGTTTTTTTTTTTGAAAATGTGTGTACTTGTTGACTTTCAGGGCTACACAGATGAACCAGTATCCAAGATCTTGTCCCATGTAGAAGACGGCAACATCGTCCAGCTGGACCGATGGAACCTGAGCGTGGAACCCAATTTAGAGGCCAGTGAGGAGGAGAGAGACGAACACCAGACCGACAAGGTTAGCTGACACCAGTAGAGGGTGCTAGACTTTAGCAGAAGAACACCACCCTTCTAGCTTCACAAGTCAAGCATGAATGAGGGTGTAAAGGGTTTTTATAAACTCTTTTGTGTTGAAATGAATGGTAAGAGGGAGCTAATGACTTCTCCATGTCTATTTCAGCTTCCCATTGACGTCTTCAACAATTACTTCAGCCTAGGATTTGATGCACACGTGACCTTGGAGTTTCATGAATCCCGAGGTGTGCTCACTCACTCGTGTAATTTGAATTTGGTTTATGAAGTGAAGGTTTGCATACTGTATATAAAATCTGTGGTTTGTGAAAGGATTCAGATTTCTAAGACGTTTTGTTTCCTCAGAGGCTAAACCAGAACGGTTCAATAGTCGACTTCGCAATAAGATGTTTTATGCAGGGGTGAGTGTCATGTAGATATTTTAGTTTATTATATTTGTAATGTATAAAATGTAACACATTTGCTCAAATACATGTGCTCATCTGCAGACAGCCTTCTCAGACTTTTTGATGGGCAGCTCCAAAGATCTGTCCAAACACATCAGGGTTGTGGTAGGTTGAGTTGTACATATACACACTTTTTATATAATATGACCCAAGGTATTAGAAACTGGAAATATAATTAAAATATTTCTAATTAATTTTATTTTATATATAAAAGTTAATAAAAAAATACTTTAAAAATTATGCATGTGTACTGTGTATATATATATGTTAATGAATATATTATTTATGATATATCATAAATATTATTATATGAATAATAATTATTATCTTAATAATGCATATGCAAATTATCAGAAACACAACAAGCTTTAGGGTTTTACATTTCAGAAAAGCAGAATAATAGAATTATATATATATAACGTGTATATATATATATATATATATATATATATATATATATATATATATATATATATTATATCACTTAAACCACACATAAAGTCATTACTATTGATTACTGTCATAAAAATAAAAGCAAAATTATAAAAATAGTATTTCACCAAATTAAGTGCTTATGATCACAGTAAATAGATATGCATATATACAAGCAATTTACATAATGGCACAAATACTTATAATGTTCCCTCATATGTCTTTTCTTATTTCCTGTGCAGTGTGATGGTACTGATCTAACTAGTAAAGTGCAGGATATGAAACTGCAGTGCCTCCTGTTCCTCAACATCCCCAGGTAAACCGACCTGAAACGGAACTGTGCAAAACAAATGTCTTATGTAACTACCATATAAGAGAACCTATGTACATTCTTGTAGTAATTTGTGCGCTATTTGATATAGATCCTCTTTATTTTGGCATAACGAAATTTAATTAGAGAAAAAACGAAACTTCACTCTAGTTGCCAGTCAGACCATTTCATCCATGTGACTTCATATTTCATGTCATCAAACCATGACAGGAAACTTGGACCGAAAACTTCCTTATAAAAAGAGATTCGCTGTTCCAAATTATGTTTATTCCAGGATAAAATATAATCTAGACACAAGAAACTAGTCTAGAGTTCATTAAAATGAGATTATCCTGACTGAGCTGGGCATTATGTTCTGTAGATATTGCGCTGGTACGATGCCATGGGGGAACCCAAGTGAGCACAATGACTTTGGGCCACAGAAACATGACGACGGGCTCATTGAGGTTATTGGTTTCACCATGACCTCTCTGGTGAGATTTGGCTTTGGTTCCTTAATAGATTTGTTCTACATTTACCCTTGAATCCATCCAAATGTTGCTGTTCTCTTTCTATAGGCAACGCTGCAAGTTGGAGGACATGGCGAGAGGCTTCATCAGTGTCAGGAGGTGACCTTGACAACCTTTAAGCCCATTCCTGTGCAGGTGGATGGAGAACCCTGTAGACTGGCTCCATCCGTCATATGCATCACCCTCAGGAACCAGGCCAACATGCTGCAAAAGACCAAGAGAAGAATCTCTCTACCACAACTATATGAGTCAGTATCTATCTGCCTGTCTGCCTGTCTGTCTAAATTGCATTCAATCCTAGAGGAAATCTGACTGTTTTTTCTCCTTGTGGATGTAGTCAGCAGCCCATCACAGAGAAAGTGCAGATCCAGGTGAACCGTATCAGCATGCGTGATTATGAAGCTCTTCATTATGATAAGGAGCAGCTCAGGGAGGCCTGTGAGTATCTCTTCTTCTCGTTCCTCTCTTTTTTTCACAGCTCTGAGAACCTACTCATGCACTCCCAGAAAAGCTTCTGCTTTTCAAATATGACTTAATTTAAACCGATCCTAACCTGTGTTTCCTCTTTTCTTTCACCTTCTCAGCGATTCCTATGGGGATAATAACAGTTCCCGGGAACAGTGATTTGGAGACGTGCCGGCTGCATATCGAGAAGCTACATGAGGTGCTTTTCAACTTGTTGAATCCTGGTTAGAAATGTGCCAACAGGCCGATTTGGCTACAACCTCCTTCCTCATTTGCAGAGGTTAAGGGGAGGATCTGAACTGTCAAAGTCTGGCTTGATGTCAACGTGAAATCAGAATTGACTATTTACCTTCTTAATGAATGTTACTTGTCTTATTGTGAACGATTCATCTGTGCGTGTTATCCCAAAAAAAGTTTGTCTTTGTAATCATTCATCAAAACACAATAACTTGCTCCACCTCTAAAACAACTTTCCTTTTCAGTGACATCATCAAGCCCTTTTATTTTCAACTCCGCCCATTTGTCATGAAACACCCTTTTTAACAACCCAAACAATTTCTAATAGATAAAATCCTGTCCTACAGACTTTTTGTTGTTGTTGAAAATATTGTTTCTAGCGTATATAAGTCAGATAACTAGTAAAATGGGTTGCAATGCTGACTTTAAGTCATTCTTGGCTAAATAACAATACTTCTGTGTTAATGCTACCTCTTGAAAAGAAAATAAATTTTTCGTTTAATTTAGCTCAAAATCTATTTCCTGTGGTGACACGAACACATCTTTGAAACACAAATGATGTATTTACTTTTTAAGAGTCGCTTTCCACTACAACTGCCAATATTCATGTCAAACATGTTATACTGAGCATGTGACAGCCATTGCACGTTGACTTCCTGTTCAATTACAGTCAGAAAAACACATTGTGACTAATTGAACTCACACAGTGAGGCCATTTTGGACAGGAGCCATTTTTCACTTGCACTTTCTCCGTGTATTTTTTCCTCTCTCTTTAGGAGGGGGATGGTGTGGATACAGACACACTGCACATGCCAAAGCTTTCACCAAAATGGTGCTTCCTGGATTGTAAGTAGAGCATTTCAAGTTCATTTTGAAAAAACAGCATAGAATTTATCTAAAACAATAGTGTTATAATTATATATACATAACTTAGGCTTTCTATGTTGAATCATTTTTGTGAGATTCATTGCTTTTGACATTTCCAAAACTTTCAAGCGTGATGTTTGCAAACCCCATAATCAGATTTTTCCGGTTTTGGATTGTTTACAGCTACTACAGCAGACCGTTTCTACAGAATAGACCGCGGTCAGGTACCTACAAAAGGCAGCTTTGACGTTTTACATCTGTGTTGCATGTCACACTGTGCTGTTTTACCCTACGGCATTGCATATCTCTGCAGGAGCATCTAAACTATGTGACGGAGATCTCTCAGGATGAGCTTTTCATCTTGGACCCAGAGCTGGTCACCAAGGAGACGGTGGGCACATCGCCCGGAATGCCGGGGGCGATGGAAACTGTTGGGGGATGTTCCAACAGTACAGACCAGTTTGCTTTTCCTGCCTGCTCTGCTGGGCCTTCTCCACTGTGCAGGTAGATTGAAACGAGTCACTTCAGATGACAAAATGTGTGGTTAAATTGTATCAACTCATGTTGTTAGGGCTGCAAACAGCTTTTGCACAGCCTCAAGGTGCAATTTTATGTCGCTTTTTACTTTGGCAGATCATTTTAACACCGTCGACAGTAGAGTACGTGCGTAGGCAGGTTTAGTTTTGCCTGTGGGCATGAAATTTCTGAGAATATCCCCGGAAAAACAGCAAAAGTGCACAAAACGCCTCATTAAGGAACTAAAAAAATGTCTTAATTATTAATTTCTTGTTAATTTTGCCAAAACAGATGTAGGTTTAGCATGAATCCATAATAATTATAATTTTCTTTATTATGCACAACTGATGTGAATGCACTTACAAAAAAGTACCAGAAAGTACCATGGTAATATTGTGATGTTTTTTGGACTTGTAAGATGGAAAAAGCATGGTATATGAATATGCTAATTTCCCAGTACCATGATATTACCATCTGATGCCATTACTGTCGTCCTATCACAGTACTTTTTTGTAAGTGTAGGAAGTCCCAAAAAATGATATACAGTAATATAATATATACTGTGGCCTAAATGTCTGAAACCACTAGAAAAAACAAACTAATTTAATAATTTTTTTCATCAAAAAATAATTATTTTAACATACGTATATAATACTTATTTATTATAAATAGTTAATATTAATACAACAAACTATTATAAATATAAATTTATAATAATTAATTATTTTAATAAGTATCTTAAATTATTTAAATATCAAAATATATGATAATATATTAATCTATTTTATACTAAGTATTTTATGTATTAAAGATATTAACAATAATTTAAGTAAAAATTTTACATTATATATGTATTTTTTTGTTACTATTAATAAAATAAACTATTATAAATATATAAATGAATAATTATGATAAATTAAAATTTAAATTATATAAATGAAATATTGTAATTATTTAAATATTAAAATATATTTTATGGTATCGTGCATTTTATATGTACAATATTATTATAAAAATAGTAACAAAATGTATTTATATGAAAAATGTTCCTCTTAATACACTAGACTATTATTAAATCATTTAATTATTAAAACATTTTATTATATCTATTTTAGAATATATATACGTAAATATATTTTATATTGCTATATTTATTTTATGTTATGTATTTTATATGTACAATATTACTATAATATTACATTATAAATACATATATACCTATAAATAATTTTATAGAAATAATACAAACATATAAATTATATTAGTATAACAATTTAAGTAAAAAAAAAAACAAACAACTGATATGAATTTCAGAATGTCCCAAATACATACATATCTTGAGAAGCTTGTGTGTGTGCAGTAAATACGTAACACTAGACTGAACTGAATGCATTCCTGTTTGAAAAAAACCCCACAGTTGCTCTTCAGCTCTAGTCTGTTACCTCAGGGGAAGTCTTTTTGTCTGTGTATTTGCGTGCACATCTGATGGCGAGACAGATAGAGTGAGAGACAGCGACATTTTTGTGCCAAAGTCTCCTGTGAGCAAGCACAAATCTGCGTATTACTCAAATGTGAGTCCATCCAGGACAGGACAGTCCCTCATAAAGGCCCCTGCTATTAAAAACTCATTTTTCTGTGTTTACATTCACCCTCCCCCTGCCTGACGCACAGCAGATCGCTGAAAAAACACATCCCATCTGTCAGACCTCATTGTAGCGGTTGTTCTGTTACAGTAAATTATACACATCTCACAAACAATGAGTTTCCCGCCCCCCACAGCATGTAAAACACATCGTCCTCTCTGTTGTCTGTCCATCCCATCATGCTCTCGCAGGGTTCACCAGACGCATGCTGAAGGCCAAACGGAAAGCGCGAGCATGGATAGCGACACACACGTGCAAACTAGCGATCCAGAGACTCCCACAAAGCCAGGCTTGTGCAGGTACATCTCAAACTGAGCGCTTTGTGGTCTAATTCAGACCTTCACGTCCAAAGCTTTGATTGTTTCCATGACAACACGATTATGCCTTTTTATAGCAAACATCATTACTAAGCTAACAAAGTTATCCATCCCATGATGCTTAATTAGGGCTCTGTAATGCCCATCTGCAACAAAATTACACTACAATGGCACAATAATACCATGGTACTTTGAAATATACCATTGCACCATGTCATTTTTTTGTTAGTGAGAGGGGCAGAAGATATCCATTTTCAAATGAATATCTTACATAAGCTTGTCTTTGCCTAATGTCTTTCATCTTGAAGGAGGGGAGCAAAAATTATGAATATGAATCATTCAAACACACTTGATGAGGACTCAGTGAATGTGCCAAGGTACATACAATATTTAAAAATCATCACTGGTGAGACATACAGATATAGTTGGTTTTGATTATGAATAGTGGTATTAATATTCCATTTTAATTTCACAGGTTAGATTCGGGCTGGAATGACAGTGATCAAGGTACACACTTTTTATATATTTTTATAATAATAATATAAAAATAGTTTATTGTATGTGTGTGTGTGTGTATATATATATTGTGTGTGTGTGTGTGTGTATATATATATATATATATATATACTGTATTTATATTTATATTATTATAAAAATACAACTTTAAAATATATTACAAAATATACGAATCTAGTACAATAAAAGTGCTCATATTTTTCCATTTCTTTTAGAGTATATTTAGATCTGATATATAATTGTATTAATGAATTTATTTATTTGAAAAATATTATTAATTAGTAATTTATAAAATATAACTTAATAAAATATATTATCACATATTCATGCATTTTCTATAAATTCCTAGAGCAAGTTGGTACAGTAAAAAACACTTATATTTTTTTCAATGTCTTTCAGAATCAATCAGTTTGATCTTTGATGCAGTGAAGTCTGGCAACCTCGAAAAGGTATTCATAAAATAACCTATTCCAGTTCAATATCATACATTAGCGCTCTGCATTACCAGACCTCATGGACCTCATGGACCTCTTCTCTGGTCATTCATGTTCTAAGCTGGTTCAGATGCATGAAGGCGGGGCGAATCTGTTGGTCCAGGACCGTTTTGGCTGCACCCTCCTCCATCATGCAGTCCTTTTAGGCAGTAAAGAGATTGTGAAGTACATCATTGATAATTGTGAGTCGGTTGAGCTTAATTTTTGGATTTTTGACTTCTGACTTGCATCTCATTTCTAATTATCTTTCTTTGTTTTTGGTAAACAGCTCCTGCTTGCATCCTTGATGTGACGGAGAAATCAACGTAAGTAGTGCTGGAGCCACTCCGGCATGTTGTACTCCATTTCATTTGTGGTGAAAGGGATAAAGGAGTTAGTTTTGATTGACATTCATGGTTAGGAGGGTGTTTCTCTGTGTTTTTTATTCAGAGGGGAGACAGTCCTACATAAGGCAGCTGCACTGTGCCAGAGAACAATCTGCTATTACCTGGTGGAGGCCGGAGCGTCCCTCATGAAGACAGATCTACGGGTGAGAACATTCACACAGACCTTATATGTGTACCTTATTTCTTAACATTTCCTTGGATGATATTTAAACACTTATAGTCATGATGTTTTTGTTTTTTTTGGCTAATGTCATTGCCTAAAAAAGTATCACTGCCCCCTTGCATATAAGTGTTTTGAAACAGTATCCATATGGATATGTAATTTTTTTTAGACAAAGCATTATGAAATTGTTTACTTATGGTTTGCGATGCAGTTGCTCTCAGATCCAGTACAGCTGGCTGTTTCCCACTTATCAGTGCTGTTTCCTCCACAACAAAAGTTTCTCGAACTCTCCATCTACACTGTGCCTCGTTTACAAAACAATCTGCAGTCAAATGCTCCGAGTAAACATATAATCCTCCGACATGATCCGGGACATCATTAAAATAAATCATACACTTGTTTCTGACTCTGAGGATCTTTTGAAATCTCTACAAATAGAAACGAGCTGGACGTGTCAAAGCAAACGTCCATTTATTCTTCCATTTGTTCTGTTGTCAGTAGTACATCATGAATACTGGAGACAGTATAAATGATTATAATGCGCTGAATGCCAGAGGCGGGGCTTATGGTGTTATGGTGTATAACTATTTGCCGATGTGCTGCTGTGGAGGCGGTCATATGCAAATGTATTTGACCATGTGATGTCACAGATCCTGCAATATTCAAATAAGCATATTTTTTAAAACTTCGTTAAACATGTATTATTATTTTATTAATATATTACTATTACGTTTAAGTTATTTGTTTTTATTTATACCACCAAGCATATGTTACAATAAAAGGTGGCAAAAACAAGAAAAAAAAGGATGAATTAAATAAGAAAAAATGTCTTTCCCGTATCTTACATTAGCAAAATTTTGTTTATTTGTTTTATCTATGATTGTAAAAATTTCATTTTATTATAGTAAATAATATTATTAGTACTTATTTGTTTATTTATTGCATACTTATGTGTATAAATAAAAGGTGGCAAAACTAAGTGCAATATTATTTAGTGCAATATTAAAAAAAATATTGCACTAAATAAATGTCTTTTAATATTATATTCCTAATTATTGTCTATAATTGTAAATAGTATACTGTATTATATTATACTATAGATCTTATTTATTTATTCATTCTAGCAAGCATCAGTATATCTAAAAAGTTGCAAAAAATAAATAAATAAAAATAAAATTGAATTAATTAATTAATTTAAAAAATATCTTGCTGTCATTCTGCAGGGTGAAACTCCAAAGATGTACGCAGAAAGAGCTGGAGACATGGAGTTGGCCGCATACTTAGAAAACCGACAACACCACCAGATGATCCAGAGGGAGGACCATGAGACGGCTGTGTGACCGGCCTCCGGAACCATCCTTTCCATCTGCCACCAAACCACAGAGTCTAATCTGCTCTCTCCCATGGCCGGTTTATCCGGTATGGCCACACGTTAGCGATTCTGTGAGGCAGCATGTGTGCGGAAATTAGTTTGTTGCTCTCTGTATTGATTGTAATGCCAAAAAGACAGTGTTTGTGTCATGTTTCCGAATGCATGAGTTTGCTACGTCACGTCCAGCTTTCAGGGCTGCGCAAAACCGCACCGCTCTGCTCCTTAGGACCCAATGTGCAAAATTTTGGGAATTTCAGGGCTGAAATACCATGTATGAAAGTGGCTTTTACGAAACTACTATAATAAAACCAGACAAACCTCATGAGAGATTAACAGGAGAGGTTTTTGCTGCTTCTGATTACATAATATTAATGTTTGAATTGCATATCTAAAAGTTTTACAGATTTTATGTGACCGTAGTCCACTGGAAACTTCCTTTAGCTTGGCTTCCACATCACGTGTTTGTTCTGATTCGAGATAGACGTTGTTTTCATAGCCTCCTGCGTTTAAGAATGCTTCCTCAGCTGTTGCTTACGGCCAGTTTCTCTCTTTGTGGTAAATGCTTGAATTTCGTAAAAAACATTCCATTAATTACTACCTTAGCATTAAATCAATTCTCTATTCACAATATATTATAAACTGTAATCATTTCTTAGTCAATAGATTTGCCTTTGGTTATGACCATAAATGTTCGCCTAAATGAATGAAGTTTCCTTCAGGAATGGGATCGTATCTCTTAGCATAGATCACTTGCACTGACTGCTATACTTTTAAATGAACATTTTATCTCACCAGTGTGATTTTAGGTTCTTTGCAGAAGTCATGCAGCAACGTGAATGTGGATTCCGGCCAAATTGAGCATGTTAAGTACACAGAAAATTCTTCTGGTAGAGTTTTTAGATGATAAATTTTCAGTGACAAATGCCTGGGTAACAGAGTTACCCATATATTTACATATATTTATATCATCGTCTGCGGTTTAAATTCTTGTATATTCAACCAGGTCACTTTATGTACGTGTACAATTGACTAAATGCTTGAATAATAAAAGAGACAGGAAAGCTTGTCTTTTTACAAAGCAGCCATTTGACAACACCGTGTTGTCAGCATTGCCATAGTGTGTTTGTAGTGAGATGTCATTATGATAGAATATGTATTTTGTCAGTGCTTTGTATGAGTTGCTATGCAATTCCAAATAGATGATACATGTATATAATCCGTCAAACATTTTAAAAATGTGTGAACAATCTGTTCTGATATAAGGTCTTTCATTTGTATGTGATATGAACTTAGATAATGCTTTATTTATAAGAGTAGATAAGAATTTTGTTAGAGGAAAAGTCATATATTTGTTCTTGGGGTTGGATTGTTACTGTCTACTTGGGGGAAAAAATAAATAAAGACTTTAAAAAAAAAGTTTTTCTTATTGCAATATCTACTGAGTGTACTTTATAAGGTTTAATTGACTGAGATTATTGATATATTAAGTAGTGAACACATATGTCATCATCATTACTCTCTCATTCTCTTATTGCACAGCGATGGCGTCTTTTCAGGTCTTGGAGCGCCGGGTGGTAAACTGTGTATAATGTTGAACTCTGCCGCTCCCCAGGTGGTCTTTATGTCTGAATGAGTTACCGGCAATGATGGATGTGTTGACATTTGTGACTCATTTATCATTTCAGAGATAAGCTTATTATTTTCTCTCTCCTGCTCTAGTTCCATTTCTGGAGTATAGGGAAAGGACGTGAATGTATTTTTAAATTAGTTTAACCTCAGTTCAACCTCAGCTTATTTTAAATTTGGTAGATAGCATGTTGTCAAAGAAACATTTCACGCAAACTCATCTGAACAGAGAATCATTGGTGAAATCATAAAATGTAATATGCAGATGGACTGGATTATTTATATAGAATATTTCCAACACAATGGTAATTCAAAGTACTTAAAAACACACACAGGGACAGAGTAAAAAAAAGACATTAAAAATCAGGTTATAAAACAAATGTAGGAAAAGAAACAAAACAATAGTAATTCAAAATGTTTTAGATATTCTAAAGGGACGGTCATAAAAAATAAAACTAAATAAAATAAAACATTAGAGGAAACAAATAAAATAATCAGCTAACAAAATAATATAGACTTATTGTACAACAGGAAATAGATAACAAAAAAATTATATATAAGATTATATTAGAGTAGATGTTATTTATTTATTTATAACACCAAGCATAAGTAACTTTGCATAAATAAAAGGTGACACATACAAGAAAAACATTTATTAAATAAGAGAAATGTATTTTCCTCATCTTGCTTTATCATAATTTTGTATATTTAACTGTTTTATGCATCTTTAATTGATATATAATTAATACATTATTTATTTACCAATGTGTATAAAATGTGTAAAAAAAAATTAAGAAAAAAATCTGAAAAAATTACATTTACATTTAGTCATTTAGCAAACGCTTTTATCCAAAGCGACTTACAAATAAGGACGATTTTAAAAAAAATACTGAAAAAGAGAAATGTCTTTCCAAAATCATAATTTTGCATTATTATAATTTGGTTTATTTATTTGTTTAATGTATTTATAATTGCAAAATAAATAAATTAATAAATAAAAAATTATTTGCAAAAAAATTATTTTTTTTATTTCCAGCAACCATGTGTATAAAAAGTGGCAAAAATAAGAAATAAATGTAAACGCAAATAAATGAAAAGAAATGTTTCAATTAAATAAGAGAAATATCTTTCCATAATCATAATTTTGATTATTAATTTTATGTATCTGCAATTGCAAAAATGTCATTACATTATAGATATTATTTATTTTTACCAGCAAACATCTTGTATAAATATACAGTGCAACAGGAAAAGAGAGAGAGAGAGAGAGAGAGAGAGAGAGAGAGAGAGAGAGAGAGAGAGAGAGAGAGAGAGAGAGTGTGTGAGTGTGAGTGAGTGGGGGTGAGTGTAAGTGCACAGCTATGCGACCAGCTCAAACTAGTTCGGAGAAACACAAAGAGCAGCAGAGATCATAGAGAGAGCTGAACACAGACACGCTCACAGCACAGCATCATATTCACAGCAATAAGGCAAGTACATCATCATCATCATCATCATAACCCAACAACTCCTGTTATTATACTGCAGTCGATGTCTTTCACGACGCTGCGCGTTTGAATAATAGCCTATACTAGTGGGTGATAAATAATGCAAATATCTGCGATTAACCGGATTTATCAGATTTATTTGGATATGCTTATTATCATTTTATCTGCGTTTTAGTGCGCTATTAAAATGCATTTATATTCATAATGTTTTGGGCGTGTTTATGATGTGATGTATGACATGATATATTAAAGGAGGCGTATGGACGCACCGTCATAATAACAAACGCGCTGAACGTCAATAAGCGTTTAACTTAGAGCACGATTTTACGATTTTTAGACTATGAAATCTTGCGTTTAATATGAGAATATTTCATGAGTTTAAAGTAATAGCGTCAATATTATGTTTAATTGGACGGCGACACTATCGTAAATTAAATTTAACGGCGACACTATCGCGAAGTTGTTTATTATAGTTGATTTAATGTCACTTTATGCCGCTTTAAATAGTTGCATTCATGCTGTAATAGAGTCGTGGAGTTTGTGTTTTGGTGTGCAAGGGCGCTTTAACGCTGTCAGGGAAAATGATGCTCTCTGAAGTGCCAAAGAGGACCAGCTGCCAGCAACTGCTGACCCACTTCTCCAAATCAGAACCATCAGGCCTTGCGATTCAATTCCGACAGAACGCAAAGCTCCAGATGCGAGAGAGCCTGCGTTTTGGGGGTCATGCGGTCGACGGTGAACTTTGTGCTCTTTGAGGAAGTTTTCAAAATGTCCAGTTCTGCATTTATCAAAGGCGGCATCCCACATCCCCTCTTGCATCAACAGAGTGGGTTTTGTCCTCCAATGCAAATAGGCTTACATTCAAAGGAGTTGAGCGGAGGCCCTCCCCTCCTCCTCAAGACACAGCATGGGATCTGTGCTCAGGCCCTTTCAGAGAGGGAAGCAAAACGGGCGAGATCCTGCTTTGTTCGGAGCCAGTGAATCAGGCTCCTCTAAGGCCCAGCTGAAGGTCTTTGAGTACTTGGCCTCTCTCCCCGTGGAGGCTGAGGAGAGGAGGGGAGGTGGGGGACCCCTGCCGACCGCTGTTTCTCCTCGCACAAAAAATCCGACCCCGAGGAGCCCTTCACATTTATGAGTGACTGAAGAATGGAGCCGTGCCGCGGGCTGTGCCGTGAAAGGAGCCTGTTTTAATGGAGGCAGGAAAAGAATGAAAAGGAGAAGTGCTGTGTTTTTTTTTTTCAGAGAAAGAGGAAAATATAGAGAGGCTCTTTTATGGAGTCACACAGCGAGCTGCTAGGATAGCGGAGGACATTGTGTACACAGTGTCTTTAATTTAGACAGTACAGAGAAAACATTCATATCTGATGTGTTATTATCTGATTTGGTCAGTTTTGGTGTTTCTGAGAGGACCTTTCAAAGCAACTAATTCCACTAAACCATTAGTTAACGGAATTAATCGGTTTGAAAAAATGAATTAAACTAATTATACCAGCCAAGAACACAACAAAGGGACAAAATATAATACATCTATCAGATATGAACGTTTTTGAGCAGCATAAATACAACATAACGTGTATTTATGTTGGTGTATGTATATAAAATATTCCATGCATATAGCATATAATATAGAGCAAAAACACAAACAGATGTGATGCTGGTGGTTGTGATGGATACCTGGTTGGATGTTGTCCTCTGCAGTGTTGCTGTTAACCAAAACATCTCTTTCAAAATTTTTGATAATTGAATTAAAGCTGAAATAAAATAAAATGTAATTCTAAGATTGAAAACCTGCACTTAAAAAACAGCCTAAATGAAAATTAGAAATGTTGCCCTGGCAGCTAACTGAAACAAGTTAAAATGATTAAAATTAGAACTGAAATAAAAAAGAAAGCTAAACAGAAATATTAAAATTAAAATATTAGTAAATAAAAAAAATTAATAAAAATGACAAAAGCACAGGCTAAATCAAAATATTAATTAATAGTACATAAATAATAAATTATGTAGTTTTACATTTGCTTGTGCATCTACATAATTAAACTGAAATTAATATCAGCTGTATTTTTTATTTTTTCCCAGAATGCGGAGTTTATTCTCTATAGCACTTGTGCTGCTGGTGGTGTTGATGATCACCGTGGAAGCCAGTATGAAGAAAAAAGGTTCTTATTTTTTACAAAATGACTTCAGATGATGCAATGCATATTCCTTTGGTGTGATATTATTAATCATCATTCTCTATTTTGCAACAGAAAAGGGCAAAGAGCCCAAAGCAGATGCTGAGTGCAGTGAATGGCAGTATGGGAAATGCGTGCCCAACAGCGGCGACTGTGGCGCCGGCATTCGGGAGGCGACCTGCAACGAACAGACAAAGAAAACCAAGTGCAAAGTCCCATGCAACTGGAAGAAAGACTTCGGTGGTAAGGAGATTTACTGTATGTGAATACACTGAATGCATGTCTGGATGTGAATCAAATTAAAATACATTTAGACAGGTCATTCAGTCGAGTTTATTCTTGGTTTTCTAGCTGACTGCAAGTACAAGTTTGGTCGCTGGGCCGAATGTGACACTACTACAGGAACCAGAAGCAGGTCTGGGACATTGAAGAAAGCACTGTTCAATGCTGAATGCCAGACCACCATTAAAGTGTCCAAACCTTGCACCCCAAAGACCCCCAAACCCAAGGGAGGCGAGAAGAAGAAAGGAAAAGGGAAGGAAAACTAACTTGAAGACCACCCCAACAACCCCATTGCCCACTCAGTGGTACATTCCTATGTGACACTCCCAAATCCTCCAAAAGATGAATGCTGAGAGGAAAAAAAAAAAAAAAAAACTGTAGCCCTACCTATTGTTTTTATTTCCACTTTCTTTGTTTTGTAATTAGTAAATGTATGTCTCTATGCTGTTGTAATTTGATCTCTGTAGCGAATTTTTAATTGTAATTGACTTTGCATGTATAAAACAGGCCTCAGCAAATCTGTTGTCTAACAAATTGTCTTTACTAAAGAGAAAAACTGGTGAGAGCCTAATTATGCCCCTAAACGAAAGTATTTGTAAATTACAACAAACCGAATGAAGACAATTTCTGTGCTTATAACATGTAAACTGAATGCTTAAACGAACGTCGCTCCTGGAAGTAACGACCTATACAAAGTATCTATGTTTATAAATGTTTATGTTTTTAGATTTGATGGATGTACAATCAAATTTACACCACTAACTGATTACTTCTACAGGTTGTGAATAAATGAAAGTGTATTTTCAATAATACTTTCTGGTGCTTTTTAAAAAAAAAAAAAAAAAAAAAAAAAAAAAAAAGTTTACACATTTATTGTTCAAGACGTACAAACTTGGAAAAATTACTTTTAATGATGTCAATATAGTTGTACATTTGCAATTTTAGTAGTTATAAACAAATTTCCATAAGAATGTAATTATGATTTACACAGATTTGTTTGGTTTTTACCAATTTGCACAAAGAGTAACAGTCTTAAACTGTAACAAAAACAACAACAAAAAAACTTTCTGATACAAGTCGTAGAACAAATGCAATTACAGCGACATGATGAATAACAAATAACTCAAACATGTTTACTTTTACTTCTCACTTTAGTAAACCACTATCACACACACAAAAAATAAGAATCAACTTAATGACTTTGCGATACATTTAATGCGTACAATATGAGCTACTAAATACTTCAATTTATTTACACTTTTGGCTCTGGTAAACCAGCATCTTGCTCACAAAATAGGAATCAGCGTCTTCTCTAAACTATTGCATTGGTTTACACAAACTGTTGGCGTAAGAATGCATTTGCAAACAACTACGATACGTCAAAATCGTACACAATGCGTACATTATCAGAAACATGATAATCACCAATAACCTCAACCAACTACACTTTTTTTTACTTTTGGCTCTAGTAAAACAGCTTCACAGTGACAAAACATCTGAGTGAATCATGTTCCTCATTGGTTGGCCAGTAGCCGTTGATAAGAGACTGAAGTCCGACTCATTTTAATGTCAGATTTCTGAACTTGCACATCAACAGTCGTTTAAAGGTCCTTTTGAAGGTGGTGTTACAGAGTGCGTAGCACACTGGATTTACCGTGCTGTTGACGTAGCACATAAAGTAACCCACCATCCACAGAATTTCAGGGACACACCAACGGCAGAAGGTACCAATCAGAACCATAACGCTATAAGGCGTCCAAGTAACAATAAAGGCCAGAAGAACAGCAAGGACGGTCTTTGTCACCTTCCTCTCTCTCAGAGCCTTCCGTCTAGCATTCTTGGAGACAACCTTGGACGCTTGACCTTGAACCTGAATAGCAGTATGGTTTTGAAAACAGTGAGGTTGCGTTGTCCTGCTAGTTTCCACACACGCTGTCAAGGTCTTTGGTCTTGAGGTTTCTGCATCCAGCCCTCGTTCTTCCATAGAGGCATCAGGACTTGAATCCAAGGAGTCATCCGTCTTGCCGAACTCTACAGAAAACAGGCGTTTCATTCTAACGAGCTTTGAATCTCGTTTAAATGTGCAAGAGTCATCCGGTTTAATGTCATTCACTAGGTCAGGGTTTGCGGTTGACGTTCCTCCACTTGTCTTAGACGGATCAAGCAGGTTTGTGGATTCAGGCTTCAACTTATGAACCCGTCTCTGACTGGCCAGGGATATTTTCGTGTACAGTACCATCATTATTACAACAGGAATGTAGAACGCTGGGATAGTGGTTGCCAGGGTTACAGCAGGGTTCGCGAGGAGCAGGATGTAACATTGTCCATCTGGGACCCTGCTCCTGTCCCTCCCAGCCTGCCAAAGCAGGATAGCTGGAGCCCAGAGAAGCAGAGACTGTAACCAAGCCGCGGCAATCATCACCCCAGCCCACCTTGCGGTACGTTTGGTCGGGTAACTCAGAGGCCGGGTCACGCAGAAGTACCGGTCAAAACAGATCAGTAGGAGGTTCATCACAGAGGCGTTACTCACCACGTAATCCACAACCAACCACAAATCACACATCTGCGGTCCCAAAGGCCAATATCCCTTTACGGCATACACAATGTAGAGATTCATGGAGAAAACACCGACGATAAGGTCCGAACAAGCAAGACTAAAAAGGAAGTAGTTGTTGATGGTTCGGAGATTGCGGTTGACTTTGATTGAAAGCAGAACCAGGACGTTGCCCAGGACTGTTAGCAGACTGATGCAGCTAGTGATAAGTATGATGACGACCACCCCTACAGTCCCGAATGCACGACGTGGTCTTCCTGATACCAAGTATGATTCCTCGGCCAAGGGACTGTGCATACTACTGTTGAGCATGATGGAGGAACTTGTGGAGGAGCCTGAGAGAAGAAAACAGACATTTATCATAAATCAAGTTGTAAAGAGGTGTTTAACTTGACATATGAGCAAACAACTTGAAATCGAACTCTATAGACAGTATATAGTACACTTTAAATGCAAAAATACACAACTCTAATTGGTTTGCACATAGAAATGAAGATATAAATTAGCCAAACAATAAATTATGACCCTAACATGATCAGCAATCAGCAAACTTACCGTTAAAAACGAACCACTCAAAGTCCCTTGAGAAAACGACAGATCCAGTCTCCATGATCTCCTGCTCCGTCTGTATGAGAGAACGACTGGGAGGACTTTTAATTCCTCAAACAGTAACACCCATCCTCACCTTCCGAATACATAACCAGGAACAAGTCATCCAATCTCTTTAGGCTGTATCAATACACTAAATTTACTGGAAGATGACCAAAGTAGTGTGGAACCATTGTGTTACTAATGAATTCCTCCTAGTTTCGTGCTGCCGTTTTAAAGCATGTGTGGTTAATGCAGTTCCTGTCATCTAAAGAGGAAGGCAGCAGTTACATAAGGGATGGAATCTAATTACCCGACCTGTAATGAAGCTCCACAGCTGTTTCACAACTTTTTAATTTTATTACGATTCTATTTTAATATTTTAAGTATCACACATACTACAACAAATTACACACTGGTAAAAAATGTATAGCCTGAATGCGTTGTAAGTCGCTTTGGATAAAAGTGTCTGCTAAATGCATAAATGTAAATGTATGTAAATGTAAATTACAGATGTTTACATTGGGGGGGGGGGGGGGGGGGGGGGGGGGGTATATATATAAAAAATATGCAATATATAAGATAATATATTACCTTATATATTGCATAAAACAATGCAATATATAAGATAATTAGAAGAAACTTAATTATACAATTATTTTAAATCAAATAAGCACATTTTCCTCATTTTTTGACCATATTTTGTTACAGATCTTTGCTTATTTAAATTTATTTTATTTTAAATTGTGATCATTTTCAGGAGAATTTGGGGGAAAAAAAAGTACTTAACTGTCATGAAAAGTGACAAAAGAAATAAAATTAAAAAAAATAAAAATGTAAATAAAAAAAATTGAAAATATGCTAAATAATAAAAATATAACATGGGGAAAATTGTCATTGCAGTGATTAGTCAGGGTATTTTTTGTTTTGTTAAATGTCCAAGTTTTTTTATTTTTTATTATTATTTCCCATTATTCTCTGTCAGGTTTGTCATTGCTGTAGTACAGTATTTTTACTGCATATCTTTAAAGGAATAAAATACTTCAATGCGGTCTTTTTTTTTTTACTGATATTATGCAAAAATTTGTCCCGGATAGTTTCATGAAATGCATAGTATTGTAATGAATAAAAATTAATAACATAAAAAACAACTGAATTAATTTCCATATTCCCATTTTATTAAATCGCTCATAATCGTCATTACCACAGGATCTTTGGTGTCCCACAAAATTCTTTTACAACACCTAATCCTCATTTTCACTAAATAAAGAACCAACTACACATTTATGGTAAGCCATAACAACACGTCCCTCTTGTCTGGTCAGAAGAGGGAGTTGAATTCTGGTCTTTTCCACCATCATGACTTCAGCTAAGGTACCGATCCAGCAGTGAGAGCATATACATAACCACACATCCAACAAGAACACAATTACAGTTTTTAAAAGGTCACACTTTCAGTCGCCGTCAGCTATTCTCGTCAGAACAAACGAATTGTCAGGAGGCCTAAACGTCTAAAACAAGCCCTGCATGAAACGACTTCATAAAGATAAGCTGTGCATATGGTCAGAAATGAGTAAAATCAGGAAAAGGTGTGTCCTTGATGGAGTATAATGTAAAAAGGTCCTTCTCTCTTATCATAGAAGCATTTTTAAAAATCAGGATTGCATTTGTCATTCACACAAAGGGTAAAATAAATAATCGAAATGACAGCCAACACAACCAGACTTCAGCTTTACCAATATTTCTACCAATAACTAAAACACTCAACAGTCAAAAGGCTTATGAAGAAGCTATTCTGGTTGTCGCACATCAGAGCGGTTTTTGTGGTTCAGTAAGGAGAAGATTCCCCAAGGCACTGAACTCATGGAAAAACACCAAAGGGTATGTGGTTTCCGAGGTTCCTAAGCTGCCATTGTTTGTGATGAGACCACAATCCAATAGAATCTTACATCCAAAAACGTTCAAAACACAAACCATTCCTATTGGGGACTGTGTTTTTTTTTTTTTTTTTTTTTTACAAAAAAGCTACCAATTCAAGCCAAGCAGCTAAAATAACAAAATATTTTACACAAAAGCAGAGAGAGAGATATTTTTATAAATGCTTGTTAACGAAAGGCCTGTGCATATGCAAATGCATTGACAACTCAAATCGCTAGAGTTGACCAATCGTACACGAGAATCTAAACAAGCACAATAGAGCTCACAAGGCAAATATGTCATAAAAAAACCAAACCCCATCCCGAAATATGGATTTAAGTTTTTTTCCTCGATTTATCATCTCTACATTTACAATGCTACATTTATTTATTATAAAACTCTCTAGGTTCAGTGGCGGACACTCACAGACATACACATCCACGCATACAGACAGTGCCCGTCGTCAGTATCTCTCAGCAGTGTGCGCGCATATCGGGCCGTCTCTCTCCTAAGTGTCCAATGCCCAAGAAATACTCTATTGTGTGTTATTCAAGAGTGATTATTGTCATAATCCAGATCGATGATAGAGATATGTCTGGTTTATTGTCTGTAACGCTGTTCTCGGTGCAGGAGAAAAGGGCGCTTAAGTGAAATCACTTGCCATTTGTCTCTTACACATCATAAGAGCTTCTTGCGATTGGTAGAATGGAATGAAACAGTCGGCCAATCAGCTGATTTGAGGTGAATTAATGGCGAATTGGCTAAATTGCGCAAAAAGTGTTGCGTTTAAAGCGTGAAAATGATCTGGCACAATAATTTTAACCATCTTACATTTCATTTCTGAGTATTAAGGTATTTCTGGGAAATAATATCAGTGGGATTAGTAAAAATGCATCGTGTTAAATCGCAACAGTTACAACAATAAACGTGAATTGACTCCTACACACAAGTTAACGGTCACAAAAGTTTAAAAGCCCAATAAAAACTGCTCAGCGTACCAAAATTTCACTTGATGCGCATGTGTGTTCTACAGCCTACATGCTAATTTGCTTAAGCCCCGCCTTCCGCTTCAGCCCGCCTCCTTGTATAAAAGCTCTGGAATTGGACACGCATGCAGATATGAGAGATCTGAAACAGCTTGAGGGTTCCCGAACTGCTTTTTATATGATGGACAATTACAGATGACATGCTTTCAGAAGTGTATTTTTCAAACGACAGATAAATTCAAATTAAAAACCATCATAAAATTCGCCATCTGGAAATTTAGTAGGAAACACGCTCACGCAGACGAGTCTTTCCAGTCGGAGAACTTCAAAGCAGACGTTGTTCTAGATACTGATCAACTGAATGACTTGACCACTGAAAGTCACATTATCGCACACACAAAAAACAATCACGTCAAGCATAATCTCTCAAGTTGAACACAAAAACCGTTAGAGGATGTTGTGTGATTTAGTGTTTAGCTGTGAAGAGTCAGCTCCTCAAACCGAAATGTCCTGAAGACAACAGACCCCATGGGATCCAAAGGAATCGTAAGGACACGGCCCCAGCCTCATCTGGCACTTCTATTGGCTGATGATTTTTCCTAGAGCTTGGAAGGGTGGTTAACTACAACCGTGTTATTCCGTACTGAAGTACAGGAAGGATTCAAGTATGATGCCCTTTCTCGCATGGAATGATGAAATGTCTGAGACTCAACCTTGAAAGGAAGAAAAATTATAACTTAAGTGCAACACGCAAGTGCAATAATGATGCTTCCCCAAAGCGAGAATCTGTTATTTTGACAAAAAAAAGGTGAGGCTGGCATCTCCCGGTTAAAGGAGATGTCATGAAAAACTTGGCACTCATTCATTCCCAAATAAGGCCAGAGTGGGAGGAGTTAGAACTGAGGAGGGAAGTTCAGTGGCTCCGCCCTAAATGCTATGCTCTATGTGTAACAAAGGGTCCACCATGAAATGCTCCAGCACCATGCAGACCAGTTGAGATGTTCGTCTTTGTGAAAAACAGACTTAAGACTATCTGCCGTACAGGTCATCAGGGTAATCTCGGCTCCGGCTTTCGCTGTAGCTACGGTCATTGCTATTGTTGTTGCTACGGTTGGACATATCCAAACCGCTCGTGGATGGGTGGTGCTGCATATCATCAGCTTGACGATCACCAAACAAGTCCGTCTCAACCATAGGAGATGCTCCCGCGACCTCAGAACGAGTTGTAAACTGTGACGGAAGTGGGGCACTGCTGGACCCTGACGGCCCAGGAGCTTCTAGAGAGTCTACCAAGGGTTCAGTGTGAAAAAGAGTCGAGATACCGAGTCCAGCAGGCATTTCCGAGGTTGGGTTTCCCACCTGAGTTGTCCTGACCAAGGTCTGTGAGCCACGGTGAATCCGATGACTGACAACGATGTTGTTTCCAAAGCCGCCCATGGAAGCCATTGTAGTGCTGCGTTCCCGCTGGACCACGGCCGTCATTCCTCCCTCTGCCATTAGGCGGCGGATCCGAGACAGAGCGTCTTCTCCCGGGCCGGGATCAGCTGCTGAGTCCGCTAAGAAAAACCAGAAAGGACAGTGAGACGCTCATATCAGATAACAGCAAAACCAAGATTCAAATTGCGTTAAAAATTCAGATTTCGTTAAGAATGGTGCAAGCAACACCACAGTCATGGGTTTGATTCCCAGGCAAAACAAGAACTGATACCTTGAATGCAATGCAAGCCGATTTGGATAAAAAGTTTTCTGGAATTCTATTCACAAATTTTGCTGGCTGATCTCATTTCATCGGTTGCTATAGCATTAGGGCTCGACGATATGGCCAAAATTTATTTCACAATATGTTTCTTCATTTAGGTCGATGCGATATAATTCCGATATCGATATGAACAATACTAAAAAAAAAAAAAAAAGCCTCAGAAAAACTGCCAAGAATGCCCACAATGGATACCTGTACCTACAAACTTCTGAAAAATGAATTTACCAAGTCTATAAAAACTCCTCCTATAAAACTGCATATTTTAGAAATAAAATGTTTTAGAAATAATTTCAATTTGTGCAATTTGAAGAGTAATGGAAACACAGCAAGTGACAAATGCTGTAATGTATATTCAAATACCGGAAATGTGTTTAAAAATCATATGTGATCCTGGACCACAAAGCCAGTCATAAGGGTCAATTTTTGGAAACTGAGATTTGTGAATTTGTGCAAATAAGCTTTCCATTGATGTATGGTTTGTTAGGATAGGACAATATTTGGCTGAGATACAACTATTTGAAAATCTGGAATCTGAGGGTGCAAAAAAATCTAAATATTGAGAAAATCGCTTTTAAAGTTGTCCAAATGAAGTTCTTAGCAATGCATATTACTATTCAAATATTTGATATATTTACGATAGGAAATTTACAAAATATCTTCATGGAACATATTTACTTAATATACTATTTTTGGCATAAAAAAAAATAGATAATTTTGACCCACTCTATTTCTACAAATATACTTGTGCTACTTATGACTGCTTTTGTGCTCCAGGGTCACATATAACCGTTACTGAAAAAATTATATGATGATATATATATTGATATTGAATTATTGTCCAGCCCTATATAGCGTAACAGATTTTTTTTGTTATATTGCTGTAAATATATGCACAAATATTACTATTAAATCTATTAAACAATATTTTTAACTGGCCTCCATCAAGTTTACAATTAAAAAAGAAAATTATCAAATGAGATGAAGTACCAATCATTTGTAATGTATTAAAATCACAAAATTATACAAAAACAGCCAGGTTATTTAAAAAAACAAAAAAACAAATTAAAACAATTATCTACTATTAACTACTATAATTTCAGCCATTATCAAACTACTATCACTATAAATTTAAACTATTACTAAACCATTATCAAACTACTATCACCATAAATTCCAGCAAAAATAATTATTGTGAGTGTGATATGCTGTTAACTATACCGGCATATAAGATGTTTGGTTAATGACCAAAAATCAACAACAACAACAACAACAACAACAACAACAACAAGGTCTTAGCAAGTTATCTATTAACTTCCCATGTGTGTGCACTGGGTCCCATTAAATCGAGAAAACAAGGGCGCAGATTTAATTAGATCAGATAACAGCAGGTAATAAAGCACTTGAAACAGTAATAAGAGTGTAAAGCCCTCAGCAGGACACAACACAGATCTCAGAGATATCAGTTCAATCAATTTCACTCCATTACCTGTGTCCAACGAAGGAGGAAGAGACAGGATGAGAAAGATTGAGACAAAGCAGTTACCGTGATATGTGGCAGGCAAGTTGGTCCGGTTCAGCGATCCCTCTGAAAGCGATGCCTGAACTGGTGTGTGCGACAGTGTGTGTGTCATCTCTGGGGGTGCGTGCCTCTCAGTGCTGGTGCTGGCTGTGTGAATCACTGCAAGAGTAACACATTTTGCAGCTGTGAGAGGACATAATCAATATTACTTAACATGGTTACAGAGAAATGAACTGGAGCGTTATAGATATCCGTTAGAATCACTGTGGCCTTGAGCAAGACACTTCACTGCAGGTTTTTATTTATTATTTTTTTTTAGCATTAGTGTATTGCATCGGCGCTATATATGTTGAATATTCAAAATGATTTTGCTAGCAGTATAAAATGGCGTTTAAGATCACATTTAATATTTTAAATACAAAAAAAGGTTTCATTGTTTAAAATAAATAAAACTAAAGTTATGAAAGTCTTTGGTGCATGTGCATGAAATCAAAAAGGGATCAAACAAAATACTACAAAATTGTGTTAAGTGTTTAGTTCATCTTCTCAAAATGAAATTGTTATTCTAATAATATCATTTCTAACATACATTATAATAATATAATTTGTTGCAAAAAACAACAAAGGATTTTCACTACTTTTTGGACCCTGCTGTATATGTAGGAAAATATTGCATGTTATAATGGTGCATATAAATAAAAATTATTACACAATTAAAAAAAAAAGATTTTTAGCTAGATTTTTTACTGTAAATTCTTGTTTTAAGAAAAGTGTATTTTATGCAAATTACATTCATACAAACGTCTTACTGTGTCTGGATGTGTGTGCGTTCTGGAAGGTGCTGGCTGAAGGAAGTTCTCTCTCTGTCTGCGTCTCAGCATTCTGCAGTCGCACCACTGGTGTCTGCGTCCCCTGTGAGGTCACAGAAGGGGCGGCCTGACGCGGCTGCAGGCCAATAGCGTTCATAAGGCCCATGTCTCGGTCAAATCGCCAGCCGGACCTGTTGGTGCTGTAAGAAATATACACAGATGAGCATTTTTGGATCTATGACTATGACAAGCTATGACTTCAGATTCTGCTCATTTCTGACCCTGGGCGCTCCACTCCACGGGTTCGGCTGCTGCTGCTGACGGTAAACAAAGAATCCGAGTTCAGATCCGACGGACTGTCCCCATCACTGCGGAAATCACTGACAACAAAAATATTTTAGACTTCATTATCTTGTTTACACATCTAAGTAAATGGCAACGTATGATTCACTTCAGGTTATTTATCACCACGAAGGGATTCACTTTGCGATAATGACTGGCTGATTGTACATTATGCCACTTATTAAACAGCTAAGTACCAAATATATAAATAAACAAATGGACATTAAATATCATAGTTTATCATGTGAGAAGCAGGAATCTGCAAAATGATACAATCCATGAATCTCGCACAACAATGCAGGGCATCCGTTGAATTGGACGATTATGGTCGATTATACAATTTAGCATTATACTGTATGAAAATAGCTGACTGTAGAACAGCCAATCAGAATCAAGTATTTCAGAAAGCCTTGTGCAGATCTCAGACCAATCTCAAGACCAATAATACACCCAGACTTGACCAAATTACTAAATTGAACAACTGAATTGCAAAGAAGCAATGGAATTATTGTGACGTACTCCATCTGTCCGTGTGGGCTGTGATCTGATTATAAACCCATCAGATTGAGGGAGAATTCCTTGAAAGCGATGAGCTGCAAAAGTCATGGGGCGCAGAGGTAATGTGGTCTGTAACTTTGTTAAAAAACAATAATTGCTTCTTTCCAGTTGAACAGCCGAGTTTCCTGCCACTAATGAAGAAGGTAATCTAATGAAGGGCGGCTTCAGGTAACATGGTGGTTTATCAAAAGTCCTCATATAGTCCATGTATCTGAAAACTGACACTGATCTGGGATCGGGAACTCGCTTGACTATTCAATTGTTGAAGATGAACTGCTGACAGACAGATAATGAATCAACTCTCTGAGTCTTTGGCATGTTTGACTCACCGAGTCAATATTGACAAGCTCTGGAACTGGTTTATGGAAATTACTGGTTGTAAAATTGCGGCTTTTATTGCG
The DNA here is from genome assembly GCA_039654775.1 of Spinibarbus caldwelli. NCBI lineage: Eukaryota > Metazoa > Chordata > Actinopteri > Cypriniformes > Cyprinidae > Spinibarbus > Spinibarbus caldwelli. The sequence continues at coordinate 7,748,392 of CM077264.1, forward strand.
CCGATAAACTGTGTCTGGTTTTATCTGCAATTTCCATGGCTACTGTGCTTCACGGTGGTACTTGTTTTGTTTATCTTGCTGGGTGGTGTGGCGCACTGGTTAAAGATCTGGGCTTAAGGCCAAAAAGTTACTGGTACCACCCAAATAGAAGCAATTCACAAACTATCATTATCACTTGCTTTGTTGCAAAACCTAATAGTTGCCTAAAGAGAAAATATTTTAAGGCATCATAGTTATGCTAAATGTTAAATATGAGATATATGGTCAGTCTAAATATTTAATATAAATTAATTTATCAAAAATAAATGACAAAGCACTGTTCAAAAGTATGGGAACAGTACTGTTTTTTGGAAAGAAAAAAATACTTTGGTTTCAGAGGGATGCACTAAATAGATCAAAAGCAGTAAAGTCCATTTACAATGTTACAAAATATTTCCATTTCAAATAAATACTTGACCTTTCTATATATGGGGGAAAAAAATCCTGAAAAAGTATCACAGCATCCACAAAAATATTAAGTTTTCAACATTGATGATAATAGGAAATGTTTCTGGAGCAGGAAATCAGGATATTAAAATGATTTCTGAAGAATCATTGACGACTGGAGTAATGATGCTGAAAATTCAGCCTGACATTGTAGGTATAAATTACATTTTAAAATGCATTAAAATATACAAGTTATTTTAAATTGTAATAATATATGTATTTTCATACTAGAATTTCATGCTATTAGCAACAACATGCTAACTCAAGCAGTTATGAATCCTGTGTGCTTCGCGTGTTGCAGTCTATGTACAGGTGCATCTCAATAAATTAGAATGTCGTGGAAAAGTTCATTTATTTCAGTAATTCAACTCAAATTGTGAAACTCGTGTATTAAATAAATTCAATGCACACAGACTGAAGTAGTTTAAGTCTTTGGTTCTTTTAATTGTGATGATTTTGGCTCACATTTAACAAAAACCCACCAATTCACTCAAATCTCAACAAATTAGAATATGGTGACATGCCAATCAGCTAATCAACTCAAAAGACCTGCAAAGGTTTCCTGAGCCTTCAAAATGGTCTCTCAGTTTGGTTCACTAGGCTACACAATCATGGGGAAGACTGCTGATCTGACAGTTGTCCAGAAGACAATCATTGACACCCTTCACAAGGAGGGTAAGCCACAAACATTTATTGTCAAAGAAGCTGGCTGTTCACAGAGTGCTGTATCCAAGCATGTTAACAGAAAGTTGAGTGGAAGGAAAAAGTGTGGAAGAAAAAGATGCACAACCAACCGAGAGAACCGCAGACTTATGAGGATTGTCAAGCAAAATCGATTCAAGAATTTGGGTGAACTTCACAAGGAATGGACTGAGGCTGGGGTCAAGGCATCAAGAGCCACCACACACAGACGTGTCAAGGAATTTGGCTACAGTTGTCGTATTCCTCTTGTGCATCTTACCTGGGCTAAGGAGAAGAACTGGACTGTTGCCCAGTGGTCCAAAGTCCTGTTTTCAGATGAGAGCAAATTTTGTATTTCATTTGGAAACCAAGGTCCTAGAGTCTGGAGGAAGGGTGGAGAAGCTCATAGCCCAAGTTGCTTGAAGTCCAGTGTTAAGTTTCCACAGTCTGTGATGATTTGGGGTGCAATGTCATCTGCTGGTGTTGGTCCATTGTGTTTTTTGAAAACCAAAGTCACTGCACCTGTTTTTACCAAGAAATTTTGGAGCACTTCATGCTTCCTTCTGCTGACCAGCTTTTTAAAGATGCTGATTTCATTTTCCAGCAGGATTTGGCACCTGCCCACACTGCCAAAAGCACCAAAAGTTGGTTAAATGACCATGGTGTTGGTGTGCTTGACTGCCAAGCAAACTCACCAGAACTATGGGGTATTGTCAAGAGGAAAATGAGAAACAAGAGACCAAAAAATGCAGATGAGCTGAAGGCCACTGTCAAAGAAACCTGGGCTTCCATACCACCTCAGCAGTGCCACAAACTGATCACCTCCATGCCACGCCGAATTGAGGCAGTAATTGAGTACATATACAGTAAATGAACATACTTTCCAGAAGGCCAACAATTCACTAAAAATGTTTTTTTAATTGGTCTTATGAAGTATTCTAATTTGTTGAGATAGTGAATTGGTGGGTTTTTGTTAAATGTGAGCCAAAATCATCACAATTAAAAGAACCAAAGACTTAAAGGAAAACGCCACCGTTTTTCCATATTCCAATATGTTTTTCCCTCAATTTAGACGAGTTGATACGTACCTCTCCTGTTTCAGTGCGTGCACTTAATTGCTCTAACGCGCGGCGCCACTATGCTAGTGTTTAGCTTAGCCCCATTCATTCCTTAGGATTGAAACAGAGATGAATTTAGAGGCTACCAAACACTTCCATGTTTTCCCTATTTAAAGACGGTTACATGAGTAGTTACACGAGTAAGTATGGTGACACAAAATAAAACGGGGCAATTTTCTAAGCAAATAAAGAAATGATAACTATAATGTATGGCGGAAGAGCACTTCGACCTCGGCGCAGTAATATTGGTTCTATTGATGGAAGTTAGAGGGAGAGGGAGAGGGGGAGTTTTCAGTAGGGGTGGGACAATAAATCGATATGGCGATATATCGTGATCCTTCTCCATGCGATACGATAATCGATATCTGGCGCCAAATATCGATATTTTAATTAATAAAATAAGGTGCTAAAAATGCGTGGAAATCGCGGCCGCACCATTTCCACATTCTTTCCAAGAGCGCTCAGAGCAACTATGAAGCGCGTTCTCTATGAAGATGGGGAAGCACGAGGAACCCAATGATAAACAGATTTCCAGACACTGTATTAGCTCTACTGCTATATATACACGTTTATGGAGATGAAAACTAAAAAACTGCCCCGGAACAGTTATCAGCGTGGACCATAGGCACCGATCACGTTATTATTGCAGAGCGCATATTCAGTTCATGAGTAGCCGAACCTCTCCGCTCGGATCGCAGGTGGATTTCCCTCACTATATGAGAGAGAGAGAGCGCCGCCGGTGCGTCCAGTTTTATGTGAACAACACTGGATGCTCTCCCTCTCTCTCAGATATTACAAGTGCGCGTTATGCAGTGTGAACAGTGGGCACCGACCAGCAGAAACATAAATCTGCACCTATGGCATGGAGGACGAGACAAAACACTGTCAGAGCCGTAATGCGGCGCAGAAGTGTGCAGTGTGTGTGTGCTTGCCGCGCGTCTACATTTGAAATAACAAACCTGAGCGCGCAAAAGACGCGATGTGATTGTGAACGGCTATTTTTCCATGCGGGGCTCCGTTTTTATGATGAGAGGAGTAGAAAGGTTGAGAAAGCACTCCAGGTAAATTTTGAAATGTACCATATATATATATATACATACATATATATATATATATATATATATATATATATATATACATACATATATATATATTACATGGAGAGAGAGGCTATATAAGTTAAGCAGTTAAATGTGTTTGTTTACAAAGAAAAGTGTAAGCTTTTAATAAGTCCACGAATAAAATTATTAATTTACTCAACATGTTAAAATTGATTTACAGAACTTTTTTTTTTGCTGTTTTCTAACAGTTTGGACTTGAATAAAGAAAGAAAACTTGCACTTAACCTTTTCACAGGCATTTTGTTTAGACAGATATCGCGATATATCATTATAGGATTTTCTAGAAATATATCGATTATCGCAGAATCGCTGTATCATGATAGTATCGTTATCGTGAGCCATGTATCGTGATTATATCGTATCGTGAGGTACCCTGCGATTCCCACCCCTAGTTTTCAGGAGTGACGATATTACTGCACCGAGGTCGAAGTGTTACGAAGTACTCTTCCGTCATACATTATAGTTGTTTTTTTATCTGCTTAGAAAATCGCCACTGTTTATTTTGTGTCACCATACTTACTCGTGTAACTATTCATGTAAACGTCTTTAAATAGGGAAAACACGGAAGTGTTTGGTAGCTTCTAAATTCATCTTTGTTTGGATCCTAAGGAATGAATGGTGCTAAGCTAAACGCTAGCATAGTGGCGCCGCGGGCTAGAGCGATTAAGTGCACGCACTGAGAGGGGAGAGGTACGCATCAACTCGTCTAAACTGAGGGAAAAACATATTGGAATATGGAAAAACGGTGGGGTTTTCCTTTAAACTACTTCAGTCTGAGTTTCACAATTTGAGTTGAATTACTGAAATAAATGAACTTTTCTACGACATTCTAATTTATTGAGATGCACCTGTAATTGGTCACTTATGAGATTGTATTTCAGTTAGGATGCTTCCTTAGCAGGCAACTGCCTATGTAGACAATAAACTGTAAGGCAGCTTAGGTTTTGAAGTCATTGTTTCCTAAGGCATAATATTTTGTTCCTGTAATAAGTATACTGTAATTTACTATGGATAAAAACATTTGGCAAATTAATAAAACATAAAATACTGGATTTTACGATGTAATAAGGAAATTCAAATTTGATAAGGACTAAAGCATGCACGTGGACCAGATGGTCTACTTGGTGACTGTTGTTTTAGCTGGGTGTTTACTTACACTGGCCTGCAGATGACCAGGTCGCCCTTATTGGTTCCATAGGCCAATCCCATGCCTGGCTCTGGAAGCCACCGGGCCGAATTAATACTGACGTGTCTTCTCTGGTCTGGAGCCATGGGGTACACCACATTAAACATCATCTACAGGATACCAAGAGAAAGCAAACCATCAAAAACACAGAAAGCAGAAAAACTAAGTTTTAGTGACAGTACTGTTTCATTCTTTATGGCTTTGGGCCTATGAATAAAACTCACCCTAACTCAGAGTTTATATTGTAAAATAAACAATATTTTACAATCCTGCAAATGTGGCATTTTTTTTAGGCTCTTACTCTAATGGAGGTCTCTCCTCCGTGTGGCTGCTGTAGACGAAACACTTGCGCCACCATGTGGTCGGTAGTGGGATGGAGCAGGATCCGTCTGGAGGCCAGTCCTACCATCACATAGCAGCCCATGGGTGAAAGACTCACCGAGATTGCGTTTGGACCTGAAATGCAAGTCAAAAGCAAAAATCAAAAACAAGTTTCTGCTAATAAAGTTTTTTTTTTCTAAACTTTAAACAGGAATGTTTACAGTGTTACTGCCAAAATGTGCTGCTGAGTTGCTGTTTGATAACACTGACCGAATCTCTTGGTGTACAGCATTTCTCCCAGGTTATGGGGAGCGAGGGAGTAGACGGCTAGGATGCCCTCATCCGCAAAACCCCGCTGGCTGCTGGGAATGAACACGGCCAGCAGCTGCCCGTCCGCTGAAATATCACAGCTGGCATCGTTGTAGATCTTACAGTGAGGAACGAGTACATTCACAGTGACTAAGAGGAAAACAAGAAAAAAAGAAAAATGAAATAAGATAAACATTTTGTAGTTTCTGAAGAAGTTAAATGATAATAGATAATGTGTGCCTATTCTGATTATATGTGCAAAAACCAGTAGTACTCAGAAGAAAGTACCATTGCTGATCTCCGGAAGGTCAAACTTGGTGAAATCCCACCACTGCAGCCTATAGGTGGTGTTGGCAATGTTACTGGCCACAGCTGACTGCCCATCACCTATGGATGCACCTGCAACCGACCATTATGGGTAAATCTATTTAATTCTCTTTAGTTTTTCAAAATCACAATTCTTATATCTAATGTTTCTGACATTATGGGATAAAAATGACTGAAAGTGCTTCACAGTGAAACAAAATTAGAAAGATGTGAAATGAAATTGCTTGTTGTACCTGCTAACACTCTGTTAATGGAGGAGTGAGTGGCCAGGCCTGACTGACCCCTTTCATGGAAAAGTCCAGCATAAGGCAAGTACTCTGGTAACAAGAACCTCCTTCAGACAAAAATACATGTTTCTATTAATGTTAATAACAAATTAACACAATTTTTTTTCTCTGAAAAAGCACAGATATCTGAATTAATTTATTAACATATCTAAAGCAAGAAACCAACAAAAACAAAAAGAAAGATCATTGTAGAACATTTCATATCCTATTAAATGTATTTTTTTTTTTATCTTGACTTGGTACAACAGAATTCAAAAGATTGTGGTCAGTAAAGATTTTTTTCTAAAAAAAAGTCTGTGTAAAGTCAATATTAAATGTGTGTTCTGAGTTTTTCACACCACAGAAAAGTGTTATTAACCACGCAGCCAAATTTGAATGCTAAAAAAAACGCCAAGTGAATAAAATAAGCTATCAAAATCTTGAAAAAATAAGAAGTATTCTCAAACGCTGGGGGTGTGTCCGTTATTGCAACCAGGTATTATGCATTTATGTGACGAAGGCATAGATAGCTAGCAACATCTAGGCTGTAGTAACGAACGGTAACTTGCGATTGAGCGGGCCACCAATGCGCTGTAGTTATTAGGTGTGTTCGACTTGAAGCAGGGCTGTGCAGAACGATCAGTGTATGACACGAGAGCGATTCGAAAGCATGAGGAGCCATCTGCTCTCTATAGCTCTGTACTTTGATGTCACACACTGATCGATCTGCGCAGTGCTGCTTCAAGTCGAACACACGTCTTAGGGGAGGGGCCATGCTCAGTGACTCCATTTCGTCAGAGTCATGATTTTAGCCCCGCCCAAAAAATCCTGAACACGAAAATGGTGAAAACCTGTTTAACTGCACAATTAAGTACTACATAGTTCACAGTCTTTGTAACGTTTACGCAATGCATTTCTAACATTTATAATGTGTTCAGAAACAATTCTCAGAATTGACTTTAAACGGACTTTAAGGACATTTCTATTTCAAATAAGTACCGTTCCTCATCAATGAAACCTGAAAAAAAAAAAAGTATCACGGTTTCCACAAAAATGTTAATCAATTGTTTTCAACATAGATAAGAAAATGTTTCTTCAGCAGCAAATCAGCATATTAGAATGATTTCTGGCACTGAAGAAATTCAACTTTGCATCACAGGAATAAATTATATTTTAAAAACTATTCAAACAGAAAACAGTAATTTTAAATTGTACAAATATTTCACAATATTTCTGTTTTCACAGTTGCATATGACACTTACCGTGGGACAAAGCGCCCAAGAGAGGGGGCTGACATTCGAGCGTTGCGGGGCATTCTGTGTCTTGTCCTGTCTCCAGGCTCCCTGTAACCGAGTGAGAAAAGAAATATTTTAAACAATTACACAAAATTCAAAACCACTAGGATGAACACAGCAAAATGGATTTACGTAACAGTAATTGCAATTGTATAGTAATATAAATGTATGTATATGTGAGTGAGGATGCAATGAGTTTTATTAGACTCACTCGATGTCCTCATAGTCTCCATCACTGGCCTCTGGTGGTGTGGAGGAGGGGTTGTTGGACTGGCTGTCTGCTTGAGAGTTTGAGAGCGTCCGTAGGCGATTCTGTAAAGAACGCTGGCGTATGCTTTCTCTCCGAGACAGATACTGAATCATCCTCTGAGCATAGTAAGCAGCCGGAGACAGCCTGAGGAGATGTGGAACAGAAAAAGAGAGTCAAACTCTTAAGTTAAAAGCCCAATAATCAACCTTGAGTTTGCACATATAGGCTTTCAAACGGGTACCTGGCAGGATCTGGGTATATGGGATGATCTCTGGAGCCAGACATATCATATCGAGAGAATGGAAACAGTGATGATTCCAACAACCTCCTGAGGCAGAAGATGAGATACAAATAAATAACAGGAAAGACAAATGTAAAGGTGCGGTCACATTTACCGATGTTTGCGGAAATCTACAGGCAAAATCCAACCATTTCAATAGGAATCCATGTGAACGGGAGCCTCGCATAAGGGCAAAAATTACCCCATGCAGATTTCGCAACAGATTCAAGTCGGACATGCCAATTTGCCATGTTGAAAAGCAGAAATCTGCTTCAATACTTTAAGTGACTTCATGCATCTTTACACAATTGACAACAGACAATAGACCTTTTTTGCCTGGAAAATTTTACTGAAATTTCGCTAATGTGACCACACCTTAAAGGGATAATTCACCCAAAAATTAGAATTGTCGTTAATTACTCACCTTCACCCTCATTAGACATTTGTTCATCTTCGGAACACAAATTAACATTTTTGATGAAATCTGAAAGCATTCTGACCCTTCAACTGCCATGTTCAAGGCCCAGAAAGGTAGTAAGTACATCGCTAAAATAGTCCATGTGACATCAGTGGTTCAACTGTAATGTTAAGAAGCTACGAGAATATTTTTGTGCACAAAGAAAACAAAAATAACGACTTTATTCAACAATCTCTTCTCTATTGTGTCAGTCTTCGATGCGCATTTACAACAGTACCACGACGCATGCGTATGCATTCCTCTGCTTGTAAGCAAGGCACAGAGCATCAGATATGACTGAGATTGGCTACAATGAACATCGCTTGTCACTCTTCTCACACAGAAGCACAAGGGAGCGTTTAAAAGCCACATCTATCAGCGGATCCCTAATGTATCTGCACACAGATGGATTTGCTGACAGACGCCTGCTTTTAAACGCTCCCGTGTGCTTCTGTGTGAGTGCTCGGTGAAGAGTGTGAAGCGATGATCATTGTAGCCAATCACAGTCATATCTGTGGAGCTCGTGAACACTATGGCCAATCAGCAGTGTTTAAGAATCGGCTCAACAGCGCTCAAATGTTAGCGGGAAATGGGCGTTTTTAAAATTTCGGTACTTTTGACAACACTACATGGTAGTGGTGAATGCACGATGGAGACTGATATGTAAGAGAAGAAATTGTTGAAAAAAGTCATTACTTTTAATGGACTTTTTTAACGATGTCCTTGCTATCTTTCTGGGTCTTGAACATGTGAGTTGCATTGCTGTTTACGCAAAGGCCAGAAAAATCTCTGATTTCATAAATTTCTTAACTTGTGTTCCGAAGATGAATGAAGGTCTTACTGGTTTGGAACGACATGAGGGTGAGTAATTAATGACAGAACTTTCAATTTTGGGTGACCTATCCCTTCAATAGCCAAATTTAGTTCTTGTTCTTCCTCACCTCCTGAGTGAGTCCTCGTCCGGATTATCAACAGGCACCTCTGGGTTTAAGGCGTCTGGTGTTGCCTCAGAAGCAGCGCTTACCGTCGGTTGCCGGTACACGCTTTCCCACTGCCCCGTCTCCTGATTGTACACGAGACCCATGGGCTGCTGGTCCTGTAGACCAGAGGAGGTCTCGCCCAAAGCCATGGGCCTCATCTCAGGGGCCTGGGCCTCCACTCGTGCACCCTGACCTGGGTCCTCAAACGGAGGCACTGAAAGCGGCCAGGATGGTCCCTCTTGAGAGGAAGAAGAAGAAGAGGTTTGACCGGAACGCTCCCAGCGCTGAGTGTCGTGGTTGAAGGTGAGGAGGTTGTGGCACGAACGGCAACGATTGGGGTGGTTTTGAGAGGGGCCGGAGACCGTGCCTGCGTTTCCAGTGTTGGAAGAGCTGTTATGCGAAGGCCCGGGGCGTTCTGTGTCCATGCTACTGTTGAGCAGCTCCTGCATGGGTCCCGGTCCACCCGGCACCTCTCGGCTGCCACCAGGTCGCTCCAACTCCTGCATTCGCTCATATTCCATAAAGTACCGGCTCAGGTTGCACTGCAGGACATTGCGTATGGAGGCGGGGTTGTTGCGTTGGGTGTTGTCATAGAAGGGGTGATGGCCACTACTGGTGCCGTCATTGGCTCGTCCCCGGTTTGGGTCCGTGCCGGGCAGCACTAGGCCTCGCCCTTCTGTAGCAGACGTGTATATGGGTGATGAAGAGGAACCATCGGGGAACCTGTGCAGGGAAAGGAGATCCATAGAAGAGGAGCTTGTCCTAGGAGGAGGCACTACACCCCTTCCGGCGATGCTTTCCACCCCAATCGCACCTAACCCATGTTCATGTCCTGTGCTCAGCAGACTACCAGACCAATCAGCCCCAGGGAGACGCCCAGGGGCCTCGAGAGGTCCGGGTGCTTGTGACCCCAAGGGATCAATAGTCCTAAGAGGCAAGAGTCCCCGATGCGCAGTGTTCCCCGCAGCCCCGCTGAACACGCTGCTAAAAGCAGAAGGTCGGTCCGTGGAGGTGCGGGTCTGGCTAGGTGCGGGCAAGAAGGCAGAGGGGCCCAACTGAGTCTGCGGTTGAGGCAAATCCGAAGGCTGGAGGCCTGTCGGATTCTGTGTGAATAAGTTCCGCGAGGCAGCACAGCGACTGCACAGGCAGCCCAAACCCAAATGCTGCGTGCAGCCCTGTAAGGCAGGGCGGTCACCTGGTTCTGTCCGCACCGGGTACTGGAACCTGGGCATACTTGGAGGCTCTCGGGGTTCAGGGGCAGGGCGGGATTGATCGCCAGCCTGCGCCCCAGAAGAGCGAGAGGACAATATGTGCAGGAAATTGTGCAGGATGGGCGTGCGACGTACAGGTGGGGAGCGTAAAAGAGAACGTTGGCGGAACAAAGCCATCTCCATACTGTCCATGGGGACCTCGGAGTCATCATCATTCTATAGAAACACAGTAAAACACTCATAAAATGATGTTTGTAAAAGGGAAATGCACATAGGAAAATACAGTACAGCTATTTTGACAGGAAAAATGGTTGTTTCTAACCTGCTGGTTGGATGGGTTCACAATAGCTGTTAAAAGATTATGACCTAGAGGATCAAATCTCACCAACCTGGCCAAAAAATAAAAAATAAGGATTAATTGTTTTAATGATTATGAAATTCAATTAATCCTTAATCCTTTGAAATTGAATGATATTTTTTATTTCTAGTCAACCACTAAGAAATAACAGTATTGCTTCCATACCGGACACGTTCAGTCTCGCTGGCAGTCTTGACCACAGCAAAAGGTTCTGGTCGGCTCCAGTCCCAGAAGTGGAGTTCGTTGTTAGTGGCAATGAGCAAGAGCTGAGCCGTGGGGTGGAACGCTAGAGAAGCGATGGCAACATTACTCTCCGTGAACCAGCTCTCGCTACCACCCTGGGAATAGGGAAAAACATCCACAGCATTCATTTAAACAGCAACGTCTTGAGTTTCTAATGGCTAGTATATACACTATATTGCCAAAAATATTCGCTCATCTGCCTTAAGACGCATATGAACTTAAGTGACATCCCATTCTTAATCCATAGGGTTCAATATGATGTCAGCCCACCCTTTGCAGCTATAACAGCTTCAACTCTTCTGGGAAGGCTTTCCACAAGGTTTAAGAGTGTGTTTATGGGAATTTTTGACCATTCTTCCAGAAGCGCATTTGTGAGGTCAGACACTGATGTTGGACAAGAAAGCCTGGCTCGCAGTCTTCGCTCTCATTCATCCCAAAGGTGTTCTATTGGGTTGAGGTCAGGACTCTGCAGGCCAGTCAAGTTCTTCCACACCAAACTCGCTCATCCATGTCTTTATGGACCTTGCTTTGTGTACTGGTTCGCAGTCATGTTGGAACAGGAAGGGGCCATCCCCAAACTGTTCCCACAAAGTTGGGAGCATGGAATTGTCCAAAATCTCTTGGTATGTTGAAGCATTCAGAGTTCCTTTCACTGCAACTAAGGGGCCAAGCCCAGCTCCTGAAAAACAACCCCACACCATAATCCCCCCTCCACCAAACTTCACAGTTGGCACAATGCAGTCAGACAAGTACCGTTCTCCTGGCAACCGCCAAACCCAGACTCGTCCATCAGATTGCCAGATGGAGAAGCGTGATTCGTCACTCCAGAGAACGCGTCTCCACTGCTCTAGAGTCCGTTGGCGGCGTGCTTTACACCACTGCATCCGACGCTTTGCATTGCACTTGGTGATGTATGGCTTGGATGCAGCTGCCCGGCCATGGAAACCCATTCCATGAAGTTCTCTACGCACTGTTCTTGAGCTAATCTGAAGGCCACATGAACTTTGGAGGTCTGTAGCGATTGACTCTGCAGAAAGTTGGCGACCTCTGCGCACTATGCGCCTCAGCATCCGCTGACCCCACTCTGTCATTTTACGTGGCCTATCACTTCGCGGCTGAGTTGCTGTCATTCCCAATCGCTTCCACTTTGTTATAATACCACTGACAGTTGACTGTGGAATATTTAGTAGCGAGGAAATTTCACGACTGGACTTGTTGCACAGGTGGCATCCTATCACAGAACCACACTGGAATTCACTGAGCTCCTGAGAGCGGCCCATTCTTTCACAAATGTTTGTAGAAGCAGTCTGCATGCCTAGGTGCTTCATTTTATACACCTGTGGCCATGGAAGTGATTGGAACACCTGAATTCAATTATTTGGATGGGTGAGCGAATACTTTTGGCAATATAGTGTATGTAGATGACCTGCAATTTGATCAGACTAGAATAACCACTGAGAGCTGCGACTGAACAGTATGAAAATCAAACACACAAGATAACAATGTTTGCAAAGGGGGACGGTCCACACACATTAGAAATAACTAAAACATTAAACAAAACTGCTGCTCACATGCAGGTCCCAAATGCGGACTTCTCCATCAAGGCACCCAGAGGCAACCAGGCCAGGGATGGTGGGGTGAAAGGTCACACACCAAGGTGTGCGTCGATGGCCCACTAAAGAGTGCAGGCACTTTCCTGTTTTCACATCTGTGATGTAGATGTTATGGTTAACGTGGGTTGAGGCCACAAGGTTCCTATAAAAGTAAAAGAAATTACTATCTCAGGCAGCAAGCGAAAACATATGTTATTAAGCACTTAGTCTGTTCTAATTTTTGCTTTTTTTTCCCCCTAAAATGTATTAGTTACCTATCTGGACTGAAGGCCAGCAGGAAGGTTGATCGTGGATTATCCGGCAACTCTACTTTCTGTAGAAATAATTGAGACACATACATATTATTTACATACACACATGTACATTTGCACACACATACTATTGCAAGCATGATAATTTGGAAATGAAAGATTTTACAGCATTGAGTCTTAAAGGGTTACTCCAATCCAAAATTACCCCATGTCGTTCCAAACCCGTAAAAGCTTTGTTTGTCTTCAGAACACAATTAAAGATAATTTGGATGAAAACCGGGAGCCTTGTGACTGTCCCATTGACTGCCAAATAAATAACACTGTCAAGGCCGAGAAAAGTATTAAAGACATTGTCAAAATAGTCCATCTGCCATCAGTGGTTCAATCTGAATTTTATGAAGCGACGAGAATACTTTTTGTACACAAGGAAAACAAAAATAACGACTTTATTTAACAATTTGTCTACTCCACATCACCGTAGCGTCATTTTGGAGAGTATCCACTGGAGGCAAACTGCGTACGCTGTTCGGTGTCAGCCGCACCACACGGATACGTCTTCTACGTTTATTTACGCTTTGATTTGAACAAAAACAGCATATCCGTGTGGTGCAGCTGACACAGAACAGCGTACACAGTTTGCGTGTCTGTGTCTTTATCTGTGTCTTTATAAATAAACCACAGATTTGAGTTTTAAATAACTACATTCTCACCTGAAATACTTTTAAAACTACATTTCATGACACAATAACAGTAAAATTTTCAAAAATTATGCAAATATGGTGGTTGAAATACAATGCTGCGTGAACTCAACCAATCAGCATGTTCAGCGCCCAAGTCCTGCCCCCGAAAGTTCCGGACCATTGAAAAAGTACTACCTCGCGAGTAGGGACTTTCTGAGGGGCAAATTTTTACCCAGAACTTTATTTAGATCTCGTTTCCTGCAGTGGAAACACACCGAGTACCGGCCCAAAGTCCCTAGTTCCTGGGAAAAGTTCCTGCGGTGGAAACAGGGCTAAAGAATCTGATTTTATAATCTGATTTATTTATTTTTTTACATATACAATGACTAAATTATTGCATTATTATTCTACATTAAAAGAAGAACATTAATATTAATATAACTGTCATAAGATATGCCATCAACCCCAAAAACAAAATTATTTTATTGTTAAATGTTCCTAATTTTCCAGAAATATTTTGTATTAACACCCCCCTCCCCTTTTTTTCTTAAATAGTAACTATTTACAATATAAAATGGGGCACTAAGAATCTAAAATGCTTGTTTTGCAATTTTATTTCATTCATCATACTCCTTAAATACAAAACATCCTTAAGATTAATAACGATTGAATAACTGATTGATAAAAGGTCTAATAACAAGCCACTTTGGCATTATTTCAGCTGATGGCCTGTAGGGGGAGGAAGGCTTTGAAATATCATCTGATGCAAAAATTGACTTAAGACATTATTCTGACTGTGATATCCTGAAACTGCTCTATATAGGAACGTCTGCTGACTGTAGGCCAGAGTGAACCATTAGAATCATTAAGGTTGATACCCTACCTGGCTCTGCCATTTCATCCAGCGCGTCCGGTCTTCCACCAGCTGCTGCAGGAGCCGCTGGGAGCCCAGCATGTGAGCTCCTCGCTCTCGACCCGACAGGATCAGCACAGAGTTTCTGTTCTGCACTGCCATTTTTCCTCTCTAGTGCTCCACGGCCCGGCCAGCCAGCCTTCCTCGCATAAGGGCCGGACACTAACTCAGCAGCACGTCAGCCATGCAGACTGGTGGACAGACACAAAAACAATGAACTTAAATCAACAAACAATCTATAGGTCTGTAAGATGCATATTAATCAGCAGAAAACATCTGAGAGATCATTCACTGATGATCACTGTTCTTTCTCTGTATTTCAACACAGAGACTTGCAACCTTAATGACAGCTCATCTACAGACAGATGTCTTGACAAAACTGACTGCTCATGCAACAAAACCCTTGATTTTAAAGTTTTAAGAATGTATTCAATAACAATATATCTTTACTACAAACACAATGATCTGTTATGGATTCAAAGGGCCCAACAATCAAGCATCACTCTACCATCCTTTAGACAACAGATTAGGGTTTAAGTAAACTCTATGGGTGTTTTGCCATGATATTACTCCACAAAATTACCTTTGATTTGGTCATTTTATATATTTAAACACAGATTAATATGATTTGATGTTGCTGTGGTAAAATTAAAGCCCTATCAGATGTGGTGAACCATGTAAACAAACAAGCCATTTAAATCCACACCATGCCAGCGAAATTTTCATCCACATTTGATCAACAGCAAACCAGAGAAACAAAATATACACATAAACAGCATCAATAAAGGCATTAAATGTGTTTTTTGGTCGTGCAACTAACAATAACTCACTGCCGTGCCCGCCCAAATATGGAAACTGAACTGAAGCTAGTGTTAGCCACCATTTATTCGCTATAAACGTTGATGTATTTATACATATTTTAGTCCTAACAATTACATGACCACAACTACATTATGAATGTATTGAAATATAAATTAAACAGCGAATTTATCCATATTTTACAAACCTGTTCTGTTGTGTTTGTCAGTGAAATGTCATCGAAGACGCTGTTAGCTTCTTAGCCTGTTAGCCGAGATGGATCGTTATTAAACGATCTGGATTGACAACCCATCGATCCGATGCGCCGAGCAGATTAAATTCATGTTAATTAGGAGTATCTCAATCAAACCGTTTTAATCGTCGGGACACTGAAAGATTGTATTCTGGTGGCTCTATGAGAAATGATGCTAGCTAACTGGTTTGTGGGTAGCTCGGTTTAGGCAGGCATACTAATCGAGAGATGACTGCATTGAACTGCATTAGGTCGGTTAATCGATTGCAGAGTGTAACACCTCAGAAAAACAACAGGTGGATTGTGCTATTTTTATATTTTACTGGTCATGGGGATTAATTTATTTTAATTTATTTAATGTATGTTTAATCACATGTATTTATAACGTAGAAATAAGTTTTAAGACATTTAAATTGTGTTAGCCTAAGTCAAAGTCCTTATGGCAGTACTAATATACAGTGATTGTATCAGATCATAAGTATTTTCATCTATACCACAGTGATTAATGATTACCATATTCACATGCCAGGGTTTTACATGGGACTTCAAGCCACTTCAAAGAATATCATAGCATTAATATGATATGTGCCACATGTGTCTCTCAGTCCACATTTTAGTAGCAATGATTGTTCACTGAAAGCTGTAAAACAGCTCAAATAGCACATTTATTTAAGCTTTAAATAATTACATACTGAAAAGAAAACTATTCAAATAGTGCAACTGTATCAAATCACAAAGACCTATGATAGGATTGTGCTTTAAAATACAAAGATCACATATTTCTAAAACATTTCTAATACACTCACTTTACCATTATACAATAATTATGACATTTTTACAGCATAACCTATTCAGATTCATTAATACACAATCATTAGTGTGACTACTCACATTTACTAATTGTATGCATCAAGATATACAGTCGTTTAATTTTAGAGCAAATCTGCTGTGCTTTCTTCAAAATCTGTGTAAACAACTGTGCATTGCTTCTTACATTCAAATATACCATGATATTTTGCAAATAAATATTTTAGGTGACTCCACATTCTCAAAGTCTGTACAACAACTCAAGCTCTTCAGCAAGACACTTTAAAGCAAACATATTGGATACAATATGCACCCTTTTCATGTAAAGTGAAAATGCTTATTTAATTATTAATGCTCAGTATATTTCATTCTTAAACAATAGTTCAAGATTTTATATAAAACTGCCATCCGAGAAAGTCTAGTTGTGCTTGGCCCGGCCTCCTTTCAGGTAAGTCTTCCAGCGTTTCACATAGTCCCTGAAAATGGGGGCGCTGTCGATTGATGCGAGCAGCTGTAACTGGTTGATGTGCGTGGTGTGGTAGTCCCAGCGTGCTAAATTAGGGGCAACACCCAAGGTAAAGTGTCTCAGGTCGTAAACCGTTCCAGAGCCTGTGTCGAACAATGGCAGCATGGCCTTGAGTGACTCCAGTCCTTGACTGAAGAGTACACCTGCTTCTCGACCAAGCTTGTTGCCCGCCGTCTCCGCCACATCATATAACCCAATTAGAGAGTAGATAAAGCCATTAAGAACAAACGAACTAGGTGTTGTGGGGTATTCCTCGTACCAGTCGTACTTGTTCATGAATGTCGCTTTGACTCCACCATGTTCAGAAGTCCTCTTGAAGGGGGATGTTGCTCGGATTGCGGCACCGAGGTATGCAGGGTTGTGCGTCACCAGGCATGCCCTCACTAATGTTGACATGGCTTGGCCTTGGGCCATGGCGGAGTACCATCCGGGCTCCAAGCTCTTGAACCCCTCTCCGAGTTTTCGGGTCACCTTAATCGGCCACCCTCCATGCTCATCCTGGTTATGAAGAAGCCAATCGCTGGCGGCAAAGAAGGCAGCCATGTGTGCAGTGGAAGACACAGTGATATTGCTGATGAAGCCAGAACCTCTAAGAACCAGCTGGACCACGCGGCGAGGCATGATCTTGGTCGCCTTCACCACTTTGGTGTTGGACAAACCGACTCCTTTACGCAAATCCGTAACTAAATCGCGACTGACGGTACTCCAGGAGGCTCGAGAGCCGATGCCATAGATGACCTCTCGGTCTTTAAAGGAAAGAAGGAGTGGACTAGTGATGTAATGGATGATGTAAGGAGGTCCCTTTTCTGTGGTCTCCAGAACCACAGAGACGCTACCATTGGAGATGAACTTCACATCAAAGGTCAGGACGAAATCTTTTGCGTTGTCCAAGACCAAAGATACACCATCAGAGTTCTCTATGAAAATACAATAAAGTTATCATCTATCTGCAAAACAGTCGATTCATCTGAATTCAAACCTGCAAAAATTTTACAAGGAATTCATACCCGCTGTGACAAAATGGTGCGCAAACCCAAAGCGACCTTGATCCTGGAGCTTAGAGAGTGTGCAACCCTTAGGGACAACCCATGGACTTGAGCCACCCTCTTTTTCCTCGGACATGCCGTAGATCTTTATATCAGGTGGCTTTTCTGTGAGGTTCTTGCTGTAGTGGCTCAGCCCATACTGAGCTATTTGAATGGGGTAGAAGTACCCCTGAGGACCCCACTGGGTGGAGATTGGTACACCTGTGAACAATAAAAACACAAAAAGCTTGATCCCAGAAATGGGATAACTCTTTCTGAAACCATTTGAGCCAGGAGTGACCAAGCCTGATACTTACAACTTAGCCTAGTTGCGATGTAACAGGGCACTAAGTTACAACTTATGCACTACAAAATATTTTTGCGTTGCACCATTAAACTTGAAATTTAACTCTAAATATAAGCTAAATATTTACAGAAACCTCCGACCAAGAGTGACATTTGCAAATGCATCAATAAGCTCATGTTTTATCTGACAAACTTATATTAACAAACATATATTCCTTTAAGCCAGGGGTGCCCAATCCTGCTCCTGAAAATCTACCTTCATGCAGAATTCAGTGCCAACCCTGCTCCAACAAACCTCTCTGTAATTATTAAGTGTTCCTGAAGATATTAAAGGGATAGTTCACCCAAAAATTCTAATTCTGTCATTAATTACTCACCCTCATTTCGTTTCCAAACCCATAAGACCTTAGTTCATCTTTAGAACACAAATTAAGATATTTTTGATGAAATCCGAGAACTTTCTGACCCTGCCATAGACAGCAATGCAACTACCACGTTCAAGGCCCAGAAACATAGTAAGGACATTCTTAAAATAGTCCATGTGACATTAGTGGTTCAACCATAATTTTATGAAGCAACGAGAATACTTTTTGTGCACGAAGAAATGTCAGTTTTCCACACGTGTTTATGAGAGTACCACGATGCAGGAGCCAGCGTTCTGACGTAGAATCCGGTTGCACTGTGGCTTGTTTGCAAGCAGAGGAATGTACTTGCATACGTTACAGTACTATTGTTGAATAGAAACAATAGAAATTGTTGAATAAAGTTGTTATTTTTGGTTTCTTTGCACACAAAAAGTATTCTCGTAGTAGGTGAATGTGGTTGTTCTCTTGCTGTATATGCAGGGTCAGAAAGCTCTCGGATTTCATCAAAAATATCTTAATTTGTGTTCCAAAGATGAGCAAAGGTCTTATGGGTTTTGAATGACATGAGGGTTTGTAATTAATGACAGAATTTTCATTTTTGGGTGAACTGTCCCTTTACTTAGCTGGTTAAGATGAGTTTCATTAGAGTTAGAGCTAAACTTTACAGGAAGGTCAGTCAATCTCCAGGAACAGGATTGGGCACCCCTTCTTTAAGCATATATGATAATGTTGACATTTACATTTTAAGAGAGAGAACATAATGTAAATAAATGACTTACAGCTTTTTAACACAAACAAATCTAAACAGTGCACCTCTGTGTATATTATTACTTAGGGTGGCAAAATAAGGGACACTCCAAACTACCTTCCACACCACTGATGCATTTCACCCGATCACGCACTTCCACGTTGTAGCCCTCAAAGGACATGAAGACCCCATCCGGGTGGTAAGGCTCCCTCTGGGCGTACACCCGGGAGTAACTGTGGGAGAACTCAAACCGTTCTGTCCCATCATACTGCACCAGACGCCCATAGACGTCAAAGTACCTTTCCACCCAGCTGAAGGGCAGATACACCTCGCCCCCCTCCCTACGCCCTTTTATGGTGACATCTTCATTGATAAGGCAGTCAATCTGCTCATAAGTGACTTCTTTGGATCCAGGCGGTGCTTCGGGGGCCTGCCCGTTCTCCTCGTCCTTCTCTGGGGTGGGTGCAAACTCCAGCTGAGGTCTGATCTGTGTGAGCAGGTCTTTGTCACTGGAGCACTTGTTCCACAGCAGTATAGTGATGAGGGCAAAAACAGCACAGATGACTATCAGAGTCTTGTGATTGATGCGAGCCACCAGACAGCGCATTGTCATATCGCAGCCATGCGGTGATAGTGGAACTGACACTGGAACATCTCAGGAAACCCTTATGGTCCTGTTAGAGCGATTCAGGTGCAGCATCTGCGGACAGAGGTTAATATGGGTCCACCATTTTGTCATATACGAATAACCACAAAATAACACAAAATATCATATCTTACCATCACAAATCACTGGTATACTTGAATCTTGTGGTGAAGGCTTATGCTCATAATAAATTTAAATGTAATAAAAACGTTTATGTATAGCTACATACCATCTAGATGAAACTTGCATGAAAAAAATTATGAATAAGAAACATATCTCATTACTGAGCACTAATCCTTTCAGTACATACACAGGCGAATGCTTATAAAATCTAATCGCCATCTCTAAATTGAAGCTGTGAGGGCTCATGTGATTTTGAATGCGAATGAGGGCCTTGAACAAGATGCAATGCTGTAAAACGTAATGAAACCATACTTACGCTCACCTGAAACCAGCGCGCCGTCCGCTCGAGGCTATATGGAGGCATAATAAAGAAGACGCCAAAGAAAAATAAATGCGGAGAGATTCCTCTCGCTACAAATCTGCAACATAGTAGACGCTACAGCTGTATTGATGCAGCACTGGCCAATGAGAGGCGACGTGCTTCCGTGGCAGCCAATCTTATGTCAGATAAGATGTGACATAAGGTGAATAATTATGACTTATAACCACGATTCCTGTTTGTGGCAAGCCCACCTGCGTTTACGAATGTAGGCTATTATATGCATATTTTTTTTTTTACTAAAATTTCAGAATTATTATTATACATTTTAGATTAATACTAAGGGTCATTAAAAAGGAATAAGAAAACGTTTATAGGTATGATTTCACGTGCAGAATCTTAGTGAAATTTTAAATGATAAATTAAGTCCATATAGTGCTGCTTGTGTTGCGTTGCTGAAAATAATCGCAAGATGTCTCTGTAAACCAAGTGAATCCATGTCTGAGTTTGTTTATTTTAGGAAATCTGAGAATTCCCAGTCTCTTAAAACAGAACAGAGAACACAATGCGGCAGGTATGGGCAACAAATTTCTATCTACTACAATCTCTAACCATTTCAAACGTTTTAACACTTAGAAACAACTGTTAAAACATAGTTAGTACATAGTTAAAACACACATAGACATAAATAGTACAGTAAATACAAGTAATTAAAAAATACTAATACTTCTATAGTGTATATAATGGTAATATTGTATGTAATATTTATCATTATTTTTATATTATTGTGCCTTGGCAATGTAAACTGTTTATGTCATCAAAGCAGTTTAATTTTTTTTTTTTTTTTTGGTAACTTTATTTTAAGGTGTCCTTGTTACACACGTTACATGTACTTACTATTACAATAACAATTAATTATGTAAAATTAAATGCAAGTAACACTAAACCAAGCCCTTACTCTAACTCTAACCATGTAGTAAGTACATGCAGTTAATTAATTTTTCTCAGTACTTAAATGTATAATTACACTGTAACAAGGACACCTTAAAATAAAGTGTAACCTTTTTTATTATTCTATTTACTTACAACTAATATTTCCAAATGTATATTCTAGAGTAAATTACTTCATATTATCATTTACATGACAATTTTACATTACACCAGCTGTGATGACTAAAAAACATATACAATCTCATTAAAAGTGTTAAAAGGTTACTTACACAAACACTGCAAATAAATCAAAACATACAACAACAAGAGATTTACAAAATGTACAACATCAGATACATCAGCAAGATCAGATTGTCAGATGATTGTGTTATTATTTGTTAGATTTCAAGCAAATGAAATATTGCAAATTCTTCAGAAATTTTCTTTGTAGAAGTTGAAGCCAAAATGCTCACACTGGGCCTTGATGACTTTGGCCAGAGCAGGAGAACCGCAATAAAAAACATGAACCTTTCCTTTCTTTTCTTCAGACACTTTCTGGAAAACCTGAAAATGCATTTAAACACTGAGAATCAAAGATATTGGGGAGAATAGAATAGAATAGAATAGAATAGAATATTGGCCTTGCTTACCTTGGCCCAATCTGGTCTGCCTGGCTGTGTACGCGTGCGAAGGCCGGTGATGGAATCTCTCTTCTCTTTCTTGGCCAGCAGATCCAGAGCCATCTGCAGACCTATGGCCTTCATATCATTCTTACTGAGGGCTGAAGTCATGTACATGTGCATCTCCAAAAAACGGCCTGAAAAAACATAAAAACAAGCATGATTTCGCCAACATTTCAGTGCCAACCCCATCTCCCTCTTTCTTCAGTTCTCTCTTACCCTCTGGCTCTTCATCTGCCTGGTCCATCTCCAGCTTGGTCAAGAGACTCACAAACCACTCAAAGGATTTCTGATCTCGGTTGATCCAAATGAAGTCCACCTGCAGGAATTTAGAAGAAAATTAAAAACCTCATGAGATCGAAGTTGTTCATGTCCATTAGCTTTGAAGCTATATACTGTAAAAATAATATGATCAATAAATCATGGCAACATGTTTAAATGTAACCAATTTCAACTTCATTTTTTAAATGTGAGATTCAATAAGACAAGATTTTAAAAAATGAGTTGAACTGTACAACTTACTAGTTTGATTACTTAATAATTTAAGACTGCAACTGAACTTAAAGGAATAGTTGACCCAAAAATGTAAATTTGCTGAAATAAAAGAAGATAAATATTTTTTCCTCCTATTTACTCTAGCTTCCATTCGACTGATCACCACTCTTACCTTTCTCAGTTTCATTTCATTGTCTTTGATGGTTTCACACCAGGAATAGTTGCAGTTGGGGCAGTTTTGCTTTCTCATGCGATAACTGAAAAAAGGCAAAAATAAATTTTACATACAAAATTAAAACATTTGCATGTGGTTTTTTCATGCAAAGAAAATGTAAAAACTTGAATTTTATGAATGGAGAGGTTGCGTGTCTCACCGCCACATAATACTCTGCAAAATGGATGCAAAGGGAGTGATGCCGATTCCAGCGCCGATAAGCACCGCATGCTCAGATGCAAAGATCTGTCGAGTCGGGGTGCCAAAAGGTCCGTCCACATAGCACTAACAAACAAAGGCATAAACAAATGCATACAATTCTTGTAAGACAATCACTTTCAGTTAATTAGATTAGATTACATTTTTTGTAATCAAATTACTTACCTTAATGTTACAATATCTGTGATTTTCACTCAATTTTGCTGTAAGCTGGAAGACAACAGAAAATAAGTCTGGCTAATGTGTATCTTACGTATAATAGAACATACGTTCAGCTTTGCTCAGACAGAAAACTCACTTCTCTTGTAGCCGGAGAGGCGTCTCCCAGTTCTGCCTGGGCTACTGGGTCACTGACGGGCTTCTGGGAGTTTGTGTGTGTTCCGCCTGTCCGATACAGTGTCAGTTCAACAGCATCATCCTTATTAAACGCCACAGTATTGTTGCAACTTGCAGACTTGAACATTTCATTCTACATGGAGCAGAGTTACATAATTTACTGAAACTAAAACCAAAAAAAGAATTTCATTACTTGAAATAAAATAAACATTAACTGAAAAAAAGCTTATTTCAGCTGGCTGCCAAGGCTAACTAAAATAACTAAATCTAAACTGAAATAAAATTAATAGAAATGCATAGATATTTAAAAAATAATAAATATGAAAAAACAGCTAAAATTAAAATGAAAACTGTAAATATAAAAATAAAACTAATTCAAATTATTAATAAAAACTATAATAGTGTCTCAATAATACTGCAGAAGAAGTGCAAATGTCTATTGTATTAAACTTGTTTAAAGTTCTTATACTTTGCAATTTGAACTTGTTTTTCCATCAAATAAATAGCAATATCTGTTCCAAAAAAATACTGGAGAGAAGCCCATAGATATAATAAAAGAAAATCAATAAGTCTTGGTAATGTCAATGATGTGATTACAAAACGACCCCACATATAAAGAATTGCATCAATAAAACATCACAGTAATGAACTTCTATCACTATGTGTTTAGATTCCGGCACTCAGCCAGTGGATGATGGAGAAAAGCCAAGACCTGTGTTCTGCTCTCATGACGTCTGTTCCTCAGGCTGGCGGTGAGCCTCTTGTTACTAATGGTTTGACTCTCTGGCTGTCTGAAATACTCGTACAGGCGGTTTGTCCACTGGCCCATAGAACGAATGTGGAGCCACAGTGTATCTGTTTGAGGGAATGAGAAAAAGTTTAACAAAAATATTTTGTTAAACACTTGCTTTATGTACATTTCTATAAAAGAAGTCTTGTTTTATCAAGACAGATTGTCTGAAAACAATTCTTATTGTGTTAAATATTTACTTTAGTGTGCAGTTTTGTTTTGTTTTGTTAGAAAAATAAACTTGAATTAACAGACTGCCTAAAAAAAACACTATTTAAAGCAAATCTTATAGTTTTGAAAATTTGCTTCGTGTACACTTTTTGTTTTATTTATTTTTTTTTTCGTTAGAATTTTTTTTTTTTTTTTTAAGAAAAATAAACTTAAGACAGATTATCTGAAAACAAGTAACAACTAAAATGAACAAGTAAAAATTTAAAACAATTAGATTTTTTTTGGTTTTGTTTGAAAAAATGTTTTAAAATAAAAAAAATAAAAAACGTAAGACAGATTGTCTAAAAACAAGTCTCAGATTTGTTGAAAACAAATCTTACTGTGTTAAACATATTTGCTTTGCGTAAATTGATGTTTTTTTCCCTAAAAGGTGTTTAGATTGTTTAACTGCAAAACAAAACCAAACAGATTTTTCTGCAGTGCATTTTAATTGCATTTAAATGCACATACTGCTAAAATATAAACAAATCACTGTCATATATTAGAATTTCGCAAGACTAATATAACTATATGCTTTCCAGTTGTTTTACCTTGCTGCTCAGGAGCGCTGCTGATGGTAAATGGATGCCACTCGTACTTGGCGATAACAGGAATGTTTATATACACATAATCTCCAGGTTTAAAGTGAAAGAACGGAGGCCTCTTGATCACCAAATGTGTTACCTTTGAAATAGAAAGGCAGTAGAGTGAGGCTTTCAGCATGGATGACTAACTAAATGTTCCAGTAAACAAAATACACCAAAATATGTACATTGGCTCAGATGGTACCTTTGAGGGCAATAAACTGACTTCAACTATGTACAGGCCACCCATGCGGGACACTGCTATTCCAACAAGTTTCTCAATGAGGAACACCACTCCTGGCACCACAAACCATTTCCAAAAGTTTGCACAGTGGACGATCAACAGGGCCCAAACCCAGACATAGGAAAGGTGAGACCAGTAGAACACCTACACAAGAACAAACCCGTTCTATATTATGCTTTAACAAAGCATATTTGAATGGTTTTTGTTTGTTGGTATGCATGGCTGAAATAATATGCTGCAATTTGCAAACAGAATTCTTTGCTAACTTGTTTTTAATGGCTTTGAAACAGCTTAATATTTTCCAAATCAACAGATATTCACAGAAGCGACCATGTGCAGATTGTTGCTTCTCATGAATTCAATCAGCAAGCCATCACCTCAAAATGACCACTGCGTCTGACGAATGTGCTGGAGCACACCACCATCAAGCAGATGAGAACCTGCAGAATGACGCCCGTAATGGAGGCGGTGCCTTTGACCCAGCCAATCCCAGGACGGATGGTGAAAAGATACTCCCACAGCTGGTACATGCCATCATTCTGAGACATACGGGCTAAGAAGAGAGGGAAAGGGGATATTAAGAAATATTCTTTATTAATATGTTGCTTTTGTGACTATGTTACAAGGTCATATACTTTATACACTAAATTTAATCCTATAAAGCCTATAGTATCATACATGATACGCAATCTAATATTTCAAGATGAAGACTGGACTGAAGCACATTAGGTTTACTTGATTATCCATAAATCATTTTTGATGGCTTTTGAGGAACGTTTATTTGTTCATCTCTCAGTCATCACTGAATTGCATGTATTATATGTTTCGTTCCCCACAATAAAAACATCATTTAAATATCATCTTATTAAGACATTAATTATATTATTGGGAGGTAACGAGTGGCAACTGATATTTATTTGCGTTTTATGTAAGAAGCTTGTTATACTGTTATTAAGACCACATTGATTTACATTACAAGCTATCAGAATTTCATCTTACTCTTTGGCTATATAAATCAGAAACTGCGCAAAATTGCATATATTTTGCTCATTTTGAGCCTCTGAATAAAATTTAAGTGTTTTTTCCTTCTTGAGTATGAACTTCACGTTCTCCTATATCAGCCTATATGAGGCATAAAAACCTGATGTCAAATATGATAACATCATATTTGCAACTCATATGCAACTTTTTTCTTTTTTAGATATTGTATAAAGATTCAATATACTGTTAAATTTCCAAAAAATAAAAAATAAATAAATAAAATAAAATAAAAATTAACAAAATAAAATAAAAAAAAATAGATTTTGGGACTATTATTTTATATGTCAGGCTTTATGGAGCTTAAGGGATAGTACACTCAAAAATGAAAATTGTCATCATGTGCTTTTTAGTCCATACAATGAACATCAGTGGTGTCCAATGTTTTTTGGACCCCACTGACTTTTAAAACAAATCATCTTTTGTGATTTACAGTAAAAAAAGAAAAAAACAACATGCAACAACATGAGGGTAAGTAAATGATGACAGTTTTCATTTGTGGGTCATTTTTATCAAGTTTTATTACAGGTTCATATTTACTTCATGTTTAGTTCAAGTTTACTTGTCAATAGAATGAAAGTCAATGTTTTTTGGACCCCACTGACTTTCAAATTTCCTTCAAAAACTATCCCTTTAAATTAATTTGACCATTTTTTAACAAGTTTATTACAGGCTACCAAAGTTCATGATGTGAGCGCCAGTGTGCACAATGGTGAAGATCAAGATGGCGTAGCCCACGATCTGATGCAGTAGAATGTTCTGGTCCAAAGGGAAGACCCTCACCACACAGGTGGCACGTAGCCACGTCAAACACCTCCTCAACATCAGCACCTGCGAGACAAATCCTTCTGTCACTACAGGAAATATTAAATATTAGATGAATTAGTGAGCTCAACTCACCATAACAAAAGTGCAGTTGAGGTTGAGACATTGGCCACAGCCCTTGGCAACCATGAACCAGGGGCCTCCATGTGCATTCTTCAGCATTGCAATGATGAAGAGGAGCACATTTAGGAGAGCGTACAGGCAGAGGAAGAACAGCTTGCGGCTGTTGTTGTGCCAGTACGCCCGCGTCAGGTAACGAGGAGTCTTGCATTTCTTCTGTTCCAGATCAGGAGGTTTCAGCCAGTTGGCGGCACTGAGTGAAAACAAGAGAAAGTGTTTTTTTTGGGTAATTTTGGT
The DNA here is from genome assembly GCA_039654775.1 of Spinibarbus caldwelli. Classification (NCBI taxonomy): domain Eukaryota; kingdom Metazoa; phylum Chordata; class Actinopteri; order Cypriniformes; family Cyprinidae; genus Spinibarbus; species Spinibarbus caldwelli. Next base: position 7,775,576 of record CM077264.1, read on the forward strand.
AATAAATTTGGTATATTTTGGAGCATTTACTTTGGATTACACAGTTGTTAGTTCTGGTCTTTGGTAAAGAGTAACAAACCAACCAGCTATGATGTGTATCATAACATTACAAACTTTGATTCAAACCTTTAATGAGGGAAAGAACTACAATCCCTTTAAGCGAATAAAAAAACAACAAATATAAATATAAATATAAAATATAAGATAAATATAAAACTACTGATTTAAAGATATTGTGTATATAGAAACAACATATTTTGTTTATTGCAAAATATGCATATAGATACAGACAGTTTGAGAGTGTAGCTAGAATGACTAAATTATATTATTTGCAATGCTTCGTGGGCATTGCAAATAATATAATTAATATAATAATTATAATAATATAATTAATATAAAAAATTCTGATTGATGGGCACTAAGAGTTATTTTGGCGCTTATTTCGATTCTCTGATTGGAGGAGATTTCTCTGCAAAATCATGGGTAATGTGCTTTTTAACAGGATCTAACAGGATTTAACATTTCATTCAGGATCTAAACATGGGTTGGGGTTAGAAGGGATACAGCTACGGCCACAAGGGCTTACAAGGCATGCACACATCAATATTGCGTCATTTTTGTCATGCTGAACAACAATAATTACTGTATTTGCATTATTGTAAGGGTTTAGGGTTGGGGTAGGTGTAGATATTAATAAAACACAGTGTGATAGGTAGCAAATTTAATTTCTTGTTATGGGAAGATTTTGTGTAAGTTCTGGCCGTAACTGTATTCCTTCTAGCCACAACCCTAAACATATGTTTTTACGAGTGAGCCATTGATTCATAAGTAACTGTAGTATACAAAAATCATACTGGCAATTGTGCTGTTGACCTGAATATCATCTCTTTTGTAATATAGTCTTGTCCCACCTGATGGTGAGGTTCTCCATAACTTCAGGAAAGTTCTCCAGCTCTGCCTTCAGCTCTTCAAACGTGATGGAGCCACTGTTATCTTTATCAGCAGATTCGAACAGCGCCAGCGTCAGGTCATCCAGCTTTTCCTCAGGGAGCGAGATTGCACTCTCACGCAGACAGGATTTCAGAACCGTACGTAACTCATCTGGGTCTATGGAACCACTACCTTCATGACAGGTCAACACAATAATTAAATTAATGGTTTAAGGCTGATTGTTTAACGAACTGTAGGGTGTAATGCAAGTAGGTTCCTGGATCAAAACTGTTTGTTGTTTGTGGCACAACATTACAGTCAGCCAATTCTTTGATATTACTGTTAGGGACTGTTATGATCTGTGTAATTTAATAGGAATGTTGTGTAAGGTACAGCAAGGGATAGGCCTGTATATTATATTGCCAAATTAAGCCAAAATAAGAAATGAAATGGTCAAAACATGATTGGACCAGGAACATATTCTACTTGTGTAAATCACTTTGTGCATTTAACTTAGCAATAAATTTCCTAAAGCATTTCAGAATAATAAAATAAGCAATGTATACTCCATTGTCAATATTGTGAGATTCAGTGATTTTTATTTATTTTTTTTTTGTCTAGTGCTAAATTATGACAATTACCACTAAATTTTAGAATGAAAGAGGAAAAGCTGATGGTATTTTACAACTTACCATCCACATCGTAGACCTGGAAGAGGAAGCGTAGTTTGTCTGTCTCATTTCCATGGATCAGAAGATCTAAAGCCTCAAGAAGTTCATCCAGACTGATGGAGCTGCTGCCATCAGAGTCAAACAAGGCGAAAAACCTCTCCGCAAAAAATGACTACAACAACAAACAGGAGAAAAAAATGACCATATTGAGATCTTTTCAGAACAAGATAATAAATTAATATTATAAAGGTTTCCATGATCAGAAAGCTCACATCTTTTACTTTCAGAGCCGTTTTAAACTCATCCAAGTCTATTTCTTTATCATCTCCTGCAATGCTCTCAAACTGCCTGGTGACCCATTCCAGCCAGCGTGAGTCTTCTTCTAGACTCATGTCTCTGCTTCACAGTCCACACACACACTGTATTAGCATCATCAAAGACAAGTCTCAATCTCCTCTCAGAATCATATTTAGTCCATAACTGCATACATGTAAACAACATTTTGCAGGAAACACACTTTTTCAGACAGTTGTAATGTACAGAATCAGGAGTGTGGTTGAACAGAAAATCTGATAAAAATGTGTTACCAGTGAACTAATAATTGTTCTCATGTGGCCACATTTTAAACCAGTTAGTAAATAGTTGAAGGCAATATTATACATATTCACCTGTGCATATATTTATATATATACTGTATATAGCCTAACATAGAAACAAACACTCACAGACAGATAGACAGATAGACAGATAGATAGATAGATAGATAGATAGATAGATAGATAGATAGATAGATAGATAGATAGATAGAAGAAATGCAATAATAATCCATGGGTGTAACTACAAAGTTTACACAATGTCCCATTTAAACAAGAGAAAGCATTACCTTTAGATGTAAATCTTCTTAGTCTTTGTCTTTTGCAAGTATTTCCTTTCAACTTTTCATGAAAATATTCTCACAGACAAAAATGAAAAATATACGGAAAGATTTTATTGCGGTCTCAAGTTGTTGCTGTTGCAGCTAGTCCAGTTAATCACCTTTCAGAAAAAAAGAGAGCGAAAGAGAGAGCGAGACATACAGAGGGAGGCTGGACAGTATTGTTATGGACATTCAATATCTCGTACACACAGCAGCAGCTGCCCCTGACATCCCTGTGCCTGCTGAGCGGCCCTCAGTACAGCCCATACTGCACTGCTCATCACTAAATCACTGCTAAACACTAATAATATGTTTCATTCTGTCTACCATTATTATAAAACTACTAATCTGGACGAAAAAGCACTATGCAGGAGTCCATGTGACATTTATGCACTACTATATATTCAAAGTCATCTGAAGTCATACTCTGTTAAATGTAAAATTTTATTCACAGAAAACTCATCATAAAACTCTTACAACAAAGAAATATATGTGTAAATGGAATTTTTATTCTGATTTTACACATTTCACCCCAAATATGAACCAATGGATTTGCCAGCGGTAAACTAAAACTGATATGTTGAGTAAAATGTAGAAAGAGAATTGACAAAGAGCCAAAAAAAGGGAAAGTCAAACATATTTCACATGTTGGCGAGTCAAGGAACAAAGAATAACATCCTTCCATCTGTCAAAATCCCTCTGGGTCATGAGTTCATAGACACTTCCTTTAAGACCAGACTGATGCAATTACTCATTTCAATATTCCAATGAAAACAGTCTCTATTCTGCAGTCAATGTGTGCTACCTTCTGAGAAAGTGGGAAAGAAAAACAAAACTGATATCACAAGACATTTATTCATTAACACTTCACTCAGAAACTGAGAACCCGCATAAGGACCAACAAATGGCAAAATACGCTCGAGTCTTACAGCAGAAGTGGAATATTTCACATTGTATAATGAACTTCATTCAAGGAAAAAAAACAACATTAAAGAGTAAGAACTATGATGAAATATGCACACATTTTACATGCTTTATATAAATTCATCATAATGTATTGAATGTGAGACTATAGGACAGTGTCAGCAGGATGCCATCCTCTGTCACTCCAGCCTGACCCGTTTCCGTGGTGATGGGGGCGGGTCCAGAGCAAAGGCTGTTGGGGAAGAGGGGCGGGACTCTGGGATGTATTCCATACAGTATTTCTCAATGTATGGCCCAGCAATGTTCCACACCTGAATGCAACAGGCAAAACAATATGGAATGAGAATGTTGGAGTAAATTAAAAAAAATAATAATGGAAATGTTAAAGCGGGTGCATTTTTTCATGCATGATATTGATAATATATTTATATTTATATATAACATGTATATGTACAAAAGTTCTATATGATTTTAGTTTAAGAAATGAATACTTTTAATCAGCAAGGATGCATTAAATTGATCAAAAGTAACAGTAAATACATTCATAGTGTTACAAAATGTATTTCACATAAATTTTGTTCTTTTGAACTTTATTAATTAAAAAAACAACTGTTTTCAATACTGATATGTTTCTTGAGCATCAAATCAGCATATTAGAATGATTTCTTAAGGATCGCATGACACTGAACTTGTGAACAGTTGTGTATACAATTATACTATGTAACAATTGAAGGAGCAGATGATTTACACATAAGCTAAACTTGAAGAAACTATAATGCACACTATAATGTAAATACGTAATCAAAGCTTTTTAAAAATCATGTTTTAAAAATTTACATTAGAAACAAAATGCCTTAGAAAATAATAATGTTAATTTAATAAATTGCTAGGGTGTTCTGGGATGTTTCTGAGGGTTGCTTATTAAAAGTCTAATAATACCCTCGTGTTTTGTGGTCTCATTCAAGTCCTTAGCATAAACGGTCACACACCAAAGGTCAATACTTTGAGTTCTTGGTTTGTTTTGATGATAATAGAGAAGCAAGTACTAAGAAACAGTAAAGCTTACCTTCTGGTCTACGAGTAGCCGATGTACAGCTTCAATGTCTGGAGCCATAAACCTGTCTTTAATCCAGGGCCTGGGGAAAAGAGAAAAAAAGACAAAAATAAGTATGAAGAGACAGATTAAAAAAGGTTAGTCAATTATTAACCTGAACATTCAATGTATTGGAGGTTTTGGGGTTAGTGTATCTTCATTTGACCTACTTTACTGTGGCTCGCACAAGATCATACACTTTCTCCAATGGAGTTGTCGTACGTAGGGGGCGTAGAAACTCAATACCCTGACAGGCAACTAACAACTCGATAGCTAGCACTGTAAGGAGATATAAAACAGACATATTCAAGTTTGATATCTGACAAAATGATATGATCTGTATTTGCAGATTAGTGGTTAGTAAACAAAAAAGTACAAAAATTACAAAACAAATAACAGAACATCTCAACCCGATCTCACTGTAAAAAAATGTACAAAGTGGTTAATTTGTATGAATTCGTACAGTCTCATTTGTACAGTTTCATATGATCTGCTTACACCCTAGTGAGTTTTATGTTTAGGAGATGTTCAAAAAAAAAAAAAGCATGTTTGCTGTGAATTGTACCAGCAAAACGTTTTTTTCATAAAAACTGTGTTTTCGTACATTGTGAATATTATTTTTCTAAAAATCATTTTTTATACAACAAATTTTTTTTGTACAGTTCACAATGTATGAAAATGTTCAATTTTCAAAAATTTTAAATAATAAAAAAAAGAACCATGAAGGCCCACCCTTAAACATAACAGTCACTGGTGCATAAACAAAACATCCAAAAACGTATGAATGAGATCATACGACTTCTAACACTAAAACGTAAACTAGTTATGAATATGCATGAGACTGTGTTGGAAAATATTAAGTACCATTACAAAGCTTTTTTTTTAAATTGTATTTTTGTACAATGTCAATCTTTTTTTTTCTTAAAAATTCACGTAAAAAGCACAAATTTTAGAAGAAAAATCGTAACATAATAAAAAAAGTAACCATACAGCTCCAACCCTAAACCTAACCAGACACTGGTGCGTAAGCAGAAATGACAAAAACATAAAAATGAGATCATGAAATTAGCCACCAATTCGCTAAAACAAACTAGTTATGAATTGCTATGAAATTGTGTTGGAAAATATTAAGTACTATTACAATTTGTGCTGTTGTGCTTTGGTGCTCCAATAGGGGGCGCCATTATAGTAACAATTTTAGTTAAATTAAACAGTGGATGATATCAGTAGGTATATGAGAGGTTAATGACATGTTTTGGACCTTGCTCGACGTGCTCGACCACTCTGAGGGCTTTACGTGCGGCCCAGCCTCCCATAGACACGTGGTCCTCTGTGGCCGCACTAGTGGACAGTGAGTCAATAGAGGAGGGGTGGCAAAGCACTTTGTTCTCTGAAACTGTAGAAAGAAATGCATCTGTTTTAGTTAATGGTCAACATGACTTAAGTACAGTAGTAAAAATTAAACTTTCTAGTATTTGGTTAAAGAAAGTTATTCTCTTCTGAACTTTGTGATGCTAACCAAGAGCTGCAGCAGTGCAGTGTGCAATCATGAATCCAGAGTTCAGGCCTCCTTCATTGACCAGGAACGCAGGCAACTCACTGAGTGAGGGATTGCAGAGACGCTCAATGCGTCTCTCACTGATGGAGGCCAACTCGTGCACCCCGATTGCCAAATAATCAAGAGCCTAAGAATGGAAGGAACGAATCAGCAGAGACATCACCCAAACATTTTGGTAAATAAACGCTATTGTGTTGAGATGAAATACCTTTGCTGGATATTCTCCATGGAAGTTTCCGCCGGATATGGTCTCACCTCTTTCTGCAAACACCATCTAACTTATAGTCAAGGCCAAAAGTACTAAACTAAAGAAGTGACTGGTGTAGTTATGGCATTGACCAGCTAATAAGCCAAACCTTGACACCAAACCGATTCACAGGAGGAATAATTGAAAAGTCATTCAATTTTGAATGAGTGTTGGCAATTTGAGGTCACATGACCAACATACACCATTGGTACTGCAACACAAGTTCAATGTTATGAAATTGTAAATTCAGATAAAAAAGGATACAGGATTATCTGTGGCACTGTTGATTTCTGTATTAATGATTTTCTTGACAAACTCTATTGTGTCATTGACGATTCCATGGACCTACAACATTTAAGGCAAAATGTATTAAAATATAGTTCACATGGGTGTCAACCAGCTTTTACAGTATTTTTAGATTTTGTTTTCATTTTCGTTTTTGTTTAATTTATAGCAATTTTGTTATATGCTTTTATCATTTTTATTAGTTTTAGTTATATTTATTTCTAATAATTAATTTAATTTCCAGTTAATTCACAAATTTAAAGCAAACTGAATTAGACTATAGTTTGCATATTCGTCAAACAGTCTTACTTTAGTGTTATTTAAATTTTTATTTTATATTTCCAGTTGAATTTCAGTTGAATTTTTAGTAATTTTATCATTTTTATTAGCTTTTTAAAATATTACTACTTAGGTTTAAATTATTTTTTACCTCAGTTTTAGTTTTTATTTATTTCCAGTTTGTAATTTTAGAGATTCAATGTAATGCTATTTCACTTAGTTGCCAATGCAACATTTCTAATTTCCATCTAGTTATCTATAGTTCATCTAATATTTCTATTTTATTTTATTTCAATTAACAAAAATGTTTTTATACTTTTAGTTAACGAAAATAACCTTGGCATCAACAACACGTAGAATTTATTTAAGACGACACAGAATGGGCTCTTATGTTACCTGTGGACAACAACGCATAGTGTAGGCATCTTGAACCCTGTCGCAAAACCGATGGCTCTCTGCAATTATTGTAAAATGCAATAGCGGTTACTACCAAACGGAAAAAAAATTAGCTTTAATAGAGCATACGAACACTGCAGGATTCACCTGCAATTTCAGATGGGTGGTGATCAGAGTCTAACAGAGATCGGAAGCGTAGGGCCACTTCCTTCTGTCCCGGATGAGGTCGCAGTTCATGAATATCTGTAAGAAATTTTTTTATTTTTTTCATCAAAATTGTGTACTCCACCATTGTATAACCAAAGCATGTGCTCAGAGAATTGGTGTATTTCTGCATCTGTGACAGGAACTGTGACTTTATATGCGAGGCAGTGTTACACAAATATGTTTTGTCTCCCAAGTCTTGTTTTGTCTGACAAGTCTTAAAGTTTACTGCAGTGTTTACAGTTTCTGTCTCCAGAACTGAGAACAGTGTCTAAATACGTCTGCTCACATCCAGCACATCAATCACATGTTTACACAAGCTCACCACTATCAAAGGCTTTGGTGGTCCCCTTGAGGACTTCCAGGGTCAGGGCAGCAATGATGTCAGCCTGCCGGGCGATGGCCTCGGCTCTCTCCACGGCCTCTGCTCCCAACGAAGTGATCATCTGAGTCCCATTGATCAGAGCCAGCCCCTGTGGACAGTAATAAACATAACCAACACTTTTATCTTATATCACAGAACAATACTACTGAACCACTGATCTGTCTGTCAGTCAATCTATGCATGTATTAATCCATTCACTCTCTATATATCACCACCTAACAACCAGAACAGCATGAAGAACTGCTTAGCAACCATGTTCTAGCACACATATATAGTTTATAAAATCTGTCTTCTCTAGATTTTCTAATTTGTAACTTTGCTACACAAAATTGACTTGTTTTAAAGGTTACAGTGGGTTCTAAGAGGGGCTGTTAAAATGGACCTGGCAGGTCAAGGACACACATTTCTGACCCAAAAAACAGCTCTATGTCAACAGAGATAAACATGTTGACTGCACAATGGGGGGATTAACCGTACCTCCTTTGGCTTCAGAGATATGGGCTTCAGACCATGTGCTTCTAAAACCTGCGGGCAATACAAAGGTCAAACGTGACTTTATAGGCTAAATGAGGAGTTATATGTTTATGCATTGCTTTCATTATCATTAGGACAAAGATGTGCAACCAAAGCATCCAATGAAAATGTGCTCACGTATTTGGCGTCCGCCCAGCCGCTCTTGGGTGACCACATCTTGCCTTCTCCCATCAAACCGAGGGCAAGGTGAGAAAGAGGGGCGAGATCTCCGCTTGCACCTACTGTACCCTTCTCCGGGACGTACGATAAACAGGAAGCTGAGAAAAGAGAAGAAAGAAAACAGTAAAATATTAGCTTGGGCAAAACTCTTTTGAAGGATAAATCCAAAGAAACCTTTTGCTATGTGATTTCAAAGACGCAGCAACTAACATGAAAGTATTCTTTGAAACAGCACACCATGTGTCATGTGCTGTGCCAAAGAAACCAAAAACCCCAACAATACTCTCTTCAGTTAATATAATGAGGGATGCATTAATGTACCATTGAAGGCTTGGACCATGCTGTGCAGGGTCTCCAGCGAAACCCCGCTATAACCTTTGGCCAAAACATTGATCCTCAGTGCGAGCAGCATTCGAGTTCTTTCAGGACTTAAAGGGCTTCCCAGACCTACAGTGACATATAATCAAATATAATAATAAATATAAATTATGTCAGTCAATTCATCGCAGGAATTTTTCTATGATGAATAAATATCTCATACAAAAACATATGCAGCAACGTGTTCACATATACACTACCGGTTTAAAGATTGGAATCATGTTTTTGAAGGAACTGCTCACCAAGGCTACATATATGTGATCAAAAATACAGTAAAAACTGTAATATTGTGAAATAATATTACAATTTAAAATAACAGTTTTCTGTTTTAATATGTTTTAAAATGTATTTTATTCCTGTGATGCAAAGCTGAATTTTCAGCAGCCATTATTCCAGTCTTATTCCAGTCACATGATCCTTCAGAAATCATTTATACTGTTATTTCACAATATTACTGTTTTTACTATATTTAAGAGACTTCTCAAAAACATAAATAAAATCCTAATTATTCCAACTTTTTGACTGGTCGTGTATATTTAATTTGACTAAAATATGTCACACCTGAGGAGTGTGAGCGCAGAAGATTTTCTTGAAGCTCCCTGAAAGAGAGAAATATGTGAGATGCTGTTGATTTAAATGCAAAAGATTTCAGGAGTAAAAAATATTTGATATATTCAAAAACTATATATACTTGAGCTTGCTGACTGGGATGACAGTCCGAGCAAATTTACCAAACCCTGTAGTGATGCCATACACGACTAGAAAAGGAAAAAGAAAATATTGATGGGTCATATTTATGAAATCCTACACAATTTAATATTTATGCAGATGATTTAAATATTCACGCTCTTGCAAATGTGCTGTTTTGCACTACATTTTTTCAAGAAAGAGTTGTGCCAAAGCAGTCCAAGTCAAAAGAGCAAGTCGAAAAGGTTTGTTTGCGACATTTTATCATAAGTAATCTTTAAAATAAAGGTTCTTTGTTGACATCTATGGTTCCATGAAGAAGCTTTGACATCCATGGAAACTTTCCATTGCACAAAAGGATCTTTAGGTTATGGTTCTAATGGTTCTATTCACTGAAAGGTTCTTTCAGCAACCCAAAATAGTTCTTCTATGACATTGCTGTGAAAACCTTTTTTTGGAACCTTTACTTTTAGGAAAAGGCCAAAAAAATTTTTTTGAAAAAGTTTGATCACTTACAAAAGAAACCACACATATTTCCTCTATGTAAGTGGATGTCATGCTCACCTTTGTTTTCTTTCACAATGGTGTCCAGAAGCTCTCTTGATTGCACAACCTTTTGCTCAGCCTCTGGAGTCAGCTGAGGGTCAGATCACAGTTGTGATGCATTTCCATTGAGAAATATTGTTCATAAATGTAAAATACTCACAAAACTGATGTTGAAGTCCACCATAAATCCACTTACCTTAATATTATACTGGCCTTTCCCTAAATTCACTAGATCAGTTGAGGTCAGGCTGTTCCCATCTAGAGAAATGTACTAAAACAGACCGCTGTCATTAATACTGTAGTACTGATGAGGTTAAAAATGCTGTATGTTTAGTAGTGATATTTCATACTTACTTGCTCTGGTTCTCTATATGCTCTTGTTCTGTTTTTAACATTCACATTAAGGATATTTTCAGAGTTGTTAAAGTTTACACATGGACAGAATAGCTAAAAGCTTTTGAGAGACTTTCCAAAAGATATAACAATCATTTACATGCAAGCCTGTATTTCGTCAAAAAATAAACTAATGATTGCAAATGTGAGACTGGGTGAAATGTTATATACGTGATAATAAGTAAAGGTTAGAAATCAGTCATAAAATAAAAAATAACAAGCATGGTCAAATTAATGCATCCTTTTAGCGCAATTAATTTAAAAAATGCTATTAACTGCACAAAAAAATATGAAAAATGTATTTAAAATTTATTAAAATATCACAGAAATTAAGCGTTGAGTATCACTTTCCAGGTCCACATTTAATATAATGTCTTTAAGTCTTAATTGTGGGATTTTCTCAGCAAAAACTGATGTATGTGATTAATTGCGACTACTTTTGACAATATAATATATTCAATTAAAACATGATGATTGTCAATATAAAGATACAGATGTGACGTCCCAGGCTGACTTGGAATGAAATCTTGTGACATGGTGTCCCCTTCAATAGCTGAAGATAACAGTAAAATAACATGTTATTGACTCATCTATAGGATTTAGTATTTGCGGTAAACAGTCTCCAAAGAACAATCTGTCCAAAGCCAGCCAAGAACTGAATGATTGATCAATCTCTCGACAAACACTGAACATGTAAACCATATTTGTGATGTTACCAATTTCAACAAAGTCATTATCCTCAAGCACATCTTCTATGGTATCGTCATTGTCCAGCAAGCCCAATCCCTGACATCTTCTGACCACAAAATGCACATCTTTGATGTGCTGGATCCCTCCATTGTCGGGTTTGTTCTTAATGTAGCGTTTGAGAGCTTCAAAACCCAACCATTTAATGGTGTAGGTGGCATCTTTGCATGGAATGGTTAGCCACTCGTCCCGAACGTGGGCCGTGAAACGAGGCATCATTCACGTTGGACTGTACAACCACAGGCTGAGACCTGAGGAGTGCGATCAGCAATGCAAATCACTTCTCACAAAGCGCAATGGACCAATCAAAGGCTGTTCTGAGGACCCCTCCTTTACCACAGAACACAGAGTACATGGTGCTGTTTGAATATGTTATCTCTGCACCAAAGGTTCTGTGTTATAATACTCTTGTCAAAAAGACTAAAATCTTTCAGTCAACAAACTGTCAGACTGAGTGATTCAGTTTAAGTTTGCAGAATGCAACATTTTGGCATCACAATACACATACACTGCCATAAAAAGTTTTTTCCCCGCAAATTTAATATGTTCAAAAAATTGAGTTTAAGGAAAGTTGAATTTAAAAATAAATAAATAAATAAAAACGACTTCTGGCCCCTTCTCAATACATAGATTTGAAATATATACGCAACATATAGTTATATACTGTCACTGTTATTGTTATATTGATAAAATATAATTTGGAAAATATTTGTATTAAATTAGATAATTGCATCTACTTTCTATATATTACATTTTTCAAATTTATATATAATTGAAACTAAATTTACACATAGATCAATATAAATATAAACACTGATAGAATGACAAAACAATAGATAGAACCATAGAACGATAGAACGATAGACAGAACGATAGAACGATAGACAGAATGATAGAACGATAGATAGAACAATAGATAGATAGAACGATAGATAGATTGATAGATAGAACGAGATAGATAGATAGATAGATAGATAGATAGATAGATAGATAGATAGATAGATAGATAGACAGAGTAGGGTAAGATGTACTCCCTTAATATAATAATAAAAATGGGCTGCTTGTGAGATGCATGTGAAACTTTTTGCATCCCAAATTTTCTACATAACAGCTACATTTATTTTTATGTCAAAACAAATCAATCTTCTCTGTTGCTGAACTGTGTAAATCCATGCAAATTTTTGGGCTAAAGGCTAGACATGAATTATGACAGTTTCAGTGTAACTGTGGGGTGTTACAGCTGCTTAAATGTGCAAGTTAAATGTCCCACACAGAGAAAAAACATAATGCTAATTCATGTTAAAATTTACATTTCTAACATTTTTTCCTCAAATAAAACATCTTCCTATTCTGCTGTTCTGTGGCCACGGATTTGCAGGTCTTGTCTTTTTCTCTTACAGATGACTTGCAGGACCCTGTATGTTATGATATTAAATTAGTTTTAATCGTTTAACCACCACAGCTTCGTTTCCATTGGCAACACGCACAGTTTGTATGGATTGCAAGTGACGTCGCATGTAGCGAAAAGTGCAAGCGGCGATTGCAAGTGACATTGTAATTTAGTTTCTTTTTTCTTGTCTACACCACCTGGCTACTTGTGTAAAATGTTGAGAGATTCAATTTAAAAATGATTAATAAATACTATAAAATAAAAAATAAAAAGACTGCAAGTGACGTCACTTGCAGAAGGGCAGGTGCCTGAGAGTGCAAATCTGAGAGTGCAAGTGCATGTCTGCAGCCAGACACTATTGAGAAATTGTCAAAATTACCAAAACTCACTAAATTTAAAAATAAGAACTAATTCAAAATATTAATAAAACTATAACAGTAATGATACTAAAATTACCCTGTCTCACAGAAATGTCCTCATATTTGATTAAACGTTCCAAATTATGCATCTTGCATAATTTTTTAATTAGTTGTTTTATATTAGTTGTATAAAATTTGTTGCATTGTTATTTATGCTGCTCTGATATACAACAGCTTCTAATAAAGTAGCAGGTAAATCTAGACAGTTGGCGCTCTCTCCAGGACAGACAGCGAATGACTGTGGTTGCTGGCACAATTAGTCCTAAACAAATGTTATTTGCATTTTCAATTAATTCAGTGACCAAAATTCTTTGACAACAAAGATTCTATAATGCTTATAAAGTCTATAATGCTTCAACAACTTCAAAGACCATCAAGTGACACAGCCTTGACTCTGAGGGACAGAAAAAGGCAGCAGTTTTAGCATGTTTACGACTGTCCGGTGACAGTGAGGAATATTTTAAGCAGGCATGTGTGACACAATCTGGCAGCATCTTCAAAACCCTTCTCTCTGTCATCCAGTCAACCACATACACACACTGCATGTCTCTTTCTAAGTCTCACATCTCAGTTTCTCCGGCCCCAGACTCTCAGAAAGAGGCCCTCACAATTTCATCATTCACTGCATCCTGCCATTGGCCAGACTCCAGCTTAAAAAAAAAAACCCTAAGTAAACACAGAACCGCAGACGTTTGCTCCAGCCTGGGGCATGAGGCATGAGAGGAGCCCCTTGTGTTGGATCACACCCCTCAGGTGCAAAGCACTCTACATATTTTGGACCTCTGAGGCCAGAAACATGTCTAGAAATCATTTGCTGAAAAGTTAATATTTTCATGAGGGGGAATATTATTTTTTGAGGTTGGATGTAAAGAGACATGTAAATAGTAAAAAGGTTTTTGGGCACAATGAAGAATTTGGTATCAGAAATCAAAATAATGGTTTGAGAACATTAAATATATGATGCACTTGTATAATGCTTCCAAACAACAGATTTTATTTAGTGTTGTCAGAATATGTTACATTTTGGAATATAAGTATTCATTTGTGGCATGATGTTAATCATCACAAAAATGTTTAAAAAAATGGAGCCAATCTGTACCTCTTATATGTTAAGTTATATCCAATTTTACTTGCAATGACAAGGTAATGCCTAAAACAACAACAACAAAAACCCCTAGAATACTTTTTTGCTTTTATACAATAATAAGATTCACATTTCTGCATTTACACCCTACAAATATTGGCTTCATTCACGTCTATTCAAAGTATCTCACTGTAAGGTTGTAAATAAATGTTTAATAAATCAATTTAATTTTTTTTTTTTGTGCTACTCAGCCAACATAATCAGTTAACATTAAAATATTCACTGTTTCAATAGTACAGCCACATGATGTAAAAAATGTGTGTGTTAACATGATTTATTTTTGTGAAAAATCACTTGCTTACCTTTTCTAGGTAAACTTATAGCCAATTTTATAATTATGGTTCCACACAATACCTAAATCCCTAAACTGACTGTAAAAATGTCAACTTTATGAATAATACACGTTTTAACAGAAGAATTAATGTAAGTGCTTTTTTAAAATTATAAATGTCATAAACCTTATAAACCATATACATTCCAAAAACAAATCCATTGTAAGTACCTGCCTCACTGTAATTTAATTTTTTTTTTGTAAAGAAAACAAATTATTATTTTGTTAATTAAGATTATGCCACATCATGCAAATAATGTTAACATTAATTAATTAATTTGAAAACTACATACTAACCTTTTCTGTGTAAAGTTTAAACAATTTTACAATTTTTAAGTATTCCACCATAACCTTTTTTTTTTGTGAAGGAAGCAATGTATTTTAAAAAGAAAAAACATTAAATTATAGAAAAAAAATTCTAATCAACATTATACCACAAAATGTCCTTAACTTGCAAATATCAGCAACACTTTACAATAAGGATCATTAGTTTACATTAATTGATGCATTAACTAACATTAACTAACAATGAGCAATACATTTGTTACAGTTTTTATTAATCATGTTTAACGTTTATTAATAAAAAAATATATAACTGTTTATTGTTAGTTCATGTTAGATTAGTCCATTAATTAATATTAACAAATAAAACTTTGAATTTTAATAATTTATTAGTAAATGTTTTAATTAATATGAACTGAGCTAAATAAATGTGTTACAAGTATTTTTCATTGTTCATGTTAACTAATGTAGTTAACAAATATTAACAAGTGGAACCTTATTGTAAAGTGTTACCCTGTAAAATAGAGTATTATTAATAAATTCCCAATGCAGTAATGCCAGTAAAATGTCATTAGGCCCCCCCAAAAAAACACACTGCACCCTTCCCATGTCGTATGATCGTTTCAAGCGAGATCCCACAGAGCTCGATCCCTGCCACCTTTCCTTTCCGGTGCCACCCCCACCCCAAAAGCAACACATTCCCAAAACTCCACCCCTCCTTCACCCTCCTGGTCAAATTCCATTCACTGCTCTCACGACCACAAGCCCAATCTCAGGCAGGACGTCCCTGAGAACATCAGCCGCCTTTTCTTTGCTCTTGCTCAGCTAAATCTAAAAATGTCCTGGACTCGACCTCTTCTTCTCACCTGTCTCGTTGTTTTGTCTGTCATCACCTGTGAGTAACCGGACCGTGGTTTACTGTACTGACCAAGGGAAGTGTTGATTTACCAATGTGGGGAACCACAGGTCTAATAGTCCCTGGAAAGAGTAGCAAATCTTTTGGACTTACCTCAACCGTGTTTCCTCTGTTACAGTGTTCTATGGAGCCGACAGTGCCGCTGTGTCAGATAAGAAGTCAGCCAATCCTCAAGGTGACCAAAAATTCACAATGTTGCTGTAGATCTTTCTCAAGAGTTCTTCCCCCTCATCAATGTTCTTCTTCACTGAAGGTGCACTGAGGAAGGTCTTCATGCCAGAGGCAGATGCCTCCAGCTTCTTCAAACGGCGAGGCAAGAGGGCTGTGAAAACTCAAGATGAGATAAACGGTGAGGCTATTTGTGCTTGTGTAAAAACTCAATTCAAGTGCATCCCCTTTAGCAATTGTCAACGACAATGGACAATCCAGAATGTTTGATTTAGACAGAATAACTGAGTACAAATGGGGATTTTCTATTAATAATAATAATAATACAAAATAAAAATGTATATAGGAACACTAGCATGCAAATGTTTACCATCAGATTTTGAAAGAAATCACTTATTTTATTCAGCAAGGAATGCATTCAACAGACCAAAAGTGACAAAAAATACATTTACAATGTAACAAAAATAAAATCAAATAAATGCTGTTTTTCAACTTCATCAAAGAAAAAAAAAAAAAGAATTATGAAAAATTATCACAGTTTCCACAAAAATATAAAGCCATAAAACTGATAAAAATTAAACTGATAAAACATCTTTGCATCACAGAAATTAATTAAAATGTATGAATAAATGAATAAAATTTAAAATATATTCAGCAAAAAAACAGATATTTTAAAATATAATAATATTTCAAAATATTACTGTTTTATACTGTATTTTTGATCAAATAAATGCAGCTTTAGTGAGCATCAAAGACTTACAAAAAAACATTACAAAAATCTTACTGACCACAAACTTTTAAACAAAAAAAGTCACAATTTGAAGTCTTGCAAAAGAAATCACATCACTTTTGTGGCTTCTAGGACTTTTTGGTCAGGCTTGCAAGTGTAAAATGGTAATAAAGAGCCTTTTTAGTAGCATTAGCACTGGCCACACAGGTGCTGCGTTTTAAGCCAGCTGAGGAATGTAAGGACGGTGAACCGCAGCACACCGCAGGAACCACAGGGCAGGCTGGAGAAACCAGCCTTCAGTCTTCAGCTCCTGCCAGTGCTGGAGGAGGGGCTCTGCTGCTGCGGCTTCGACCTGGACTGAGATTGTTAGTTTATGGTTATGGGTTTACCAGAAATTATGTTTGACTCACCTGGGAGAATTCATGACTATGTATTCAAATGGTGAGGTGAAGATCAGGACAAGAGGACTTTCTTTTGTGTGGAACATCCCAAGTGGAATCATAAATAGCTCCTTTTGGACTTAAAATTAAATAAAATGAATTAGTATGCAGCTTTGGTGTTTTATAATTCGCTGCTGCTGTCACACCAAATCAGGTGATCCTATTATGTAACATAAACAGTGATGTAATAACAAACAGCCTTTCTTTATGAATACTATTTAGCACAGTGAAATTGAAAAGACATTATATTTCATATCATGAAGTGAGGATAAACTGCATTTAGTTAAAGTATGGTATAATAAAAACTATGATACAATAATAAAAAAAAAAACTGGTCTGCTTACTATGCTGAAAGTTCTTCTGAATCATTTGTGAACGTTTTCGTACCTTGTTTCGTGCTGTTTGAGCATATTTCTGTTTTTATTTCCCTCTCTTTTTCTTCCTCTCACATTTTGTCGTCTTATTAGCTGAACAGAGACAGAGGTTGGCCGCAGATGAGAGAAGGAGGGAGTATCACGAGGAACAGAGGAATGAGTTTGAGAATTACGCTGAAGAGGAGAATGACGGTGAGAACTCAAATCACTCACCTGGCACCCATATTGGATCAGGCAGCATTTATAGTGTTCTGAGATCATTCAACACAAGTCACTCAAGCAAACAGGATTACGCATGACCTTAGCTGAACCTTGTAGGGTTTTAAAAAACAGGTTTTCCAAATCTTATTTGTAATAATTAAGAACACTGCCCTCGAGACTCTGGTTGAAAATGACTGTTCATTTCAAGGTGTATGTAAAAAAAAAAAAAATTAAAGATTTTAATTGTATCTTTAATTAAATTTAGTTCAGGATATTTTTCATGTTTCATGTAATGTTAATAAATACATTTCATGACAGTTTATGTACTATATATAATAACTGAATATAATAACTGAAACATTTCATTATATATTTGAATATTTTGTGATAGAATGATTTGTTTTATCTTTTCTGCATCGTTTTATTTCAAGGTGCAGTTAATATCGTATTTCATGAGGTTTTTAATTTTAAGGCATATTTAATTTCAGGTGGTATTTCATTTAATAAATACATTTATTTCACACCTTATTTACTTATGGTTACATTTTATTGTTTATTTATTAATTGCAACATTCCATGGCGTATTTCATAATTTCATTATTTAAAAATATATATATATACAAATAATTGTTACTTTAATTAAAAAAAAAATCTGTCATTATTTACTATAATATTGTTTTAATATCTTGCATATACTTTTCAAAATAGGGCCTACTGAGAAAAAATACTCTAGGCCTATTTAACACAATAAATGCCAATACTATGTGAGAGAAACTGCCTAATATATAAATATATAGAATTTATCATTTAACATTTGTGACAATACAAAACTAATAGCATGTAATAAAGCTATATTTAAATATATGTCTTTATGTCTGTAGCTATACTTGCCAATCATGCACATGGTCATGTTAGTGCAGTATAGCATCAAATATTTACACAGTTACTCAAATATTATAACTGGTACTGTGAAGGCCTGTGTAATCATCTGAATACACAGTTAAAGCTAAAATTCCTGCATTTTAACTCTGCTCCAGAGCAAGACGAGCGCACCAGAGAGAAGACAGAGCAGTGGAGAGAGTTTCACTACGACGGCCTCGACCCATCTTATGAGTACAACCGACATACGGTGTAAAACAGAGGATAATATCTACAAGAGAACGGGTAGAGAGCTTTACAGTAGATTCTGTGAAGGCGTTTTGGCACAATGTCTGCAGTAAACATGCACACAATAGCGTAAACGAACGTATGTGTATTTATGCATGCAGAACGTATGTATTCCATGTATCATAGTTCTTTTAAAAGATGTACATTTATTCATATGTAGGCTTTTATAACCCTTACTGTATGACTATTAACTCGCCAATTGTTATTTTTATTGCTAGTTTAAAATGTATTGTACATTATTTCGTCACACACTATAATGACACAAGTATTGCACAACTTAATCATTATTAATTTTAACTTAAAGTAACCCGATTTTTATTAATTTTGTGCTGGGGTAATGTAAAGTCTTATATTTAATACAAACATTTCATGTTGTAAATCTTTGTAACAGCTCTTTTAGTTTGAATCACAATAAATCAACAATAAATCTGGTGTTATCTTTTGTCTTTAATGAAAATTTGAAACCATACACTCACCAAAAACACTCACCACAGAACAAATCTACTAAAGAGAAAACACTGCTTACATCATTTCTGTGACCTGAATGAAAGAACCAGCACTCAGCTGCTAAATTCAGAGGGCCGGTATGAAGACCAGGATGACATGCAAGATTTAGAGCAGAAACTGTTTGAAACTCTCACGGTCGTATATCAGTGGACACATCATATCAAAACAGCTTCAGTTAAACTGGAAAACTGCTATGTTTGTGTGAAATTTTAGTCATTTTTGCTTCACTGAAACACAAGATCGGCAAATACAAATGTCCGTCACTGAAGCTGGTACTTTTCATATAGATCTGTGATAAAACAAACACGTTATTGGTCAAGCGTTTATCAATCTCATCATTAGCCACAATTAAAATAATAATGACAGTTTACATTACAGTGTCTATATTACATATATTTAATAATAATGTACTATTCATAGTAATTTAAGTGGCAACAGCAATAAATACCTGAATTTACACAAAATATTACAAAGCAACATAATCACTGCAATGTAAAGTGTGACCAAAAGTCATTTTAATAAAGCAAAGCTTACAAAATAAATCCAAAACATACACAAAATAGTGCTTTTCACCATCATTTTATACCTTCAGAAACATTTGACACAAATCACTCCAGATTCTTTCACTGATATTAACAAATTGCTTAGCATTTGTGTTTGTTTATACAATATTCACATCCTTCATTCTCTCAATAATAAATGCCAGACGCATCCAGGACTGAATTTCAAGTTTATACGTATTGGATGACAATAAACGTGGCTATTGGTTTAAAGCCTGTATTTATTACATCAACTTCTGTAAATCTCACATCATTTATCGTTTGGTTCTTCAAAACAGCAGCAGGTTGAAATAAAGCAGCAAAACATTACGAGAACTCTTTAATGAATGAAAATCGTTTTATCTACACCTTTTTGTCTTCTATTAAGTCTCAAAGCAGATGTTCTTCATCTCAAGGTTCGCAATCTCCATTCAACAGCCACATAAAACAGTCCCCTGAAATTCACGCAGGCCGCTATTTTTGAATCTGTCTCATTTCATAGCACGCCATTGGCTTTCCAGAAAGGAAAACTGGTTTGAACCGGCGACTGTGGACAATGGAAGTTACCGTTAAATAGGAGAAAACACGTCTTTCCACAAAGTGCAACAGTTAAGTGAGCAGTCTGACAGGAAGTGATGTCATTTGGAGCCAGTGATGATGGTAGTGACCGTGGATGGCCGTGTGTGCCGCTCGGGCGTCCTCGAGGAAGAGTTTTCCGCTTGCATGGACGAACCTAGACAAAGATAACACCCTCCTCAAGGGCTGTTCGACAATACAACATAATACAACACACAGCACACCACTGCTGATGAGTAACTCAAGCTGGTTATCAAAAGTCTTGTGAGTTTCATGAAATATTAAGGCAAAAACTTACAGTCGTTGTGGTGGACTGAGGAAACATCGACCGACTGACTCTTCCCGGGCATGGATGTTGGATTCTGCTTCCTGTGTTGAGAGGAATCCATACTGCTGCCGAGCTGAAGACGCCTCATGTGTCTGATCACTGCGGTAGCGTTAAACGCTTGCTGTGAGGAGAGAAGAATACAGAATCTGAAATCGCCTTTCATGTTGTTCAATGTAAAATTTCTTTTTGGAGGAAGGAGGGAAAGGAGGAAAGGAAGTGGTCACTTACTCGCCATTTTGCTTTGGCAAAGTTCTTCTTCATCTGCCGGCTGACTGATTCGTGGATGTTCTTACAGAGCGCAGTATCACCAGCTATCCTGCAATCAGAGGAGAGTCAGCAGTTGGACTTCCTGTAATATCATCTGGCATCCATAAGCAGGCAGAGTCTTGAGTATAACTATATAATGTAAAAACATGAAACTTTTTGCTCCAGTGTTATTTTAGTATCATTGAGATACTATTATAGTTTCCATTTATATTTTAAATTAGTTTAATTTTTACATTTTACACTTTATTTTATTTTTAAATTTTATTTATGTTTAATTTTTATTACTTTTTTAAAAATGTCTATATTAATTTTATTAATTTGTATTTTAGTGTTAGGTTTAGTTATGTTAGCACATCGAGTTAAAATGAGAAATGTTGGCTACTAGCTAAAATAAAATACATTTAACTGAAATAAAAATAAAACAAAAGTTAATGTTTAAATAATAACTAAAAAAAAACTGATTCAATTTAGTTTTAGTAAATTAGTAACCCTGTGCTCGATAACATTATGAGATGAATATAATTACAGTTCTTGCAAGGTAATAATTAATATTATATAATTTATTATATGTAATTTTTAAGCTTTATATATATAGTATATATTTATCTTTTATGCTCACCATGGCTGCATTTAATTGATCTAAAATTTAAACATTTTAAAACATATAAAATACCAGTTTTTTATTTTAATATATTTTAAAATGTCATTTATTTCTGTAATGCAAAGCTGAATTTTCAGCAACCATTACTCCAGTCTTCAGTGTCACATGATCCTTCAGAAATCATTCTATGTCATGTCGATTTGTGCCTTTTCAGGATTCAGTGATGAATTGAAAGTTCAAAAGAACAGCATTTATTTGAAATACAAACATTTTGTAACATAAGTCTTTACTGTCACTTTTGATCAATTTAATGCCTCCTGTCTAAATAAAACGATTAACTTACATTAAAAATATTTTTGAACTGTATATAAATTCTTACATAATATATACAAAAATAGGCCTATTTTAGACCCCCCCCCCTTTTTTTTGCATTTTGCATTTTGACATTTTTAACATTTCCAGTTCTAATTATTGTAATGCATATGAATAAATATTATTTATAATTTTTTATATATATATATATATATATATATATATATATATATATCTATATATATATATATATATATAATTAATATAATATTATATAATTCAGGATGTTTGGACCATTATTTCCCAGCCATTTAATTTACCTTATGCTTAATGTTATTGACAGAAGCTAACTAACCCCAGGGTTTTTCATGAGAAAGGATGTAAATGCAATGTGTCTATATTCCTGGTCGCTCACCACGGATGCCGAAGAGCCTCATCACAAGTGAACCTCTTTTCTGGATCTTTCTGCATCAGGTTACTAATGAAGTCTTTAGCTACGAAACAACACAAATGTGCAAATAAAGAAACCTGAATCAGTTACACAAGGGCGCAGTTCTAATTGTGAAAAATTGACACCCTCCTACACTTCCCCAGACACCAAGGAACAGCTTGTGGTGTGGGTGTCGAGTTGTTATTTTCAAACGATGCCGAATGGCCTAGCGCCAGATAATGCTTTTCAACTTCTGATTTATATCTGGCTGCAATACCACAATGTTACTTTCGAAAAACTGTTTTTAAAGTGTTGCACATGGGAAAAAAAAAGTCGTGACTGTTAGTGACAAGTAAACACAAGAAAGCCAAGTCATACTTAATGATGGCATTTAAGTGGGTAGAAGAGACAAAAAGAGGTGAAGAAGGGTGTCATTTTCTCCAAGACTGAAGCTGATACGAATAAATGTAAGAGTTTATCTCATTAAAGGGTCATTAAAGGGATAAATCCCCAAAAAATGAAAATTCGGAAACTAAATAGTTTCATGTCCCATTGACTTCCATAGTACAAACAAAAATGTTATGACACAGTGGGTCACCAACATTCTTCAAAATATCTTCTTTTGTGGTCTGGAATGACATGAGGGTGAGTAAAAGAGGTCTGTTTAATATGATTCATTTCACAGTGATTTCCAATGCCATACACACCTGAATCAGAAATATCATCCCAATACGGGGAATCAAACTCGTAATCTGCCCTCAGTATTTGCTCAAACAGTTTGGAGTCATTCTCGTCATAAAACGGAGGGTATCCACACAACCTGCGGAGGTCGAGGATTCAAAAGTGGTCAGTATTTTAAACTTATTTTCAAAATAATGACTGTAAAAATGGTTTGGAAAGCAGCCAAATGTGTTTCATATGGGGTAAAAAACACTCACAAGATGTAAGCAATCACTCCTATAGACCAGCAGTCCACAGCTTTGCTGTAAGGTTTCTGTGCTAATACCTCTGGAGCTGAAGTAATAAAAGACAGAGAAAACAAATGAAATGATGCATTTACTAAAATATAAAAGGGTAATTAAGGATAATTCATCTCATGTCTCATCTCATGTCTATAGAAGCTTGTTTCTGTCATGTAATAAAAAAAGAAAAGATAATTGCACATTTTTTTATATCTCACAATTCAGATTTTTTCTCACAATTCTCAGAAAAAAAGAAATCAGAATTGCAATATATAAAACTCGCAATTGTGGGAAAAAAGTCAAGAACTGCAAGATGTTAACTAACAATTGCGAGAAAAATTACTTAACTGGGAGATTTAATAAATTGCTATTCTTTTTTTTTTTTTTTTTGGTTTTTATCCAGTTTTGGAAACGAATTTGCTTCTTAACCACTTTTTTTTGTGCTTTTTTTGGACTTGACAGACAAGTACACATTATCACTTCATAGCATACAATTTGCACAGAAATTGTAGAATATTTTATATTTATGTTTCCCCAAAATAAATGGATATGAAACATATGAATATGGAAACAAAAACACCTAATTTTATGTTTGTATGAACTCTTCCTTTAAGTACACTGTACAAAAAACAAAACAAAAAAACACTAAATCAGTGAAATTTGCGGTAGAAATTGCAGTATGGTTAAAAAATGCATATATTTCAATATATGCATATATTAAGTGTCATAATACTAACATACCAAATGACTAAAATATTTTTTTACCTTTACAATACAATGACACAAGTACTTTAAAAACACAGGTGGTAAAGAGAAATGCCACTAAATTGATGCAATATTTATTAATAAAACCCTTATATACATAACTGATCAGAAAAAAAAAAAAAAAACTTAAAAGATGTAGTTATTTCAGTGAACAACCATAAAATGTGAGCTGTCACATCTGTCACAGAGAACTCTAGGAATGTCAGTTTATGGTTTTTCAGTGTACGGTTACAGTATAAGATAACTTGTTCTTTTTCACTTTTTTAAAAGACTGTATATTTAACAGTATTGTACTGTAACAGTATAGATCTATTCATTTTAACCATATAAAGAAACGTACCGTTTACCAATTAACAGTTTTTTACCAATAAAATGCCAATCATTTTATACAATTTTCAGATTCGGTGTAGAATAACACTGATATTTAGTGGATCGACAGCCCTACCCACATATCCTGGCGTCCCACAGGCTGTGGACATGATGTCATTGGCTGCGCCCTCCATCTTGGACAGCCCAAAATCACTTATCATAATCTTGGATTCTTCATGTGGGTTAAAATAGAGAAGATTCTCTGGCTGTCAGGAGATGAGAGAGAAGGTGATGAGGTTAAAAAGTCACAGGGAGTTATTTTACACCGTACTGAAGTGGAAGTGAGTGATCGCAGTGCGCTGATCTTTCATGACTCATGTTCCAGCTTCTTATATACTATATAGTGAAAGTATATCGATTTGTTTTGGTGTGAAATAAATCAGTCAAGGGAAATCATCACCTTCAGGTCTCGGTGGACTATCCCCAGTGAATGCAGGTAGTTAACCGCATCCAGAACCTGCTTGATTAATGCGCTGGCATCCTGCTCCGTGTAGAAACCCCTCTCCACGATACGATCAAACAACTCCCCACCTGACACACTGAAAAATAAAACAAATCTGTTTTCAACAAATGTTTTTTTTTGTTTTTTTTTTAATAACATATAATAGTTAGTTATTTAAGTCAAAATTGCATGCAGGTATATATATAATACTGATTACTGACACTAAGATGTAATGCATCCTTGATGATTAAAAGGTTTAATTTCTTGCAGAAAAAAATATACTGACACCCACACCCAAAGTTTTGAATGGTAGTGTATGTTGGTGTATGGTAGTGTACTTCATTATAGCTTTTATATTCACTTTTCAAACCCCCCCCCAAAAAATAAAAAAATAAAAAATAAAATAAAATAAAATAAAATAAAATAAAGAGTGGTTAAATTAAATGCATTAATATTTGGTTGCTAGGGATTTATGGGTGGTTGTTAGGTATTTGTTTACTGGGCCAAGTCAGAACATAGCAAATATGATTGTTTAGAAAAGTAATAGCACACATCGAGTCAACAAGCAGCATGAAAAACAAAACAAAACAAAGCAAAACAAAACAAAACAAAAAACTAAAAAAACAAAAAACAAACAAACAAACAAACAAACAAACAAACAAAAAAAACTCAAAACAAAGCAAAAAATAAATAAAATAAAAAACTCCAAACAAACAAAAAATATCAATTCAGGTGATTCAATTCAACAAGCAGAAAACAATAAAATAAAATAATTTAAAAAAAATACTCAAATCTGGGTTTAAAAAATGCAAATGTTTCTCATGTCAACCTATAGATTATGGATGGAGACTGTGGTAATCATCTGTTGTTCAGATCAATAAAAGGATTTCAAACAACAGCAGCAGGCATGGGCATGAATCAGAATAAGAATTGGCTCCGTGTCAAGTCATGAGTTGGACGCCCCACAGGATGTTGAACTGGAATGTGAATTGAAATGACAGGAAGAAGAATATCCTGGACTGCAATTCAAAGAAATTCAACAGTCACACAATAAGAACAGATTACTTCTTAAGTGTTTCAAGTTTTCCATCTTGAAAAACCGCTTCACATGGTTTGGCTCCCGTTCAAAGACACTGCAGACATTAATTGAAGTAGCAAACAGATTCTACTCACAGTTGCATAATAAGATACAAATGAGTAGGGCTCTCATAAATGTCTTCCAGTGCCACAATGTTCTCATGCTTGATCCTGAAAAGAGCAGAAGAAATGTTTGATCAATTACAGCAAACCAGAGCCGCACATGAGTGGATTATGAAGGCTTTGTTTTGGATGGGTGAAGTTCTGGGCTGGTATGTTGAGCTATTTTATTCATGCAGATGATGAAAAGAAAAGAAATTCCCAAATGTAACTCATTAAACAACAATTCTACCATTCTGACCACTGCATCTCCAATCCAGCTGCAAGCTGCAGCTTTATACTCGCCAACGTTTTCCCATGACAACCGCGGACCTGCGCTCGGACTCAACGTGTGGTGAATAGAGAGGTCTACGGCGGAGGCCACATGAATCATTTGTCCGGCCTTTAAAATGCTTCCAACGCTTTTGACAGGGACAGGTAGGAGTCAGTAAAGGTAGGAGGCTGTGAGGGGCGTGTCGTAAAGGCTGAGTCATCTCTCTCGCTCTGTGGAGAAAAGCTCAAACTCCCACTAACAACTTCCTTTGAACTTTAGTGTTTCCGTCAGTAGCTTGTGTAAAGCATGTAATGGGTGTTTGGTTTGTTATTTTAAGCCTTTTCTGGGAGCTTTTAGAATACTTACTTCCTCAGCACTGCAATCTCGTTTTCTATTCCACTCTCTTTTCCTCTTAGTGCTTTTTTTGGGATGCATTTCACAGCGTACATATCTCCTGTGGCCTTCTCTTGGGCCAAGACCACCTCAGAAAACGCCCCACTGGAAAAAAGCATGAAAGAAAGGCTAAGTGTAAAATAGTGGCTGGAGATTTTTTTGAATACAGAAAAAGACAAAAGACAAAATAAGGTGCTTGCAAGGTAAGCAGCATATAGTAGGGTCTAATAGTCTGAAATAACAATGAAAATTGAATAATAAAATAAAATAAAAAATAAAAATAAAAATAAAATAGTAGTGCTTTAGAATAAAACCAGAATAAAACCGAACAAAATAAAATAAAACATAAAATAATCATAAAATTAAACATACAATAAAACAAGACAGCCTAGAATAAAATAAAATAAAATAAAATAAGTAAAACAGTTGTTAGACAGCCTACAAAGGGACAGAACCAAAATAAAATAAAATAAGCAGTTGTGGGGCAGAAGCATAATAAATAAATAAATAAATAAATAAATAAATAAACAAACTAGTGATTTAGACAGCCTACAAAGGGAAAATAAAAACAAATAAATAAAAAAAGCTTTAGAAAGCCTACAAAGGGACAGAAGCATAAAATATTTTTTTTTAAATAAAATAAAAATAGTAGTGCTTAAGGCAGCCTACAAAGAGGCAGAAGCATAAAACAAACGAAACAAAAACAAAACAAACAAACAAACAAAAAAACAGTTAGACAGCCTACAAAGGGACAGAACCAAAATAAAATAAAATAAAATAAACACTTGTGGGGCAGAATGAATGAATGAATGAATGAATGAATGCATACATACATACATAAACTAGTGATTTAGACAGCCTACAAAGGGAAAATAAAAATAAATAAATAAAAAAGGCTTTAGACAGCCTACAAAGGGACAGAAGCATAAAATAAAAAAACATAAAATAAAAATAGTAGTGTTTTAGACAGCCTACAAAGGGAGAGAAGTATAAATAAAATAAAATAGCAGTGCTTCAGACAGCCTACAAAGGGGCAGAAGCATAAAGCTAAATAAAATAAAAAAACAGTAGACAGCCTACAGATGGACAGTAACATAAAATAAAAAATTCTGCACAATCATTTGATTTCACCAATTTATGAGTATTTCAAACACTAAGGACCCACTTCAAATGTCTGTACTTCTTCAAATATTTGTTTAAACCAAAGCCAAACCTGTGTGCACACATTCATGTCTGCTGTGATTCTGTAGGGATGTTGTATCAAATGCACTATGTGTAATCAGTTTGGCCACTGTGGCTTGCAGCTAAGTCTTTATTGGTCACTGAAAATCCACTCTAATCCCTCGGCACACACACAGTCATTTACAAACACTAACACAAGCAATTGCTGCAATCCGGAAAGCTTGGAACAAAAGGCCGTATTTCAGTCAAAAGGTTTCCTGAACCGTTTACCAAATATAGGGCTTGGTGCTTTGCCAAAATGAAGCATTTGTCATCTGTTTCTTAAACTGTAAAATTCAACTCTCATCTGCGATTGAAATGTAAGCCCTTCAGGAGGCTAGAAATGTAGTGACTCATTGGCCGAGCGCCCAGCAGGTTGAGTACTTTGTAAGCTATGTGTTCATTTAAGCATGTGAGATTGCATTGGGCTCAGCGTTCATCTCTGCAAAGGATTAAACTAGAAGAAAAACAACAGCGTGTGGTTAGACAGAGTGCATTAAACATCAGATATAACACATATGTAATTCAGAAACCTTTCACAGGACAACATGAGCGGTGTTTTCCGGTGCAAACAGTGCTGGAGTGTTATGGATGGTTGCCAGGAAGTTGCTAGGCGGTTAAGATGCTCTGAGTGGTATGAATGCCTTGCTATGCAGTTGCTAGAGAGTTATGGGTGGTTGCTAGGTGACTGTTTATTGGGCCAAGTCAGAACATAGCAAATATGATTGTTTAGAAAGTAATATCACTCCTCGTCAACAAGCAGCATGAAAAAAAAAATATAAATAGACAAAAAACATAGCAAGTTTGCTTGTTTGGAAAGCAATAGCATACCTCGAGTCAACTAGCAACACACACACACACACACACAAACAAAACAAACAAATAAATCAAATCAAAACAAAACAAAACAAAATAGAACAAAACAGTAAATTTTAATCGTTTAGAAAGTAATAGCATACTTTATCAACAAGCAGCATGAAAAACAACAATTCAAATGATTCAATTCAGCAAGCAGCAAATAAAAATAAAATAAAATAGCAAACTGAATTGCTTAGAAAGTAATAGCAAACCTCAAGTCAACAAACAGCACAAAAAAACAAAACAAAACAAAAAATAAAACTAAACAAAGCGAACCAAAATACAAAAAAAAAAACAAACAAAAAAAAAACAAACCCCATAATTCAAAGCAAATAAATAATAACATAAAATAAAGAGCAGTTTTAAGAGCAATGTTATGTGGTTGTGAGTTATGGGTGGCTGCTAAAACAAAACAAAACCCATAATTCAGGTGATTCAATTCAAAGCAGCAAATAAAAATAAAAAGACAAAATAAAGTAACAAAAAAAAAAAAAAAAGATAAGATAAGGTAAGGTAAGGTAAGGTAAAGTAAGATAAGATAAAACAAAACAAAACCAAAGCAAAAAAAAAAAAAAAAAAAAAACACCACTTCTAACTAATATACAGTAGAGTGCAATAGAGTAGCTGTTTCCATTTTTGCCATCAGTCTGATGTCAGTCAACCAACAGCAGAGGAAATCATCAAAGCCACAGGAAGTGTAAACTCAGAAACTCAATGCCACGTGTGCTACACCTTGAGGTAAAGGCTATGAAAGCATGACCGTTAACCCACATCCACTGACCTTCATGTGCTTTGTGTTCCTTGACATGCACCTGACTGTAAAGTATATTTTGCAACAAAGCTCTTCTCTGGAAACATGCATATGTTTGCTTATTACACTCCTCATTTGCATATCATGAGGTCAACAAGGAACTAGTCTTCATATATCATGGCTCTGTGGTCCATGACCTCAATGCTAATGCTGAATTTCTCATGCAAATGTCAGTTTCATAACCCTATATAAGCGTATGGGATGTGGGTGTAGTCACAAATTATGGGATGTGAGGGAACGTCAATTCAATCAGAACAGAGCAGCTAAAAAATATTTATTAAGAGGAATAATTCAACCAAAAAAAGGAACTTTTTGTCATTTCAGCAATGACATACTGAACTTGCGTGACCACGACCTCAAGTGAATTCAGGAAAACTGGCACCTCCACTTGGAAGGTAACAGGATTAAGATGGGATTAATCTAAAATTAACGGATTAACACTACACTGATGGTATTTTCTCATTTAGAAATGCCTAAAGCGGTACAAACAGAGTTGAACAATAGAGACTGTGTGGATGGGTGGAGATTGTGTGTAGGTTTTTGTTGACTCATTGTGTGTAGGAAATTCTGAGCTATTTCTGACAAGAAATAAAATGCGGCCAAAGTCATACAACCAAAACAACAGGTGTCATTGTCTTTGCATAAATTGAAAACATGCTTGCATGCAGATTACATCCCATTACAGAATATATAATATAATAGTGTTTTAGAGTGTCTAAACATCTTTAACTTACTGTAAAGCATAGCTGATATGATGAAAGGCACAGATGAATAATAAATAGGTAAAATTTAATTTAATTTGAATAAAAATATGAAGAATAAACAACTTTTCTGCCAAAGTAATCTAATTGTAAAAGGTTTATGGATGCTATAGAAACTTGGTACATTTTTATTATAGAAATCCAAAATCTGCATGCTGAATTCTATGATTTCTAAGAACGTATTTTTAAACAAACATTTATCTGGCATGTCTGTGAGCTGTTTTCAGTTTAGTGCGTCTGAAAGCTGTGTATGGAAAATCTTGTGTAAGGCGTATTAGAGAATCTGTTATGTGATCTTCAGGATGGGAAATCCTAGAGAGATAATCCAAGTAAAACGTGTTCAAGATTTATGCTTGGTAATTAATTCTTGGTCAAATTTAGCACACATCATTACAATAGCTTTTAACATCCACTACCGAATGGAATTCTATTTTTATATTAGACTATATTTAATATATGAACTATATCATTCAAAAATGCGGAGTTTAAAATTTAAGTCTCTTATGCTCACCAAGACTGCATTTATTTAATCTAAATACAGTAAAAACAGCAATATTGTGAAATATTATTGCAATTTTAAATAACTGTTTTCTATTTGAATATATTTAAAATGTAATTCTGATATGCTGATTTCCTGTTCAAGAAACATTTAGTATATTATTATCAATGTTGAGAACAGTTATTAATTATTTACGTAATATTAATATTTTAGTAATAATAATATTTTTGTGGAAACTGTGATAGCCTACATATTTTTTCTGGGGTTATTTGATCAAAAGAAAGAACAAAAGAACAGCATTTATTAGATTCAGCACTGAAATAGATTTTTTTTTTTTTTTGTAACAGTGTAGAAGTCTTTACTGTCACTGATAAATTAAATATGAATTTCTTTCCAAAAAAATTAAATATATATATATATATATATATATATATAATGTTTTACAAAACCAATTTTAAGCATTTATGCATAAGATTTTGGATCAAAAAGTTTGAAGATCATGTTCAAACTTTTGGTGGTATAATTTAGGGATCTTCTTTCCTGTTCCTAAAGAGTTTTAAGCTGCATCCGAAATCAAATACTTCCCTACTGTATAGCATGCAAAATAAAATAAAAAAGAACAAGTAGTATGCCAAAATTATAGTACAACCCGAATTCCAGAAATGTTGGGATGTTTTTTTAAATCTGAATAAAATGAAAACTAAAAGACTTTCAAATCACATGAGCCAATATTTTATTCACAATAGAACATAGAGAACATAAATGTTTAAACTGAGAAATTTTACACTTTTATCCACTAAATGAGCTCATTTCAAATTTGATACCTGCTACAGGTCTCAAAAGTTGGCACAGGGGCAAAAAAGGGCTGAAAAAGCAAGAAATTTTGAAAAGATTCAGGTGGGAGAACATCTAGCAACTAATTAAGTTAATTGACATCAGGTCTGTAACACGATTAGCTATAAAAGGGATGTCTTAGAGAGGCAGAGTCTCTCAGAAGTAAAGATGGGCAGAGGCTCTCCAATCTGTGAAAGAGTGCATGAAAAGACTGTGGAATACTTTAAAAACAACGTTCCTCAACGTCAAATTGCAAAGTCTTTGCAAATCTCATCATCTAGAGTGCATAACATCATCAAAAGATTCAGAGAAACTGGAGAAATCTCTGTGTGCAAGGGACAAGGCCTAAGACCTTTGTTGGATGCCCGTGGTCTTCAGGCCCTCAGACGACACTGCATCACTCATCGGCATGATTCTGTCATTGACATTACTAAATGGGCTCAGGAATACTTCCAGAAACCACTGTCGGTAAACACAATCTGCCGTGCCATCTGCAGATGCCAAATAAAGCTCTCCCATGCAAAAAGGAAGCCATATGTGAGCATGGTCCAGAAGCGCCATCGTGTCCTGTGGGCCAAGGCTCATTTAAAAGGGACTGTTTCAAAGTGGAAAAGTGTTCTATGGTCAGACAAGTCCAAATTTGACATTCTTGTTGGAAATCATGGACGCCGTGTCCTCCGGGCTAAAGAGGAGGGAGACCTTCCAGCGTGTCATCAGCGTTCAGTTCAAAAGCCAGCATCTCTGATGGTATGGGGGTACATAAGTGTATATAGTATGGGTAGCTGGCATGTTTTGGAAGGCACTATGAATACTGAAAGGTATATAAAGGTTTTAGAGCAACATATGCTCCCCTCCAGACGACGTCTATTTCAGGGAAGGCCTTGTGTATTTTAGCAGGACAATGAAAAAAAACATACTGCAGCTATTACAACAGCATGGCTTCGTAGTAGAAGAGTCCGGGTGCTGAATTGGCCTGCCTGCAGTCCAGATCTTTCACCTATAGAGAACATTTGGTGCATCTTTAAACGAAAAATACGTCAAAGATGACCATGAACTCTTCAGCAGCTGGAAACCTATATTAGGCAAAAATGGGACCAAATTTCAACACCAGAGCTCCACAAACTCATAACCTCGATGCCCAGACGACTTCAAACTGTTTTGAAAAGAAGAGGAGATGCTACACCAAGGTAAACATTCCCCCGTCCCAACTATTTTGAGACCTTTAGCAGGCATCAAATTTGAAATGAGCTCATTTTGTGCATAAAAATGTAAAATTTCTCAGTTTAAACATTTGTTATGTTATCTGTTCTATTGTGAATAAAATATTGCCTCATGTGTATTGAAATTCTTTTAGTTTTCATTTTATTCAAATTTAAAAAACATCCCAACATTTCCGGAATTCGGGTTGTATGTCCGAATTCATAATATTCAAAAAACAGTAAGTCCCCGAACAACTTACTTCCAGGGAGATTCTGAAGTGTGCAGTCAGGGCAGATACTTTACTATCCCATGAGGCCACTGGAGAGATTTATGAATGGCAGTGAAGCAACACAACTGATGCTTGTTGGTGACATGATAGTAACAACATCGCGGATTTCATTTATACTACCCATATTCATACTATAGAACCTACTTTTCTAATAGTCGTGAAGTAAGTTCAAACTCAAACGCAGTAGCCTACCTACTAAGACGGTACATGATTTTGGATACACCGTTAGTTTCAGCTCCAACACACCTGCTACAAATTTTCAAGTATATAGTCCTGAAGACCTCAATTAGCTTGTTCAGGTGCATTTGATTAAGGATGAAGCTAAACTCTGCAGGAAGCGGTTCTCCAGGAGCAGATTTGAAGACCTCAGGTGTAATTCATGCTGTTGGTGATGACGTATGGTCATTGTTTCATAATCACCATCATATTTGAAATCAGAAGAATGCAAATGACCGGAACAGTGGGGGAAAATGACATCCTCCAAGCATTAGAATGACCTTAAAAGCTCTTCTGCAGTGGTGTGTACAACACAATAAAAAACTATTATAATCTGGACATGCAAAGAGCGAGAGAGAGAGACTTGAGCAACAGAAAAACTGGAAACTGTATAATCCGAGTCTTTCCCCTCTTCTGCAGTCATACAAGTCAAACAGTCAGATTAAGACTGTTACATCTCCGGCTTGCCGGAAAATGTGTATGTATTTCTGAGTGTGTCTGTGCAGGAGAAGGTGTGGTCTGCATTCATCCTGATTGGAGATCATGAGATCTGGAGATCCTGATTGTCTGCCTTCTAATTGGTCTAGTTCCGGTTCCAGTGAAAAGGACCTCCTCAAACATTCTAGGGAGGCCAGATGTGTGCCATTTGTTTTGGGTTCCTTTGTGATTATGTGTGAGCGCTTTGAGAAACCTGTGTTTTGTTGTAGTTAATTTCTGATTATGTTGTAAATATTTAGTTTAGGGGAAGTAGGGAGTGTGACGCCCTTTTCTTTTATATATTGTTTGTTCTATGTTTTGAGTTAAGGGAGTTAGGGAAGTTGTGTTGTATATTTTTCTTTTGTGTGATTTATTTTGATTAGGGAATTTAGGGTTTATTAAAACTAGTTATTCTTTTTTCTGTTTGTTATTTTGGCCTTGTCCACTCCTGAATTTGTCCCCTTTTGTTACTATTGTTTTCATTATAAATTTGTTAATAAATTTAATTTTGGCTGCTATCTTGGTAGTGAGTGCACATTTCATTTATGTTATGGCTGGCCCTAGACGATCGTAACATAAATTGGGGGCTCGTTCGCTAGTTCAAACTGTTTTTGGTTTGAACAAATAAATTTAGTTTAGACAAATGGATCATTCAATTTAATGAAGTTTGTTTTGGTTTTTATCGTTTTCCTTGGGAATTTTGCTTTAAGGGGAGAGGAGTTTGGCAGAGGATTTGAGATGTCTTCTAAATTTGATTTGGAGGATTTTGCAATTCGGCCTTCGGCGCAACAATTGGAAAAATGTCGTAAAGATGACTTATTTGCAGTCGCGGATTTGTATCAGATCAGGGTGTCTCGGAGTGCAGTAAAGAGGGAAGTTAAGGAAGTGGTGCTGAAATATATGGTGGAAAATGGGATCTTGCCAGAGGAGGGCGAGCTAGCGGGTGTTGCAAATCCTATATCGAGTTCCGGGGGTGAGGGAGCAGAGCAGACCAAACCCCAGGAACTAATTAGCATAGATCCCGCTGCGCTGCCGTCCCCACAAGACCCATTGTTGAATATTAAATTAAAGGAGCTTGAGTTGGAATTAAGCCGGCAGCAGTATCAAAGTCAGCTGTTGCAGGTTAAGACAGTTGAGCTTGAAACTCAGCGCGCAATTCGTTTGAAAGAGCTGGAGCTCGAGATTAAAACTAGAGTTCCTAACAAGCCTCCAAATACAGGTCCACATGGAGCTAGTACACCTGTGTCATCTTCTTCGATCAACACTTCCACTCCTGGTTCGACTTCTGACCCTGTGCCTCGACGTGATTTGCAAGTAAGTCAGAGTTTTGACATTAGTAGACAAATTGCGTTCCGTGAAAGTGAAGTAGATACGTACTTTACTGTGTTTGAGCGCATCGCCGCTACGCTGCAATGGCCGCGGAAAGTTTGGCCGCTACTATTGCAGTGCAAACCTGTTGGGAAAGCACAGGAAGTTTGTTCGGCTTTGACTCTTGAACAGAGTTTAGATTATGACGCTATGAAGAATGCTGTATTGCGTGCTTATGAATTAGTTCCTGAAGCGTACCGTCAAAAATTTAGGAATCATGTAAAATCCCCAGGACAAACGTTTGTTGAATTTGCGCGTGACAAGTTAAACTTGTTTGAAAAATGGTGCACTGCGAATAAGGTCACAACTTTAGAACAACTCAAGGAATTAATTTTGCTGGAGGATTTCAAGAATAGTTTGCCAGAGAAAATTGTAATTTATTTGAATGAACAGAAGGTATC
The DNA here is from genome assembly GCA_039654775.1 of Spinibarbus caldwelli. Taxonomy (NCBI): domain Eukaryota; kingdom Metazoa; phylum Chordata; class Actinopteri; order Cypriniformes; family Cyprinidae; genus Spinibarbus; species Spinibarbus caldwelli. The sequence goes on from CM077264.1 coordinate 7,811,346, forward strand.
TACTCTTACAGGGGCAGCCATTTTCTCCGATGAATTTGTGCTCACTCACCAAATCGTGTTTTCATCACCTACAAAGCGTAATTCTACTGTTCGTACACGAAATTCTAAAGATGTGACCGCGGTTAAAGATAATGCAGGAAGTGACGGTATAGAAAGCCGTGAATGTTTCTACTGCCATGAGGCTGGGCACCTCATTGCAGTTTGTCCTGTTTTGAAGCGCAAAGCTAACAGGAGAGTTAACACTTCAAAGAGTGTGGCTTTAGTTGACAGTCGCGTACCAGAACTTTCGTCTTCAGTTGGGTCCGCATTCGAGCCATTCACTTCTGATGGCATGGTATCATTTGATGAGGCAATGTCTGAAGCTAAACCCGTATGTATTTTGAGGGACACGGGGTCAGCCCAATCATTTATCTTGGAAAATATACTGCCTTTTTCTACCCGTTCTAGCTGTGGGGCTGATGTACTAGTGAAAGGAATTGATTTGACTGTGATTAAAGTACCTCTGCACAAAGTTTTTCTACAATCTAGCATATATTCAGGGCCTGTTAAGTTGGCTGTTTGTGCTGAGTTACCTGTGGAGGGAGTATCACTCATTCTTGGCAATGATCTGGCGGGTAAAATAGTTTTTTGTTTGCCTGAAGTGACTGATGACCCCGCCGATGTAAATAAAGGTAACGATGTGTTACGTGAAACATTTCCTGATGTGTTTGGTGCTTGTGCAGTGACTCGTGCTCAATCTCGTAAGTTTGAGGAAATTGTGGATCTTTCCGAATCTTTTTTGGCTACAGAAGTGCCGGATCAAAATGTGAAAGATAATGTGAATGAGTTGAACGTGTATGCTGTTCCTAATCCTAATCTGCCTTTAGGTAAACTGGAATTGATTAAAGCCCAGCATGCTGATCCCACTTTGACCCCTTGCTTTGCAACCGCTGTGAAACAATCCGTCTTGTCGAAGCATTCTGTTGCGTATTACTGTGAGGAAGAGGTGTTGATGCGTAAATGGTCTCCACCTAAAGCTGAGGAGGACTGGAGTACAGTTTACCAGGTTGTGGTTCCAGAGCCTTACCGGCTGCAGGTATTAAGTGTTGCACATGAACATGAACTCTCAGGCCATGTTGGCATTAGGAAAACGTATGATAGTTTGTTAAAACATTTCTTCTGGCCATCTATGAAATCTGATGTAGTAAAGTTCTGTAAGTCATGTCATCCCTGCCAGTTAGCCGGAAAACCCAACCAAGTTATTCCCCCAGCTCCTTTAAAACCAATCCCTGTACTTGGAGAACCATTTGAGCGTATTTTAATTGATTGCGTTGGCCCTTTACCAAAAACGAAATCTGGAAATTCCTATCTTTTAACCCTGATGTGTGCAACGACTAGATTTCCTGAAGCAATCCCATTACGAACTCTCAAAGCTCCATCTATTGTTAAAGCCATTGTTAAATTCTGCACTACATTTGGTCTTCCTCGGTATATTCAGTCTGACCAGGGTAGTAATTTTATGTCTAAGGTGTTTGCTAAAGTAATGAGGCAATTAAATGTTAAACACCAAGTGTCTAGTGCCTATCACCCACAGTCCCAGGGTGCTATTGAACGATTTCACCAAACATTAAAATCGATGCTTCGTACTTTTTGTGTAGAGCGAGAGCGAGATTGGGATGAGGAGATTCCTCTTTTATTGTTTGCTGTCCGTAACACGACGCAAGCATCGCTTGGTTTTAGCCCATCTGAGTTAATATTTGGTCATTCTGTGCGGGGGCCGTTGAAAGTTCTGCAGGAACAAATATTAGGTGATGAGCATTCCTCTCAACCAAAGAATGTCTTGGATTATGTCAGCAGTTTTCGTGAGCGTTTGCACGCTGTATGGACTTTGGCGAAGAAATCACTTAGTGCTGTTCAGGAGCAAATGAAAATTCGCTATGATCGTGAAGCCGTGCAGCGGTCTTTTCAGATAGGGGATCGTGTTCGTTTTATTGCCAATACTTGGCTCTCCTTTAAGAGCTAAATTTGTTGGTCCTTATGAAATTCAGGCAAGGTTAGGAGAGACTGATTATGTGGTGAATACTTTTAATCGCAGAAGGAAATCAAGGGTGTGTCATGTTAATATGCTCAAGCCTTATGTAACTCGTTCTGAGGTGTCAAATGTAGCTGCTGTTGCTGCTATGGTTACATCCGTGGATGTGTCCCTGTCTGACTACACCCCTGAGAGTGATGATTTAAAAATGGGAAGTGCTTCATTTTTGACTGCCCGTTTGTTAAACTCTAAAACCTTGAAAGATCTATCCACTAAGTTATCACATTTACCTATTCCGGCCCAAGCTGATCTCAGAGGTTTGATCAGTAAATATCCAACATTGTTCAATGATTTTCCCTCGACAACGCATGTCATAGAACATGATATTGATGTTGGCTCACATATCCCTGTTAAGCAAAATGCTTACAGAGTTAATCCTGTCAAAAGAGATCTCATGAAACATGAAACCCAATATTTGTTGGAACATGGTTTAGCAGTTCCCAGTAGTAGTCCATGGTGTTCACCGTGTTTGTTAGTCCCCAAGTCTGACGGCACATCTAGATTTTGCACCGATTATAGGAAAGTTAATGCCTTGACGAAACCTGATTCATTTCCATTGCCTCGTGTCGAAGATTGTGTTGACCGCGTTGGAAATTCGAAATTTGTCACTAAACTTGACCTTCTAAAAGGGTACTGGCAAGTACCACTTACTGAGAGGGCCTCAGAAGTTTCTGCCTTTGCTACTCCTGACGCATTCCTTCAGTATAGGGTGATGGCGTTTGGATTACGGAATGCTGGAGCAACATTTCAACGTTTGATGTCGAGAGTGTTACTTAATGTTCCTAATTGTGATGCATATCTTGATGATGTTGTCTGTTATTCTGATTTTTGGGATGAACATGTCCAACTGTTGAACTGTGTTTTTGCATGCTTGAAAGAGGCCAATCTCACATTGAATTTGGCGAAATGCGAATTTGCTTGCGCAACTGTAAGTTATCTGGGAAAAGAGGTTGGGAATGGCAAAGTTCGACCACTTGGCTCCAAAATTCAAGTTATTTTGGATTTTCCTGTACCTATGACGAAGAGAGAGCTTAGGCGTTTTTTAGGTATGACTGGCTACTATAGAAATTTCTGTCGGAATTTTTCAGATGTGGCTAATCCTCTTACAGGGTTGCTCCGAAAAGGGGTTTCTTTCGAATGGACTTCTACATGCCAGTTTGCCTTTGAGGCTTTGAAAACTCTGTTGTGTAGCACACCTGTACTTTCCGCCCCTCGCTTTGACCGTGCATTCAAGTTGGAAGTTGATGCCAGTGGCACGGGCGCCGGTGCAGTGTTAATTCAGGCGGATGATGCTGGAATCGAACATCCGATTAGTTTTTTTTCCAAGAAATTTCTCAAACACCAACTGAACTATAGTACCATAGAAAAGGAAGCTCTTGCGTTATTATTGGCCATTCAACATTTTGAAGTATACATTGGGTCCAGTGTACAACCTATTACCGTGTATACTGGTCATAATCCCTTGGTTTTCCTTCAACGCATGTCAAATGCCAATTACAGGCTCATGCGTTGGGCATTAATTTGTCAAGGTTTTAATTTGAACATCCAGCATAAAAAAGGAGTTGAAAACGTGATTGCTGACACACTTTCACGTATCCATTCTTAAAAACCTATGTTTTATTTTAAGGTTGGGGGTGTTACATCTCCGGCTTGCCGGAAAATGTGTATGTATTTCTGAGTGTGTCTGTGCAGGAGAAGGTGTGGTCTGCATTCATCCTGATTGGAGATCATGAGATCTGGAGATCCTGATTGGCTGCCTTCTAATTGGTCTAGTTCCGGTTCCAGTGAAAAGGACCTCCTCAAACATTCTAGGGAGGCCAGATGTGTGCCATTTGTTTTGGGTTCCTTTGTGATTATGTGTGAGCGCTTTGAGAAACCTGTGTTTTGTTGTAGTTAATTTCTGATTATGTTGTAAATATTTAGTTTAGGGGAAGTAGGGAGTGTGACGCCCTTTTCTTTTATATATTGTTTGTTCTATGTTTTGAGTTAAGGGAGTTAGGGAAGTTGTGTTGTATATTTTTTTTCTTTTGTGTGATTTATTTTGATTAGGGAATTTAGGGTTTATTAAAACTAGTTATTCTTTTTTCTGTTTGTTATTTTGGCCTTGTCCACTCCTGAATTTGTCCCCTTTTGTTACTATTGTTTTCATTATAAATTTGTTAATAAATTTAATTTTGGCTGCTATCTTGGTAGTGAGTGCACATTTCATTTATGTTATGGCTGGCCCTAGACGATCGTAACAAGACAATCAGCACATGTGCAAACATGACTGTGATTCCTGCTGTTGGACCGCTGAGATATAATACAGTATCAGAGTCTGAGACATGGAAGCATGTAATTTGAAGTATTCTCTATGAGGTGTAAAGCTATTGTAACTGGCATGACTAATGGAGCTTTTGTACAAATAAAACATTTACAGGTCAGGATTGGTCTGTATCCACTAATGCTGCCAGTAAATCCTTTTGTAAGAGACTTTTGGTGTCCCATTGTAAAAACGTTATGTAATACAAATCTCCATCGTGTTAGAATGTCCGTTTGTGACCCAAGCATCCTCATCTGACTTATACACATATTATCTTCAGATGTTTAGAAAATGCACTGAATTAAAATTTTTTTAATTAAATTAAAAAATTTAATAAAATAAATATTTGAACTCATCTGCCTTATATAGACAAATTAAATTAACAAAACAAAAACACAAAAATAAAATAAAATAAGATATTTGAGGTATCATTTATGCCTGACCACAATCATCTGCTTTAAACACATATTATCTTTAGATGTTTGGAAAAGGCACTGGATTGAAAACTTGAAAAATAAAATAAAAAATAATAAAATAAAATATTTGAGGTATCACTGACCTGACCATAATCATGTGCCTTATAAACATATCTTTAAAAAGGCACTAAATTGAAACATTTTAAATTAAATTAAAATGAAATGAAATGAAATTAAATTAAATAAATACAAAAATGGTAAAAGACTACGATATAGCAGAGATGAACTGCAATCAATTTCTGATTAACTGTTTTGAAAATTATCCATAGTTCATTTTACAATGGTGCTACACATGTCAGCTGGGACTATCACAGTTTACAGGACAAGTAAAAATAAATAAATAAATAAATAAAAGCCACACAAATGTTTTCTCTCTCTAAGGGACATAAAAATACCTGTCCTGTTTTTGGTCCCTGTACACCATATAAATAGACATCTCTTGGTCTATTTCAAAGAATTACCAGGGAAAACCCAGTGAACCTGTATTTCATTGCTGGTACAACAGAAGAAGAACAGTTGTTCATGACAACATAAGGCCATGTTGCCGGATGTGGGATATTAAAAGTGACAGAAGAAGGCCTGCACATTAAAAGCCGCTATGCCAAGTAGGTTAAGCATGGATTTAAAATGCATACATATTACATGCATACAGACCACACTGCCCACACCAAAACACTCTATTATATGTCTGGTTCAATATGCAGCTATGCAGTTTATAAGAACAAATAAGGGAATTCTGGGATACACTTTCACCTAGTCACAGGGTTGACAGTTTTACAGCTCATTTAGCCATTACCAGTCTTGAGCTCAAGGTCATGAAACAAAGTGTTTATTAGAAGAAGAATGCTGATATTGCTACAAACATCCAGCTGTCAATAATGAATTTGTTTACCGTATAAATCATGTAACAGGGTTGACGGATAACCTGGGGACGCAAATTCTAGTTTTTTTTTTTTTTAATTTTATTTTATTATTTCAACCAGTCTAATAACATCTGAATAAATACTATAAACATGTATGGAAAGTAAAGTATTATTAGAAAAATTATTTATTTAAAAAAAAATATCCAGTTGTCAACATTCACTTACTTACTGTATAAAATCGTGGTAACAGAGTTGACTGACAAACCCTACAAAACGTAAGATAGTGAAAAATAGTAGAGGATTTAAAATAAATAAATAATAATAAAAAAAAAAAATATATATATATATATATATATATATATATATATATATATATATATATATATATAATTTCAGTAATTATTTTTGATGACAACAGGGTTAACAGATAACCTGGGGATGCAAAGTCTTTTTTAATTCAACCGCTCTAATAACATCTGAATAATATAAACATATATGAAAAGTAAAGTGTTATGAGAAAGTGTTTATTAGAAAAAGAATTTATTGGTGATATTAAAATATCCAGTTTTACAATAATCACTTGTTTACTGTACAAAATCATGGTCACAGTGTTGACTGACAAACCCTACAAAATGTACAGTAAGTGCTAAAAATAGGGAATTATCTTTTTAATTGTGATTGATTTCATGATAGATAGATAGATAGATAGATAGATAGAATTTTAGTAATTATTTATGATTTTAACAGGATTGACAGATAATCTGGGGATGCAAATTAAGTCTTTTTTAAATTCAACCCGTCCATTAACGTCTGAATAAATAATAGGCCTATAAGTATATGCCTATAAGTAGAGTAGCCTAAATACAATATAGGCTACTAGCTTTTATTTTCATATACATATGCAAATATATGTCCTGTCGTTACACATAACGTTATATTCACGAGGGACAAAAACGCAACCTTTCCTTGAGTCATGAGCCAGAAAAATAAGCGTTCACTTTTTAAGCCATTTATAACCCAGCAAATATGGGTTTAATGTGATGATAAAGTTAAGCAGCCTGTTTCACCTGTCTATAACATTAGAACATTCTCACAGCGCAGGTCAAACTTTGAGAACACAAACCGGAGGATATTGACTCTCAATATCTCGGAGATTACAATCGCCGTCAGTCATTCACAATGTCAAAGCATCATTCATACTCACGTCCCGAGGATTTCCTTCAACTCAAATATCTTCCTGATGTCATCCACATGCTTTTTCCACGATCCATTCACAGATTCCTCGCTTCCCCTGGCCATGGTGCTTCCAGGGTGAGCGCTGCCTCCGAATAACCTTCTTAACGCGTCAATCTTTCCAGCTTTACAGGAAACACAAACAGATGAAGCCGCGAACGCGAGTATCGGTGTCTGTGACTGTGTGACCGGCTTTAATCGTAGCCCGCATTCCGTTTCATGCCGCCCGGTTACGGTACCGCCAACAGAACGAGGACTGACCGACGCACAGCGACTAATCCAATCCCGCCTCACTGACTCACCGCGCTCGAGCTGAACCGACAGAACGCGTAACGCGCGCGAATGCGTGATTCCGTGGTCTCGAGGTACGGCGAAGTAGGGCTGCTGTACCGCACCGGTTGACAAATGATGCAACTGTTGCCCGGTAAATAACCGGTGAGCGCGTGTGAGGGTATACAGCAGACGGCTGAGCAGACTGCGTCAGGAACGGTACACCTGCTGCATCAAGAGTAATACTGCATTCATCATTAGCCATACAAACTCTGTGTAGCGAGGAAGTCTGTTTAAAGAAATACACACTAATGCAGCCATGAATAGCTAATGAGTATTTCAAGACACTACAGGTGAATAGAGCAATTAAATGAATAAATAAAATAACCCATCACCATACTTACCTAGTTGATTTACCACGTTACGAGAGTTGTTTTGCTTTACAAGTTTTCTGAAACGGTAGGTTTAAATATACAAATGATGGACTATCTATTGAAATGTACACTAATTTGCATACATTTTTAGAACAGACGGCTAAACATTGGATAAAGCTAGGTTTAAAATGTAAAAATTTTGCTGACATATAAAAGGTTTTTATAAAAGGGATTTTGGAAATCTTTTTATCACTCCATAAATAATAAATAAAAATAAAATAAAATGTTATATAAATCAGTTGAATAAAATTAGAAATTTTGGGGTAAGTGCTACTTGAGTGGACATTTTGGGGCAGAAAAATTCTCAAACGTCCAAGGAAAACAACTTTAATGATAGAAATAGAAGAAGTATAACAAATTAACACTTAAATGTATTTTTTGGATGTTTTCTTCTTTCTTCAGAAAAAAAGACGTTATGGAAGCAAATAAGCTCAAAATCTCATAACTGACCAGTGCATAAAAAAAAAAAAGGCTTTGCCTGTAGTGTCTTGACTTAATGTTAATAGCCTAATACTCCAAAACCAAAACGCAGTAATGCTGTTAAAATACTAAATCACCTACTTTTGCTTTTTATCGAATTAACTTTTCTAGGTTATAATTTTCCATTAATTTCTAAAGGAAACATTGAAGTTTTTCAGAGCACACTGATTTTAATTTTATTGTGTCAATAATTGTTCAATCATTCTAACTGTGCCAATAATTTGAATTGCTTAAGAATGAATATAATAAACGACAGACAAACAGGTTAAATTATTAATATAATTTCATGATGAATGTTAATTATAAATGATCAACATTTTTTCATTTTTATTTATTTATTTTTTATCTCCAGAATAAGTATTCAAGTACAAATTCAGTTACATCCACACAACACTGACTACAGAAAACAATTCATATAATTCAACATTATAAATTGGATTTGGATGGGTTTATCATAGGTGAACATTCACAGCAACGTAAACTAGTTATCAAACGGCAACTTTGTGTACAAAGCTCGATGTCGTTGTTTTCAGCTCTGTGAGATTTTTGAGAGGTATTATTTTTCAATTAATACTTTCACTTCATAAACACGTAATAATCAATTCTTTTTTGTTATTTCCCACTGATTCTACATTCATCTGGAAAGAGTTAATTTCCAAGCAGCCCTTAATTCACATGCATACATTTTAACGCACCATCGATTTGATCGTGAGCCACTACCATTTCACCTCACAATATTCATCTCATCGCCACAACGATAATTATTTATATTCTCTTCTTTGCCTCCATTCAGTCTTCCGCCCTCTGCATGTATATCAAATTTAATTTAAAACTGCTTTGGAAACATTTTCTACATTTCTTCTACACAATAACAATTTTTCTGTGCCAAATATTATTACTTCTGAAATAATTATGATATTTTCAAAAGGTGTATTGATAAACTGAGATGTCAGTAAGAAATCTTCAACCAACAGATGTTCCCTTGTACCTAATAAGAGGACGCATTAAACAGTCAAACCAGCAATATGCCTCTGTTTAGTGCTAAGGCTACAAACAGAGCTTGGCATTTGTTGTCAGTGTACCAGTCATAGTTTGTTTGCTACAATAAGACGATCATTTCTTGAAGCTGATGGTTGCGTGGTTTCAGGAGAAAGACGCGGTCAGGATGGCTTCGTGCTGCTGATGGTGGAGGGTACCGATGCCCACGGCAGGAGCAGGTAATGCTGGTCTGCTGACTAATCTCAACTGAGGAAACAAATGACGAGGTCAACATCAATCATTTTGCAATAAATCAGTGTTAATTTAATGAATGTTGTGATTTTAAGCTAAGAGGCGATCAAGGCATTCGTTAAGAGGCCCTCTATTAGCTGAAGTGGTGAACCTGACCTTGCAGGCTAACTGTCTTTCAAATCTTGGTGATACAAATGACCAGCAGCCCATGTTTTGTGGCTCCTCTTGACTCCAGATAAACTCTGTAATGGAAAAGGAAAATATATAATGTGATATAATATAATAAATACATTTGTTTCCAATTGTGTTTGCTATTTGCATGTTCACAACTAGCAACACAACACTGTAATAGGAAATAAATATACAAAACTGTTCAAAGGTTTGGGTAAAAAAAAAAAGTCAGTAAGATTTTTTTTTACAAATAAATTAGTATTTTTATTTATCAAAGATGCATTAAGTAGATTAAAAGTGATATTAAAAGACATTTTTAATGTTTCAAAAGATTTTCATTTAAAAATTAATGCTGTTCTTTTAATTTTCTATTCGTCAAGAAAAAAATATATATCACAGTTTGCACAATAATATTAAGCAGCACAGCGGTTTTCAACATTGATAATAAGAAAATGTTTCCTGAGCACAAAATCAGCATATTTCTAAAGGAATTAAGGGCTACTTAAAATTCTGCTTTGTTACTACACGAATAAATTACACGTTAAAATATATTCAAATAGAAAAGCGTTATTTTTAACTGTATTTAAAATAGATGTTAAATTAGCTTTTACTTCATTTTTGAAATACATCAAAAATGCAGCCTTATTGGGCATAAGATACTTTACTTTTACTTTTTTTTTTAATCTTACTGATGCCACACTTTAGAATGTTATTGTGTTTATAATAAACATAAATATCAAGTAAAACTATTTTTATTAATCAGATTCAACTATTTGTAAATCTTTCTATTTCATTAAACAAGGAAAAACACGTATAATTTTGTATTTAATTTTTCATGGTGCTTTGTGTAGTGTGTAGTTTATGAACATTACAATTTTCAAAACACCTCTGCATTCGGAACACATTTACAATTTATTACAAAGGCCCCTCACAGAGCAACAGCCACTGAACCAAAGAAACACATGCTAATTAAGACAATGATTAGACTGTTCCATGAATAAAAGATGTGTATATGAGCAACTCACCTTTAGCGTTTGTGTATTTATTTAGCTCCTGTTGTAAGGCTTCTGTGGGGAAAGGACAAAGTTCCTCCACCCTGATCAACGCTGTGTTTTTTTCTGCCTCTGGTAATGTCTCTCTATGTTTCAGCAGGGCGTAGTAATGTTTACCAGAGCAAAACAGAATCCGCTGCACACTGCAAGACAAGAGCAAAAGATACGTTTTTTCTGAAAAGAAAATAATACTTTTATTCAGCAAGGATGCATTCAAATAATTTAAAGTGACAGTAAATACGTTTAAATTTTTACAAAATATTTCTATTTTATATAAATGTTGTTTTATTAGCAGCACAACTGTTTTCAACATTGATAATAATAAGAAATGTTTCTTGAGCAGCAAATTAGAATGATTTCTGAAGGACCATGACTGGAGTAATGATGCTGAAAATTCAGCTTTGCATCACAGAAATAAATTAAATTTTAAAATATATTCAAATAGAAAACCGTTATTTTAAATTGCAATAATATTTCATTTATTTTTCATCAAATAAATGGTCAGCATAAGACACTTCTTTCAAAAACGTGTTTTTAAAAAATTGACTGAATAAAGATACCTTGCAGGGTTTACAGAAGTATCACCAATGACAGGCTTAAAGGAAGTTCCTGGTCCCATATCAGCCAAGCTTGACACTGCCCCCTAGTGCAAAAACAAGGTGAATATTCCTTATTAAAACAACAGCACAAAACAAGTTTTTTTTTCACCAAAAAAAACAAAAACAAAATCATATAAATGATATTCATATCTATAAACGCACAGAAAAGCGCAGCAGAGTCTTAGGAGAGGCCACGATCAGCGGCTTCCTGAAGTTTCTAATCATTTGTCTCCGCAAAAGGTGGAAGTATTGAGCTGGTAGGGTAGGATTGACCACTCCCATGTTCACTGTGTCACCGTCCACACCTTCCTCTTTACTGTCACAGAGCTGCAGGAGTGCAATTATGCAATTATAAAGATTATCAGTGACATTGGAAGATTCAGTCTGTACTTTTCCTGTAAGAGAGCATGAATTAACTCGCCTGTAAGAAGCGCTCGATTCGGCAGGATGAATGCTCTGGTCCGGCTCCATCGTATCCGTGTGGCAGTAAGATGACCAGTCCACTCTGCAGGAGCCATTTCGCCTCACCTTAAGAAGTTTTGCCACAAAACAGAATTTAGGCTCTAAAGATGTATTTAACCATTTGACCAAAGGTTGTACAAATTATACTGTGATCCTTAGCATTTGATTGCATTTTTTTGTTTACCTCCAGAGAGGAAAGTGTCAAATATTATCTGGGCACCGTTGAAGAAATCTCCAAACTGAGCCTCCCAGATGGGCAGCAGTCTAGGCTGAGCAATGCTCATTCCATACTCAAACCCCAGAACAGCTTCCTCAGAGAGAGCACTGTTGCACACCTGCGAGGACACGCACGCACACACACACAACATAATTATATGCAGTACAATGTGCTGGCTTAAAGAATCGAAACAGCAAACCACCCAGCTCAGGAATGAAGAGCAGCTGGTGTACTGAGTTACAGTACAAAGCTATCACATTACATTCCATCAACCAAACAGCATAACCTAAAATTTAATGTTAAAAACACATATTAAAAAAAGTGATAAATGATTGCAGCAACGCATAACTCATGTTTGCAGTACACAGTGTATGTTGTGTCTGTGTCTGGTTTGGTTCACCTCCAAGTGGCCTTTCTGTTCAGAGTTGATGTGATTGAGGGGGATGTACATGTCGTTGGTTTCCTGACACACAACCATAGCGTGACGCTGACTGAACGTACCCCGACCAACATCCTGACCACTGATACGGATATTAAATCCTGCAATAAATGCATATAAAAATAGTTTTTTTTTTTTACTTTTTGATGCTAACATATTTTTATGTACACTGATTAGTTTAGGGTCAGTAGGATGTTTTTTCCTGAAAGACATTATTCCACAAGGATACATTAAATGGATAAAAGTGACTTTTACATTATTATAAAAGAGTTCCACTCCACCAAAATATTAAGCAGAACAACTGTTTTTAACACTGATAATTATAAGAAATGTTTCTTAAGCATATTAGAATGATTTCTGGAGGGTCATGTGACACTGAAGACTGGAATAATGATGCTGAAAATTCAGCTTTGCAATAATATTTCAGAATATATATATATATATATATATATATATATATATATTTTTTTTTTTTTTTTTGGATAAAATAAATATAGCCTTGGTTCACATAAGATACATTTTTAAACCATCCACAAACTTTTGAACATTAGTGTATAATTCATTTAAAAAATTTAAAAAAGGTAGAAACTGTACATAGTACATTTCCAAAAATTATTGACTTTTATATTATCATTAAACTCAAGCCAAAAGAAATGATTAAAATATTATCTGGAAAATATTTAGCTTGTATTAAGCTGACAAAGAATCCTTTCTATTAGAGTACAGTTAAATAAATGATCTGTTATATAAAGAATATAAATTCTAAACTTATAAAATGCATTATTTTTCACAATAAATATTGTCCAAAGTTGTCTTAAAATAACCAGTGAACAACCTAAAGGTAACAATGATTAGGGGAAAATCTGTATACAGATACACTGAAAGAATTATTTTAATATTCATTTCAACAGTGCAAGGAAGGAGAGAAGAACAATTTACCCTGGCACAGCAATGAGCCAAATGCCAGGGCTTCTGCAGTGGACCAGTCCAATTTTGTGCCGTCTTCCAGTTTCTGCAGCCGTGCCTGTGACAAATTAAGACATTTGTTTAGGTCTGTTCAAATCAACTGGACTGCATCAATTCTTTACTGAGAAACCTAATTCTGAAGAGCCATTCACAGACATTATCAGTGAGATATATATAGATATATATATACAGTGGGGCAAAAAAGTATTTAGTCAGCCACCAACTGTGCAAGTTCTCCCACTTAAAAAGATGAGAGAGGCCTGTAATTTTCATCATAGGTATACCTCAACTATGAGAGACAAAATGAGAAAAAAAAAAATCCAGAAAATCACATTGTAGGATTTTTAAAGAATTTATTGGTAAATTCCTCGGTAAAATAAGTATTTGGTCACCTACAAACAAGCAAGATTTCTGGCTCTCACAGACCTGTAACTTCTTCTTTAAGAGGCTCCTCTGTCCTCCACTCGTTACCTGTATTAATGGCATCTGTTTGAACTCATTATCAGTATAAAAGACACCTGTCCACAACCTCAAACAGTCCAACTCCAAACTCCACCATGGCCAAGACCAAAGAGCTGTCAAAGGACACCAGAAACAAAATTGAAGACCTGCACCAGGCTGGGAAGACTGAATCTGCAATAGGTAAGCAGCTTGGTGTGAAGAAATCAACTGTGGGAGCAATTATTAGAAAATGGAAGACATACAAGACCACTGATAATCTCCCTCGATCTGGGGCTCCACGCAAGATCTCACCCTGTGGGGTCAAAATGATCACAAGAACTGTGAGCAAAAATCCCAGAACCACACGGGGGGACCTAGTGAATGACCTGCAGAGAGCTGGGACCAAAGTAACAAAGGCTACCATCAGTAACACACTGCGCCGCCAGGGACTCAAATCCTGCAGTGCCAGACGTGTCCCCCTGCTTAAGCCAGTACATGTCCGGGCCCGACTGAAGTTTGCTAGAGAGCATTTGGATGATCCAGAAGAGGATTGGGAGAATGAGGAAACCAAAATATAACTTTTTGGTAAAAACTCAACTTGTCGTGTTTGGAGGAGAAAGAATGCTGAGTTGCATCCAAAGAACACCATACCTACTGTGAAGCATGGGGGTGGAAACATCATGCTTTGGGGCTGTTTTTCTGCAAAGGGACCAGGACGACTGATCCGTGTAAACGAAAGAATGATTGGGGCCATGTATCGTGAGATTTTGAGTGAAAACCTCCTTCCATCAGCAAGGGCATTGAAGATGAAACGTGGCTGGGTCTTTCAGCATGACAATGATCCCAAACACACCGCCCGGGCAACGAAGGAGTGGCTTCGTAAGAAGCATTTCAAGGTTCTGGAGTGGCCTAGCCAGTCTCCAGATCTCAACCCCATCGAAAATCTTTGGAGGGAATTGAAAGTCCGTGTTGCCCAGCGACAGCCCCAAAACATTACTGCTCTAGAGGAGATCTGCATGGAGGAATGGGCCAAAATACCAGCAACAGTGTGTGAAAACCTTGTGAAGACTTACAGAAAATGTTTGACCTCTGTCATTGCCAACAAAGGGTATATAACAAAGTATTGAGATGAAATTTTGTTATTGACCAAATACTTATTTTCTACCATAATTTGCAAATAAATTCTTTAAAAATCCTACAATGTGATTTTCTGGATTTTTTTTTCTCATTTTGTCTCTCATAGTTGAGATATACCTATGATGAAAATTACAGGCCTCTCTCATCTTTTTAAGTGGGAGAACTTGCACAATTGGTGGCTGACTAAATACTTTTTTGCCCAACTATATATATATATAGAGAGATATATATATATATAGTTACAGATGTTCCTACTGTTACATAATACATGCATAAAAGTTAAACCTCTCAACTGTCATGTTGCTTTTTTTTTTTTTTTTTTAACAAAATGCCATAAAACAGCACAAAAAGGGGGCAAAGATCAAGCGAGATGTTCTTTCAATACCTGCACGTGTGTCTTTCTCAAGTGACTGTGCAGTTGAATCTCCTCAGGTATGTCTACTGATTTGGCTCCTACGAACTGCAGCAGGGGCAGCGATACGCCTGTGTCCCAGAACGAGACTCTGTTCTGGGGCTCCACCAGGTCTCCCCAGCGCCCCTGGAGGTTGGTGGGCGGAGGGCTGTAGAAGGTCATGTTGTTCAGCCGTTCATTGAGCATAGCGTAGTAGGTGGTCTTGATCTGACCACGCTCTTCCTCTGTCATCAGACCCTCAGCGATGAGCTGGTCGGCATATGAATCAGGGATACTTTTTCTTGAACTAGAATGGTAATGAAAAGAGGAAAATTAAATGAATTTGGGAAAAAAAAAAAAACCCTTGAATTTCCAAAACCGTGACTGGTAGAGTTACCCACCGAATAATTTTATACATTGTGGGGTTTGTGAAAAAGGGTTCGTCCAGCTCATTGTGCCCCCACTGGCGGTAACAAAGCAGGTCTACAATAACGTCTTTTCTGAAACGTCGCTGGTATTCCACGGCCAGCCGGGTCGCCCTGAGGACCTCCTCAGCATCATCGCCATTCACATGGATTATTGCACATCCCACCATTTTACCTGAACAGAAACAAACAGAATTTCAAAAATGTTGTTATTTTACTTCAGCTAGTTTCCAAGTAAACATTTCTAATTTTTATTTAGTTTAATTTGATGTACTAAAATAACTGAAAAAAAAAAACTACATAGAAATAAAACAATACCTAATAAAAATGGCAAAACCACAAATTTTTTTTTAACTAAAATTAAAATGAAAACTAAATATAAAAACTATTAAAATATATAACAAAATATAAATAAAATAAAAATAAACTAACAGTTCTTATATTAATAAATATATTGTATCTCAATGATACTAAAATAACACTGGTGCAGAAATTCAGGCATGTGATCAGCTAAAAACAAAAAAGAAAGCCTGTTTTTTTTAACCCATTCAATATGACCATACATAAAATAACATGATTTAAATTATAAATAATAACAACAACAACAACAACATATATAAATTGTTTTTGTTTGTTTGTTTGTTTTTTTAATGCCATTCCAGCTTCTGTGGCTATTTTCATGGCAATATTATGGCTGAATTGTATCATGTTTTTACAATTTATACAACGCATATAAATAAAATAAAATAAAATTAATAACTTATTTAAATTTTTAAATTAAATTAAAGAAATATCATTATTGCAATAATACTACTGTATTGTCATAAAAATATCTCATTATTATTATTATTATTATTATTATTATTAATAATAATAATAATAATAATAATAATAATAATAATAACAACAACAACAACAACAACAACAACAACAACAACAACAACAACAACAACAACAACAACAATTATACTTTTATTATAATGAACAATAAAATTACAATACTAATATTACCGGCTGTCTTAATTTATTTGCTTTTAAATTATTTTATCAAATTATTATTTAAAACTGCAGGAAGACCTTTCAAGGTGCAGTCACATTTTACATTGTTGGGTGAATTTATATTATAATATAACCACAACATAATTTCCTATTATTAGGATTGCAAAATGTGATTGAAATGTAACCTGCATAATTATTTCAGTTATCTCAAATAATTGGATTCAGTTTAAATAGCCGCAACGAGACAATTAAGAAACAACCACGACAGGCCAATCTTAGGTCATACATCTCAGGTTGGAAAATATGGAAATCTATGTACAGTGAGAAGGAAGGAAGGAAGGAAGGAAAGAAGGAATGAATGAATGAATGAATGAATCAGTCACACCCCTGACAAATACATACCAACATCACTACAGTATAGAGATGATCGGCCCCTCTCTGAGGGAGTGGTGTAGCCCACTTGATTGTTCACGATGAGGTGGATGCTTCCACCTACTCTAAAATGGGGGAGATTTGCCAGGGTGAAGGTCTCCGTTACTATGCCTTGGCCTGAAAACGAAGCATCGCCATGAACCTGCACATAACAAATATTGAATTGTTATGTTATAACATTACCACAACTACTATATTTTAGCATGGTGTATAGTTATAGCTAATGAATTTACTAATCCAGAAACTAAAACAGACATCCTAAAACAGATTGAAACATCTCAGCTCAGGACCTGCAGGCAAATGACTTTGTCTCCTGGTCGTGCATGAGGGTCAGTGGAGTAATCGCCATCCTGTTTGACTTGCTGACGGCCACGAGTCTTTCCTTGCGACACGGGGTTGATGGCCTCCAGGTGGGAGGGGTTAGGCAGCATAGTGACATGGAGAGGGTGTCCCGCCCCAAAGTCCAGCTCCACCGTGGAGGTTAAATGAGACAGCACGTCTCCAATAGAGGGAGAGTTCTCCGGAAACTCACTGAGACCCCTCATCTTACGGAACATGAGCTGAGAGTGAGAAATGAAGAAGTATTTGGTTCGTCAAAAGCTTAATAATGGCTGCAGGCAATGACTCAATTATACAGGTGCATCTCAATAAATTAGAATGTCGTGGAAAAGTTGATTTATTTCAGTAATTCAACTCAAATTGTGAAACTCGTGTATTAAATAAATTCTTTGCACACAGACTGAAGTAGTTTAAGTCTTTGGTTCTTTTAATTGTGGTTATTTTGGCTCACATTTAACAAAAACCCACCAATTCACTATCTCAACAAATTAGAATACTTCATAAGACGAATAAAAAAACATTTTTAGTGAATTGTTGGCCTTCTGGAAAGTATGTTCATTTACTGTATATGTACTCAATACTTGGTAGGGGCTCCTTTTGCATTAATTACTGCCTCAATTCGGCGTGGCATGGAGGTGATCAGTTTGTGGCACTGCTGAGGTGGTATGGAAGCCCAGGTTTCTTTGACAGTGGCCTTCAGCTCATCTGCATTTTTTGGTCTCTTGTTTCTCATTTTCCTCTTGACAATACCCCATAGATTCTCTATGGGGTTCAGGTCTGGTGAGTTTGCTGGCCAGTCAAGCACACCAACACCATGGTCATTTAACCAACTTTTGGTGCTTTTGGCAGTGTGGGCAGGTGCCAAATCCTGCTGGAAAATAAAATCAGCATCTTTAAAAAGCTGGTCAGCAGAAGGAAGCATGAAGTGCTCCAAAATTTCTTGGTAAACGGGTGCAGTGACTTTGGTTTTCAAAAAACACAATGGACCAACACCAGCAGATGACATTGCACCCCAAATCATCACAGACTGTGGAAACTTAACACTGGACTTCAAGCAACTTGTGCATCTTTTTCTTCCACACTTTTTCCTTCCACTCAACTTTCTGTTAACATGCTTGGATACAGCACTCTGTGAACAGCCAGCTTCTTTGGCAATGAATGTCTTCTGGACAACTGTCAGATCAGCAGTCTTCCCCATGATTGTGTAGCCTAGTAAACCAAACTGAGAGACCATTTTGAAGGCTAAGGAAACCTTTGCAGGTGTTTTGAGTTGATTAGCTGATTGGCATGTCACCATATTCTAATTTGTTGAGATAGTGAATTGGTGGGTTTTTGTTAAATGTGAGCCAAAATCATCACAATTAAAAGAACCAAAGACTTAAACTACTTCAGTCTGTGTGCACTGAATTTATTTAATACACGAGTTTCACAATTTGAGTTGAATTACTGAAATGAACTTTTCCACAACATTCTAATTTATTGAGATGCACCTGTAATGTTCTCCCAAAACTTGCCGTTACAAAATAAATAAATAAATTCATTTTTTAGAGAATGAGTCTATTCATGTAGAACGAGGAGGTGGAGATTGTGAATCAGAGGATTAGTCGTTAAGAAGAAACAATGGGTGACGAATTAAACCAAGATGGCATAAACATGACTGACAAGGAAGAAAAACAAGGAACCGATTCCAAATCGAAGATGTGCATGCAAACACAATTTTAAGGGAAAAATCATGCAAAAATGTAAATTCTGTTATCATTTACTCCCCCTCATGTCGTCCCAAACCTCTAGGACTTTATTTATAACATAAAAGAAGATATTTTGAGAAATGTCACAGAGTTTTTTTTGTCCATATAATGGAAGTCAATAGTAACCAAAACTGTTTGGATACCAAAATTCTTCAAAATATCTTCTTTTATGTTCCACAGAAGAAAGAAATTCATACAGGTTTGGAACAAAATGAGGGTGAGTAAATAATGAGAGAATTTACCTTTTGTGTGAACTATCCCTTTAAGAGTCATAAACAAATTAACAAAATAAGATCAGTAGCGAAAATATTACATTGCATTAATATAGTATGTTTCCATTACAAACATATTGGGCCCTATTTTAACGATATAAGCGCATGGTCTAAAAGGGTTGTCTCTATTCTCTTAATGAGTAATGGGTATGTTTTTGGGAACAACGTGCAATAAACCAATCAGAGTCTCATCTCCCATTCCCTTTAAGAGCGAGTTGCGCTCGTGCCATGGCAGATTCGCTATTTAAACGGCGGAATTTTAAGGCGCACAGACTGAACGCGTCTCCAGAGAACAAACGGATCTGCTCATGCGCGAACAAATAGGTAGGCTAATTCTGATACACGCAATGACTATCCATTATGACATTTTTATATTTATGTAGCCTACACAATAATATTCTTTAACATTGTAATCCTTTAATTTTTAATATTTGGCATGTTTGTGTGCTGCTGCCCTGTGTGTATTAAGCAAAGTGAACGTGCGTTGTGGACCCACCCAGAGGTGCATTTTCTACTAACGCGCTCTTTAAATAAAAAAAAAAATTGCACCATTGACTTTAGAATAGGTTTGAGTTGGTCTATGGCGCAGTCTATTTTCAGTCCCTCAAAATAGCAACGTGCCAAAAATGCGGCCTGAACACATCTCTTTTTTAGACTAGCAAGACCATGGGCGCACAAATGGGCACAAATGCATTTGCTATTTAAACAACGTGGTGCAGGACGGGAAAATTAGAACTGCGTCAGGCTGAAACTAGCAAAAACACTTGCGCCGCATTGCGCTGGGTGTATGATAGGGCCCATAAGTTTACCAGCATAACATTTACATGAATTTTAAATTGATATGTTAAATTGATATGAGTAATTATTGTGACTTCATTAGTGTAGAATTTATTTATTTTTTGTACATATTTCAGAAACAGTTTTACTTTAGTTTTTATTAGCAATTCCTCTTTTTGTTTATACTGTTGTACATGTTGTTCTGTTTACTTTTTTATTTTTATTATTTTTTTGTCTTAAAGAGAAAAAAAAAATAAATAAAAAAAATAAATTTTTTAACCTTTTTTCATGCTATGTTAGCAGAGAGTACCTTAGAGAATAACAGGAAAGCATGGGTGGAGAGTTGGCAACGGATTGCGAGTCAGGACTTGAACTCAAGTCAGCAGAGACGCAATTGCATTGTATGGCATTGTGCTAACCACTAGACTTTCAGCATCAAAAAATGAAATTTTGTCATTAATTACTCACCCTCATGTTGTTCAAAACTCATAAGACCTTCGTTCATCTTCGGAACACAAATTAAGATATTTCTGATGAAATTCGAGTTTTTTGACCCTGCATAGACAGCAATGCAACTGCCACGTTCAAGGTCTAGAAAGGTATGGACATTGTTAAAATAGTCCATTTGACATCAGTGGTTCAACCTTAATTTAATGAAGCTACAACTCTCGTGAACGCATCTTGAAGACTGACGCGGAAGAGAAGAAATTGTCAACAATCATTATTTTTGTTTTCTTTGAGCACAAAAAGTATTGCTGTAGCTTCATATAATTAAAGTTGAACCACTGATGTCACATGGGCTATTTTAACAATGTCTTAACTACCTTACTGGGCCTTGAACGTGGTAGTTGCATTGCTGTCTATGCAGGGTTAGAAAGCTCTCAGATTTCATCAAAAAATATCTTAATTTTTGTTCCGAAGATGAATAAAGGTCTTACGGGTTTGGAACGACATGAGGGTGAGTAATTAATGACAGAATTTTCATTTTTGGGTGAACTATCCCTTTAACAAAAGCACCTTTAAATGCTACCTTTAGTACATAAAAACACATTGTTTTAATATAGGCTACTAAAACGGTTTATCTCCAGGATTTAATACCCAAATTTTCAGTGTGTTCTCTGTGTGTAGACTGTATATATCTGACTTAATATGTTACTGCAGCAGGCTGTCTAGACATGCTTTAAACTGCAAATTAATCCAGTCTATCCAGTTTGCAATCTATAGTATACAGAAAGTATTGTATATAGCCAAAAGAAATAAGCATCAACCTCTGGAGGGAAATGCAGTAGTCCAGTAAGCAGGTTGAGACGTCCGCGGTGAGGCATTCCCATGATCACATCTGTCACTCCACTGTATGCCGAAGAGCGGAACAGCTCGTAGAAAAATCCCATCATGCTCTCTGCTCCCTCACCTCCATATCGTTTGACAGTGGCAAACTTGGTGGCTAAAAAGTGGTCAAATTCCTTTAAAAAGAGAACACCGGGGACCTACATTTTCTGATGCCAGTGGAATAAAGTGTGTAATGATTTACATGCTATTCAAACTGTAACAGGCAAAATAACTAAGTGAAAAAATGCAAATGGTTGTGCTACCTGTGATTCAAGCATCAGTTTAGCCAGCTGTCTCCTTTCCTCTGGCGAAAACACCTCTTTCTTAAGTTCCTCAAATCGCTCTGCAAACCATTCTCTTTCCTGCAAACTCTGGAGTTGAGTGGTTTCCACTGAGATTCTCCCACAGTATGTTCTCTCCAGATAGGCCACCACTTCTTCAGAAGTCGCCTTGGCTTTCCCAAAATGCCGCAATCCTGCAATAAAGACAAGAAGAAATGTAAGGAACTAAAATGGGCCAAATTAAAGGAGTGTGATTTAAAAATATTCTGTGGCAAATACAACTCAACCTCAGAGGCATGCTGCCAGCATCCCACAGTGTTGTATTTGAATTGCAATATCATCATTATATTAGGATATTGCATGGCAGATTCATCAGACATACTACTATCATTTTAGAAAATACGACTTTAAAAAAAAAAAACTAAACAATTTGAATATACAACACTATAAAATATTCTTTAAGTGTACTTGTGATAAAAACTTAAAACTGTCACAGAAAATAATTTTAACTAATCTCTTAGTTTAGACAAAAAGTGTATTTACAGCAATGGACTTACAATGAGAGTGTATGGGGCAAGACACTGCACAGATAAAAACAATAAAACATAATTTTTTTTTCTAAAGTATAGCCACAACCACACATAAAAAAACACCATACATATTTAATAAATTACATTATAGACTTTAACATTACAAGCTAACATAATAATAATAATAATAATAATAATAATGTTATTCTTCTTCTGTCATATTAATATATAATCACTACATTTGGGGCCAAATTGTCCAGCCCTCTAAACTAGCTCAGCAAACTTGGAGGGACAAATAGCATTTTAAATTACAATCACATTTTTCATCAATCAATCAATCAATCAATACGTACATACATACATACATAAAATTTTTCAATTTTTTTTGTGACAAAACTAAAATATATTAATAAAATAATATTAATAAAATATATAAAAATAATCATAGCATTATAATTAAAATAACAACATTATTATAAAACAATAAGTGCGTTAATAAATACAAGAGTGCACATTTACGCATTTAAACCCTAATTCTTTTCCCCATATAGACTTACAAGTTAATGCCATTACTGTAAACCCATTTCTGCACAAAATTAAACATGTGGAAATTATTTCTTGTGCTAATCGACATGTTGAAATATAGCCTAATGCAAGCCTTTCATTTTCTACTAAATACATATCGTTCGCAGACTTTAACCGCCTTTGAACCCGGAACATTTATGACCAACTTCAAAATTATGTAAGTTACGAGGAAACAAGCAGAAACTCACCAGTGGTGTTGAGGACTCCATGAACGGCTTCATTCAACAGGCCGATCTCAGGAACGCTGTCCAGCACAGGAGTTTGGGGGAGTAAGGGGTTAATTTTAGCTACTTTATGTCCATGTGCTCGATAGGCCTCCACCAGTCTCGCCAGCCCGTGATCTGTTTACATCAGACAGCCAGCGAATGCGGCTTGTAATACATAACCTCACTCCATGTTACAGCATTGCAGGTTTTGCTTTGCATCTTTAATGTTTTTGCAGGTTTAAGAATGCATCGTTAAGAAGACGCTAGCAAAGCGTATGTTATGGGTCTCTAAAGCATGAACATTATAATAATACAGACAATATTAGAGGTAGGTTACTGTTAAATGATCAACCTTGGTTAAGCGAGGAGATCTGCGGAAGCCCAGCGTCTTTCTCCGGAATCTCTCTCGGTCTGAAACCATAGACTCCCCGCTGAGTGTGGTATAAACTCGCTAAAAACGGCCTTCTGGCACCGAAAGAACGGTGCAAAAGTCGATGTAGGTTAATAAGCATAACGCCCGCTGACATGGCGGAAATAAATAAAACAGACTCCGATAAAAGACGATAGAAAGTTTCCCTACGAGCCACGCATTCTAGCGCTCAGCCATAATAAACGATAGCGGTGTCCGATTCCTGAATGAATCACTGTGAGTCGAATCTTCTCAGTGAATCAGTCCAGTCTGAACGACTCGTTCACGAAACGGATAGAATCCGAGTCAACAACTAATTGAGAGCGTTTACATTGACACTTTATGTTTCATAACACGAAAAGTCTGAATGTAACTCACGAAAAATTATTTTATCGGTTAGTCACGGTTAAAGCAAAATTTAATCAGCAGATATATTTTTGTATTACACTGATTTCACTTTTCATGCAAGCGACTTGACAGCATTTGTTGCCTAATATGCATGTCTGCTAACTTAAAACACTTACTTAAATATCACGTAAACGCGTTGATTAGGCCTATAGTTGGTTAGAATAAGCTGATTTTTGATTGTTATTACGCGGTATCATACTGCTGTCCATGTAAACAAACTCACTGACTCGTTAAACCGCGAAACATCTAGACTTTCAATTAACTCACCAACTTCTTAATCCGAAAACTGTGTAATAATGTAACATATAGGTTAATATTTAGGTTTTAAATAAATGTGATTTATAAGGTGAATAATGGACACCTTAAAATTCAATAAACAAACTTACAGATAAAATGTTATATATAAAAACGCAATAAACTGTGATATATGCGCATATAGAGTATGCCTTGTTAGGAACCACGTGAAGAGGTACATAGGTAAAAGAACAGATGAATCGATCTTTTGAACCGGTTGTTTGAAATGAACTGTTCAAAAGAACCGATTCGAGACAATGAATCGCACTGAGCATCACTAATGCACAGTGGCAGGTGGGAGGTGATGATTTACTCATCGCCTATTGGTTGGAATTGAGGCTTTGGTTTGTAAGAGGGTTTGGATAGGTCAACTGGTTTATGCCTACTTAGAATATGTGTAGTATTTAGCAAACTTCCAGACAAATATTTGTGAACTGAGAGGTGTTTCTAAGAAGTTGAGGATGCTTACAGTATGATAGAGACAGTTTGTTTATTGGTGATATTGATTTAAAGACAACTGTACAGATATATAAAAACATTGCTATGTGAAAGAGTGTCTATTGTGAAACTGTGTATCATGAAAATTATACCAGAACTTACAGTAGCATGAAGGATTTGTTACAAATACTGATTAACCAAAATAGCGGGAACATCTCAGAAAAATGCATTTATTGCTATTTTTTATTTTCAGGTTTACAGTTTGTATCTCCCAGGAACATTCACCTCAAGGTCAGCAGACTGGTCACAGCATGGTGCCATGTTACTTTTGGATAAGAGTTGACCTTTTTTTTTTATCAAGTCAGCTGACAAGTTATTACAGATGCTCCCTTTTCAATATTCTTGTAAAATAGGCCTCTCACTCACTGTCTTTTCTGTGCAATGTCTGTAATCTCCTGGATGCATTAACAATTTAAAGGTTAAAGAAGACAATAAAGAGAAAAAAAGAAAAACAATTACACACAGTAAGTAATAATTAAAACTGCATTAGTAATTTTGCATTAGCAATTAAACATTGAGATGAGTGTTCTTTTATTTCTTTAATTAATTAATTAATTAATTAATTAATTCATTCATTCATTCATTCATTCATTCATTCATTCATTCATAAGCAAATTTTGTTATAGAATCCAGTGGAACAATACAGAGTATGACATATTCCCACTCTAACACATACAATAAATTATTATTATTGTTATTAAATAATTAAAACACACACATACACAAATATGTACATAATTGAATAAATAAAAATTACATTATCTAGGTTTTGTCTTATTTTTAATACCAATAATGCACATTATTTTTTTTTCCTGTAATATAGCACAATAATACTATACTTTTTATTTTCTTTTAGTGATTTTCAGCATATTTTAAAAGTATCCTTTTCATTCTTTCAAGTCAAACGTTTATATATATATATATATATATATATATATATATATATATATATATATATATATATATATATATATATGTATGTATATATATATATTTAGTAACTATAATAGAATTTGAATATTACATTATATACACATTTGTTCACCAGAGAAAGAAAGTTTTAATTTATTTGTAATATGGTCTTAATGTAGTTTTTTTTTTTTTTTGGAGGGTGAAAGTGACTATTAAAAGGACAATGTGAATTTTATAAAGAATTTTTTACAATTTTTCTTTAAATAGGCACAGTCTTCTTTGGAATGTAAAATTAGGCCAGGATAATTATTTAAAAAAGTTATATTGTTTGTTTATTTATTTATTTATTTATTTTTATGTATCTCTGTATTTATTTAGTACAAAATTGTTCAAATAATATTTGATATTTGGTGTTTCAATAATATTACAAGCACTTTGCTTCCACCTATAGGCAGACATAAGCATTGCCGGCTCTCACTACTCAGAAATGGCATTACAAGTAGCATATAGAAAAAATTTAAATAATTACCTTTATCTCTAAACCGAAGGCACTTATATATTAGTCAGTTTAGATCTGTATCAAGATCTAAAATCTTTTTTAATGAAATTACTACAATTGCAATGGGCTGGTGTATCTGGTCCCCAAACAGCTTAAAGCTTCTCTAATGGAAAAATAAAAGCTTTTCTCATTAATTTATTAATTCTGAGTTACCCATAAGGCACAGTGAGGTTGCATGACTTCTCTGATATTTCATATGCATGTATTATTTCCCTTTAATAGGTCTGCGGTTGGGAGGCAGCACACAAATGTCCCCAAAATGCAACAAATCACCTCCTCCCTAGTCCAGCCTCCACACGTATGCGGTCATACACGCCTCCCAGGCAAATGTGCTCTGATTTTAGTCGTGCACCTCTTCCTCATCGCCACATTGTCCTTTAAAAATGGACCCGGAGCAGTTCACAAGCTGAGCTCCAGCATAAACACAAGGTTACCTGCTGCTCAAACAAATAGGACGCAGTGTGCATGACAAGCTGTTTTAACATTTATTCCTTAAAACTAACCAGTGTTTGTTATCTTAGTAGCTACACCTTCTTAACTAGAGGTTTTCTATTTAATTAGTTACTATGTTTGTATCACATTTTAGTCACTATTTATTGAAGCTTATTTCTGCCATAGAATAAAAAAAGAAAGTTTCTTTTTTCAGAATTCAGAGTTTTTCCCCCCCTGAATTCTCACTTTACATATTACAATTCAGTTTTTTGTTTCTGGCACGGAATAATTATGACTTTTTTTCCTCAAAATATAAGATCACAATTGCAAGAAAAAATATACGTATTAAAAAAAAAAAAGATAAATTGTGCAATTACCTTTTTATTTATTTTTATTCTGTGGTGGAAACAAGCTTCCTTATTTCTGACTTTTTTTCTCTGAAGTGTGAGTTAATATTTCACAGTTCAGACTTTTTTTTCACAGTTGCGAGTCTATATCTCACAATTCAGACTTTTTTCATGCAATTGTGAGTTTATATCTCACAATTCCTTTTTTTCTCAGAATTGCAAGAAAAATGTCAGAATTGTGAGAAATAAACTCACAATAGCAAGAAAAAGTCAAAATTGTGCAAATACCTTTTTCATTTTTTTATTCTGTGGCAGAAATAAGCTTTATTTCAAACTGTTTATTTCTCAGAATCACGATTTGAACTTTTTTTTTTTTTTCTCAAATTGCATGTTTACACCTTTCAGTTCTGACTTTTTTCCTCAGAATTGTTTTCCTTTTTTCCTCAGAGTTTACATCTTGCAATTCTGAGGGGAAAAAATCTGATTGCGTATTTTTAATGTATTCATTTTTAATAGTAACCATTCCACTTTCCATAGTACATCTTTATTCTAGTACACTATCACACAAATCAGCTATTTTAAGTGCATTAGTAAACATACAACCTACTAGGCAATTTACAGTATTTATTTTGGCTAATTGCAGCCATTAGTTAACTAGGCTAACTAGTAAGGTTAACTTGTAAATTACAGTCGTTTGAATAGTTGTTGCATAGGCTATAAGATGTTCATTTTTTGAAGGACAAAGAATGCATTGCATATTGATGTATTCAGTACATTAAGCGCTAGCAACAAAATAGACTGTAGTTCATTCTAAGGACTACACTTTAAAACGGCTTTCCATACTGTGCGTCTTCCACCCCGAGAACATGTTGCACTTTGTTCGCGTGAAAACACATTTTAGATCGAGCTCTGCTCCTGTGAATGAAAGACCCTCCCTTGTTGCTGCGACGCCTGTTTCTTCAGACCGTCATCACAAGCGATCCGCTTCAATGGGACTTCAGGCTATTCAAAGCAGCATCGATTGTGGACCTTTTTAAAGGCTACTAGAATTGAAGGCAAGATCTGCTGCTGGTTTGTCTGTTCGTTCTTAAAGAAAACGGACGTGTAGCGGAAGCTGTAACACAATAGGGACGCTGGAGTTATGAAGGCTCGACGGATGACTGGCGCTGTCCGTTCAGCACCACCTTGCGCCCAATAACACCATAAAAAACCTTCCTGCCGCCCTCAAACCCGAGCCGGGGGGTCGGGATATTGGGGTATTGGAGGGAAAACACGTTCGCATCTTAGAAGTCATTCAAGGGTTTTGGATTTCTATTGTTGGCATGGACACTTTGAGGCGCACCTGGCACGATCGTAAACACATTTGAATTGTCAGAATATGGGTCCCAGCGGTATGATGACGGTCCCCGGGTTGGAGATATGACTAGAGAGGTACGCGATGGGCCAAGGGGACGACAAGGATCGCATCGTGATCAACGTCGGAGGAATCAAGCACCAGACGTACCGCAGCACCCTGCGCACCCTGCCAGGCACTCGACTCTCCTGGCTGGCGGAGCCCGACGCGCCTAATAACTTCGATTATGATGCGAACATCGGGGAGTTTTTCTTCGACCGTCACCCCGGCGTTTTCGCCCACATTCTTAACTATTATCGCACGGGCAAGCTGCATTGCCCGGCGGACGTGTGTGGACCTTTGTATGAGGAGGAGCTGGCGTTTTGGGGGATCGACGAGACGGACGTGGAACCGTGTTGCTGGATGACCTACCGGCAGCATCGAGAGGCGGAGGAGGCTTTGGATAGCTTCGCCGGGGGTGCTCTGGATCTCGGGCATGAAGACCCGGAGCCTGAGGCGGTTGCTGAGGCGGCCGAGGGGGATGAGGGTGTTGAGATGACCCGGAGACTGGCGCAAGGCGACTCGCCCGATAACAGGTCCGGGCGCTGGAGCAGATGGCAGAAGAAGACGTGGGCGCTTTTTGAGGACCCGTATTCCTCAAAATACGCACGGGTGAGTTCATTGAGAAATGCTATTAGGCTATGTGTTTTCGGAAAAAGCTATGGTTTGCTGGACTTCTAGCGTGAAAAGTGCACCAAACCCCTTTAAAACCAGTTTACAGACCAGCAAAACAGGTTAGGCATAGTCCAATACCGTGTCAGAGCAACTGAGGGTCAAATGATCCTAATGAGCTCATCGGTGACTCTTGATTTTGATTTTGATTCGATCATTTGAGAAATCAGTGATGGATACAACTATGTCAACTGGGTCATTCCACTGGGTCCTTTCTGATTTGAAAAGGTGATTTTCAAAATAAAATAGAATAAAATAAATAAATGAATGTACAAAGTAAATTTCTGCGAGATTTGAAACATTCTGAAGAAAAATGACTATTTGAAGCTAAATTTAGAATTTTATTATGTTTGAATATAAGAATGCTTGTTGAAAATATTATAATTTAGTTTACATTGTTTCGTGTGTATATATATATAATACAATTTATATATATATATATATATATATATATATATCACACACACACACACACACACATACACACACACACACACACACACACACACACACACACACACATATATATATATATATATATATATATAGTACAAACTGAAATATAAAAATGTAATACTACAATAATATAAAATTGGAAAATGTTTATAGAGTAAATACAAAATACTATATACTTTATTTATTTATTTATTTATTTATGAATAGGCTAAAAACACGTCCTCATTATAGAACTGAAAGGAAAAGAAATGATCTAATTAAATAAATTAAAATAAATCGATTTTTGTGGTTGTGACAAGAAAAATGCCTATTAAAACTCAAGTCATTTTTACTCGTATATTCTTAAGATTTTTTTTTTCCCTATGGAATGACCCAATTGCAGACTTATGGACAGATACAGAAACTCTGGGTGACCACATTTCTGAGCCCATCCCACAACTCTGGGTGACCTTGAAATAATACCCACCTTCTCTTTCGTGAGATAAAAGAAGCCACGAGATGGGCCATAAATGATGTCATGCACTGCCATACTTTTATAATATAAAATAACTCCATTTGTTTGCAAGTCTTTACCACAGTGCACCCTAGTTTTGTTGTCTCCTCTGCTTGATGAAGGTTATCAAGTGATTGTGATTTGCTGACTGACTAGGGGTTCAAAATAAAGACTGCTCACATCCTCGCTTGTCCATACAGATCATGTTTTGTTCAGGAGCACGCTGCCACTAACTGCAGCTCGCCTGTTTTGATGTGTGACAAGCAGCCACCTCACCTCTAGAGATATGCAGATACACACAGCCCCAAGGCACGCAGACACTAAAGATGCACTCATATAAAGCATTTAAGGGCACTTGTGCTGTAAAAGACACTCCCCTTGAGATTTTATGGGCATTTCATTAGCTCATTTCAAATGTCAGCTCTTTGCCCTCACCGCTGTCCCATCATTGCTCTCAGCAGGAACCCTATAAGCTCTTAATTGGAGATGAACGCCATCCCAGCATTTCTACGAGTTTTGGCAGCCAGGTTAATACAGGTCAGCTCTACTGACTCTAGCTCACCACTTTGGCACTGACGGAGCAGGAGATGGACGTCCTCCAAGATCTAAGTGAGCAGATTGTAGAAAAAACTACAATGGTGGCCAAAAGTTTAGAATAATTAGGATTTTAAATGTCTCTTATGCTCACCAAGGTTGCATTTGTTTGATGATCAAAACATATAGTAATATTGTGAAATATTATTACAATTTCAAGCAACTGTTTTCTATCTGAGTTTTCTATCTGAATAGATTTTAAAATGTAATTTATTCTTGTGATGGAAAATTGAATTTTCAGCATCATTACTCCAGTCTTCAATGTCACATGATCCATCAGAAATCATTCCAATATGCTGTTTTGCTGCTCAATTATTATTGGTACTAAATTATTAACAATGGTTCTTATTATTATCAATGCTGAAAAAAAGTTTTTGCTGCTTGATATTTTTTGTGGAAACTGTAAAAAATTTCAGGATTCTTTGATGAATAGAATGTTAATTGAACTGGATTAATTTGAAATGGATTTTTTTTTTCATAAAATTATAAATGTTTTACTGTCACTTCTGAATTTATTGCGTCATGGCTGAATAAAAAGAAACATTTTTTATTAGTATTAATTTTTCAATTGTAAATTTCTTTTCTTTCTTTCTTTCTTTCTTTCTTTCTTTCTTTCTTTCTTTTCTTTCTTTTTTTTAAAATAATACTTACCCCAAATTTTTAAATTGTAGAGGATCACAGTTTCCATAAAAACTGTGATAAAAATAAGAAATGAGCATTTGAGCATTTAAAAAAAAATATGACATGAATAAATTACATTTTAAATAGTGCTGTCAAACAATTAATTGCATTTAATCGGATCTAAAATAAAAGTTTTTGTTTACATAATATATGTGTGTATACTGTGTATATTTATTATGCATATATAAATACAAACACATGCATGTATATATTTAAGAAAAATATGTTATGTTTATATATTAAATATATTTATATATAATATAAAATATAACAATATAAAAATAAATAAATGTATGTATATACATGTAAATATATACATGTAAATATTTTCAAAATATATACTGTATGTGTGTGTATTTATGTATACATAATAAATATACACAGTACACATACATATATTATGTAAACAAAAACTTTTATTTTGGATGCGATTAATCATGATTAATCGTTTAACAGCACTAATTTTAAAATATATTCAAATAGAAAACTGATTTTTTAAAATGTAATAATATTTCACAACTGCTTTTACTAAATGCAGCCTTGGTAAGCATAAGAGAAGTTTTTCAAAAAATGTAAAAATTCATTTATTTCAAACTTTTGGCCACCAATGTAGAAAGAGTTTGGGTAGGTTTTGAATGTGGATGACTCGTCTAAACAAGTAAATTGTAGGTGAGACTGGTTTTCTAGAAGGAAATGTATTATTCATTTGGCTATGGGCTGCTCTGCCAGGAGCCAGGCTGTCCGACACTGTCTGCCGTAGCAGAGAGCTGCTGGATCTGAGGAAAAGTGGCCCGACTCCTGGCAGCACCACAGAGAAACATGAACCATGCTGCCTGATAGCAAATCAAGCAGTAATGGGTTTGATGAAGTCCGCTTATGGACATCGACCACAGCCAGGATTTGTGATTTAGACCATCTGCATGACTTGTTTTTGATACACAGTCTGAGCAATCACTGAGGCGTGATGGGAAAGTTGGGTTTCTGCATCAAATATGCATTTCTGTCAACGGTGCTGGATTATTTTTACCACGTTTTCTAAATGCAGTGCTTCTCTGCTTCTCAAGTGGAGGCAGCTGGAAAAAATCCACAGATTTCAGATGAATGAAATGGGATGTTGGAGTCATGGCTAGACTCCATGTGCAGAGGTGGCGCGGTCAGCCTTGTAAATTGCATTGTACGTGCAGTTTCTACACTAGATCAAGTCAATTCAATTGTTTTGAGTTATTTTTAGGTCGCCTCCATCAGGAAGAATATCTTAATTACATTAGAACTTGACAACTCAATTACCTGCTGTGATCACAGATGACATCTTTCTTTATCTTTATCTAAACTAAAAGCCAAGAAGCCTGGGAGGGCATGCATTTTGTATAGATAGCAAAAGGTTTAGGCTTCTTAGAGTTAGAAACTGGCAAGAATGATAGAGGTTTTGTAAATTTTTAAAATCAAATAAATGCATACTTTTCTTAGTATTGTAGAAACGTTGTTATAAAGCTAACTACTAACTTGGCATTGGTCCTCTTTCAAAATGATGACTCTACAGTAACGAACCTCAGTACAGGATCAGGTGAAAGGGTCATTTGGTCTTAGTTGCATGTTTTTTGAAATATGACAGGAAATAGGATCATTTTGAGTGAGGTGTCCTGTTGTTTTCTGATGTTAGCTAGTTTGTACTTTGCATTGCAAACAACAGATGCCACTCTGTGGTTGATAATGTGTCCTGTCGTTCTCCTACAGTAATGCCTGTGAGGGTGTGAATGTCACAAAACCGGTCAAGAACATGTCCAGGTCATTTTTAACCCTAAAATCAAAAGTGAGAAAGAGGAAATCATATTTTTTTTAACACAATGAAGTGTACTGTTAAGCCTTAACCATTACATTTTATTATTATTTATTGTTATTGTTTTACATTACACATTTTATTTTACATTAACATCTTTATACACATATATATATATATATATATATATATATATATATATATATATATATAAGTTTTTATATTATTTTCAAGTCAGTTAAGCTACCCATTCATATTAATGTATTGCACTTCTTAAAACTGTAAATAATTACATAAACTATATTAAATATATGGATTAAATAAAGCATTTATACATTGTGTTAGTATTTGTTATATTTTATGTCGATTAAAATAAAGGAAATAATTTTCTTACAGTATTTCTTTGCATTTAAAAAATGTATTAGTCGAAAATAAATAAAATTTTCTTTAATTTAGATAAGTATTTACTTTATTTCATTTTGTGTTGCTTTGTTTTGTGTGTGTGTGTGTGTGTGTGTGTGTGTGTGTGAAATGTGGTCTGGACATATTTTTGTGAGATTTCAGGAAAAAGCAACCAGAATTCTTTTTATAGTAACCATGAGCTAAATTTTTGTCTTATTGTCTGTAATGCAATCACAAGCTGATACCCCTCATTTTGGTGTAAATGGGTCTGGCTTAGTCTAAAACCCTGTTCAGACCCAGAAATTCTTCTGAGAGAATATGAATGCCAACCGCACTGCGCACAGGAAGTGAACACACAAGGCCTATCGGTTCAGACTCTGTCTGCATGCATGTAGACTTGTCCAGACTCGTCCTCACAGTAATTATCAAGCTGCACGTCATTCATTAGTCTGCCTGGTTGGGGTTTGTGTGAGTGTATTTAATGAGAACATCTCATATCTCAGCTGCATCTGCATCGCAGCAACATATTGGTTCATACTTCATACACAAACACACTTGCACGCAAAATGAATCAGCGCCGGGCCGCCCACCAACTAATACAGTTACCAGCACTTTAAGTGAGGTTCAACATTCCCAGCACTGGAGCTTGCATGTTTTTTCAAGGGCCGAAAAATGAAAATGGGCTCTTTAACTCAGATTAAATGGCTGCAAATGATGACGCTTTAGATTGACTGTCAATATGTCTGCAGTCAACATCCCTATGGGTGTGAAAAAACACTAGATTCACCGATTCACAGATTCACTTTTAATGTTCATTTGGAAATTGCAAGAGTTCGTGGTTTGGCTGGTTAGCATTGTTGCATTAGCCCCTGCTGGTAGATGCCGTAAATACACCATCTGGACCCAAAAAAGCATTTTCTCCATTGACTACCATTCAAAATAAGTAGATGTGTGTGTGGAGGGATAAAACTTAAAATGAACTGTCACTTCAAGTCATCAGTGTGTGACGGGAGGGCAGAGGGAGGGATCATGTTGTGTCCCCTGAGATCAAGGGGGTATCAAGCTGTTCTCGTGTTTATCTTGATCAATGAGAGAGTGAGGATAAAACGTTCTCGTGGATCAAACTGTTGCCCTCTGGGATTTGCAAGGTCGTGAGAATGTGCTTTCAGCCTCAGTTTGAGGAGAGCAAAAGTGATTCAGCAATTAAAAAAGAGCCTTTTTCAAATATTTGAGGTGATCTGTAGCATTTGTTATTTTGCATGAATAACTCAAAATTTATAGGCATCTGTGAAGGAGACAAAAGCAGCGGTGATGATGTAATCCATGTCTTACCTTGATGAATTATTAACTGCTTTTTTACAGCCCCAGTATGTTCACTGACCGTCTGATGCATATTTGATACAAAAATGGAAAGAACTTGTGAAAACTGTAAGTTCCAGGTACAATGGCACGGATCTTTAAAAAAAATTAAAGGCATTGGTTGCAGAGACAGGTTTGTAAAACACAAAATTTTTCCTCTATGTTGATAATCTGTAGAACAAACGCTAGCATAGTCTTCATTGAGAAGTTTAGCAATGTTAATTACTTCCTTATGCTGCACGTCATCTTCCGAGCATCATTAAGATATCAAGTTGTATCCCACATCCGTCTTTGAATGAATCAGAGCATAATTACTGTGGAGCTGTAGGAAATTGTCACGACAATGAGCTGTGATGTGAAACTGAAAAATCTCTAAAAGTCTATTTTAAACTTCCAAAAACAAATCAGGCACTGTTAACAACATCCACAATAGGAAATTCAAATATTTGCAATGTAAATCTCTCTTGCACATCTCTTCCATCAAAAAAACATGAATTCTTTTGAATGTTCATCAGTGGAGAAAGAAACTTTTTGCTGCCAAATAGAGTTTCTTCATTTCCATAACTCAACAGCTTTTTCTACTGGTCAAAGTGATCTTAATAAGTGGTGAGAAATGTTATCTATGTGTGTTTTTGTGTGTATGTGCTTGTAGGCTTCTTCAGACAAAACGTTTCTCCTCCCTACAAACACAGGAAACGAGGCACATCTAGGGAATAGTGTCTGTTAGACTAAGCACTGGCTGACCCAGATATAAACTGCCTGTGGAAGAAGAATTTATGTGATAGAAGGAACCGAAGAACTGAGAGGTGTTGCTAGCCATCAGAACCAGAGGCAGATCAAGGGGAGAGAAGGTGTATTAATGCTTTGAAACTTCATGAAAACATGGTATATGAACAAACAACAACAACAACAAAAAAACATTGATATTTGATACTAGCTTACATATTGTAAATGCATATAGTTATATGAAGGAAAATCATTTGTAATTGGTTATGGTTCAGTAATGATACAATGAAATTTGGTCATGAGCTGGCTGAGTGAGTTTGTAATCGTTTGAGTGAATTGTTTACAAAAATGGTAATTCTGGAATGGTTGCTTTTAATAGTGATGTCAAACGATTAATCACATCCAAAATAAAAGTTTTTGTTTACATTATATATGTATGTGTACTATGTATATTTATTATGTATATATAAATACACACACATACAGTATATATTTTGAAAATATTTTTACGTTTATACATTTAGATATTCATATTCTTATATTTTATATTTTACAGTATATAAACATATTTAATATATAAACATAACATATTTTTCTTAAATATATACATGCATGTGTTTGTATTTATATATACATAAATATACACAGTATACACACATATACAGGTGCATCTCAATAAATTAGAATGTCGTGGAAAAGTTTATTTATTTCAGTAATTCAACTCAAATTGTGAAACCCGTGTATTAAATAAATTCAGTGCACACAGACTGAAGTAGTTTAAGTCTTTGGTTCTTTTAATTGTGATGATTTTGGCTCACATTTAACAAAAACCCACCAATTCACTATCACAACAAATTAGAATATGGTGACATGCAAATCAGCTAATCAACTCAAAACACCTGCAAAGGTTTCCTGAGCCTTCAAAATGGTCTCTCAGTTTGGTTCACTAGGCTACACAATCATGGGGAAGACTGCTGATCTGACAGTTGTCCAGAAGACAATCATTGACACCCTTCACAAGGAGGGTAAGCCACAAACATTCATTGCCAAAAAAGCTGGCTGTTCACAGAGTGCTGTATCCAAGCATGTTAACAGAAAGTTGAGCGGAAGGAAAAAGTGTGGAAGAAAAAGATGCATAACCAACCGAGAGAACCGCAGCCTTATGAGTACTGTCAAGCAAAATCGATTCAAGAATTTGGGTGAACTTCACAAGGAATGGACTGAGGCTGGGGTCAAGGCATCAAGAGCCACCACACACAGACGTGTCAAGGAATTTGGCTACAGTTGTCGTATTCCTCTTGTTAAGCCACTCCTGAACCACAGACAACGTCAGAGACGTCTTACCTGGGCTAAGGAGAAGAAGAACTGGACTGCTGCCCAGTGGTCCAAAGTCCTCTTTTCATATGAGAGCAAGTTTTGTATTTCATTTGGAAACCAAGGTCCTAGAGTCTGGAGGAAGGGTGGATAAGCTCATAGCCCAAGTTACTTGAAGTCCAGTGTTAAGTTTCCACAGTCTGTGATGATTTGGGGTGCAATGTCATCTGCTGGTGTTGGTCCATTGTGTTTTTTGAAAACCAAAGTCACTGCACCCTTTTACCAAGAAATTTTGGAGAACTTCATGCTTCCTTCTGCTGACCAGCTTTTTAAAGATGTTGATTTCATTTTCCAGCAGGATTTGGCACCTGCCCACACTGCCAAAAGCAGCAAAAGTTGGTTAAATGACCATGGTGTTGGTGTGCTTGACTGGCCAGCAAACTCACCAGAACTGAACCCCATAGAGAATCTATGGGGTATTGTCAAGAGGAAAATGAGAAACAAGAGACCAAAAAATGCAGATGAGCTGAAGGCCACTGTCAAAGAAACCTGGGCTTCCATACCACCTCAACAGTGCCACAAACTGATCACCTCCACGCCACGCCAAATTGAGGCAGTAATTAAAGCAAAAGGAGCCCCTACCAAGTATTGAGTACATATACAGTAAATGAACATACTTTCCAGAAGGCCATTTTTATTGGTCTTATGAAGTATTCTAATTTGTTGAGATAGTGAATTGGTGGGTTTTTGTTAAATGTGAGCCAAAATCATCACAATTAAAAGAACCAAAGACTTAAACTACTTCAGTCTGTGTGCATTGAATTTATTTAATACACGAGTTTCACAATTTGAGTTGAATTATTGAAATAAATGAACTTTTCCATGACATTCTAATTTATTGAGATGCACCTGTATTATGTAAACAAACACTTTTATTATGGATGCAATTAATCGCGATTCATCGTTTGACAGCACTACTTTTTATAATTGAAAATAGGTCAAGAATTGTATTTTTGTTTAGAAATTAGCATGTAATGCATTTGGTAGTGCTGTTTGCCAAGGCATTGTTCATATTCAGGGTTTAGAGATTTGAACAAGTTCCAAGCATTAAACTTTGGCTTGTGACTT
The DNA here is from genome assembly GCA_039654775.1 of Spinibarbus caldwelli. NCBI lineage: Eukaryota > Metazoa > Chordata > Actinopteri > Cypriniformes > Cyprinidae > Spinibarbus > Spinibarbus caldwelli. The sequence continues at coordinate 7,849,357 of CM077264.1, forward strand.
GAGAATGATACATCAAATCATGCCGACTGTTAAGAAGAGGGGTGCTATTACTCTTCAAAGTGATCTGACTCACAATTTTTGCCCGGTAGAAGATAAAATGGGTGAGAAAATCCCATACATTTACATTAAAGGGAGCAACCGAGACTTGGTAAGCAGGCACCCAGAAAACCCCAGTATTGTAGTAGTGACTTCTAAACAGGCAAGCACGAATAGACCAAAATTTTTTTTTTTTTTTTTTTTTTTTTAGAAAATGGAAAAATTTTGTTACAGTGATTATTAAATTCCAAGAATGCACTGAATTTCCATTTGTACCACGTTGAATGCATTTTCCCACCCCTATTATATATGTGCTGATGGATGATTTGTCATTGAGATTCACAGCCTTAATTTAATATTTAATTTGAGCAGAATAATCAATTCATACATAATGGATGGAGCTTTTCTCAGTCCCCAGAAGATCCCATGGTAGGGAAAACATGGCCAACTTGCACTTATGTAATTCCACCACTAGCCACTATTCCGTCATCCTGTGGTGGGGCTCCCCTACTGAAATCCAGTTCCATCTGTCCATGCTTGTTGTTCTATCTTACAGTAAGCTGCCGTGTAAGTGGTGCAAGCCTCCTCCATCCTCTTTCAAAGCACTCGAGGGACCATCTCACCAAATCTGCATGTGGTAACCTTGCCAGAGGCTGACCAGGAGTCTCTGGTGAAGGGAACTATGGTTAAATTTATCCCAAAGTGGTGGAGGGCAGTTATATTGGTGCCTTTCTGTCATTCTGGCTGTCCTTGAGAGCGCACGGTGACCTTGGAGCGTCAGCTGTTAAGCCCCCCAATTGTTGACGTGGCACTTTTCAGAAGCACGTTGAGGAACTGAAGACGTGTCATTATCCAAGTGTACTTCCTCTGAATTCTGCTGAAAAGGGTGTTTATGAGCAATTAGTGTTTTCATGATGTTGTAATTGGATTTATTTTTGTCTGCTCTGATGTTGGGAAAACCTATTTATAGCTGAACTCTGTTTTACAGCTGTTTTGTAAAGAATTCAAAGAACAAGCCTTAAAGGAATTCTGTCATTCTGTCATGTTGTTAAAAGTATTGAAAAAGTACCATAAAAGTACATAAGTATCAAGTCTTCTGAAGTCATACGAAAGCTATCAGTGTAGATTAGTGCTATCTTCCAAAATTTTCCCAGTTGTGTTCCACAGAAGAAAGAACGTTATACAAGTTTGGAAGATATATTGAAAGAATTGTCAATTTTGGATGATTGTTTCATTAAGGTCCTATATAACATCTCTCTCTCTTTTTTCCCACAGTGGGTAGCATTTGCATCTTTGTTCTTCATTTTGGTGTCCATTACCACATTCTGTTTGGAGACTCATGAGGCCTTCAATCCCATCATCAACCGCACAGAGACTTACATGGTGGGAAATGAAACACGGGAGCGTGTCTTTCCTGAGACGGAGACTATGGTGCAGTTAACCTACGTTGAGGGTGTCTGCGTTGTGTGGTTTACTTTTGAGTTTCTAATCCGAGTGACTACCTGTCCAAACAAATTAAAATTTGTCAGAAATGCCCTCAACATTATTGACTTTGTGGCCATCCTCCCCTTCTACCTGGAGGTAGGGCTGAGCGGACTCTCCTCCAAAGCAGCAAAAGACGTGTTGGGTTTCCTCCGTGTGGTGCGATTCGTTCGAATTCTCCGTATATTCAAGCTGACGCGACACTTTGTGGGTTTGCGGGTACTAGGGCATACGCTTCGTGCCAGTACCAATGAATTTATCCTCCTCATTATTTTCCTTGCACTCGGAGTCTTAATCTTTGCCACTATGATCTACTATGCTGAACGTTTTGGAAGAAACCTCAACGATCCTGACGCCAGTAATGGTACACACTTCAAGAACATCCCCATTGGCTTCTGGTGGGCTGTGGTAACAATGACAACCCTCGGCTATGGCGATATGTACCCTCAGACGACATCCGGCATGTTGGTGGGCGCACTGTGCGCCCTGGCAGGTGTGCTGACGATTGCCATGCCTGTACCTGTAATCGTGAACAACTTCGGCATGTACTACTCCCTGGCCATGGCGAAACAAAAACTACCAAAGAAAAAAAATAAGCATATCCCACGAGCACCTCAACTGGGGTCTCCCAACTACTGCAAGTCAGTGATTAACTCCCCGCGAACCAGCATGCACAGTGACACATGCCCCCTGGCACAGGAAGAGGTTTCCGAGATCAGATACCAAGGTAGGAGCTAATATTTTAGAATTTGTAAATTTCTGTCAAAGTGAAATGACAGTGAAATGGTAACCTTAAAGGAGTCATATCATAAAATTGTTTCCTCAGAGGTTCACTAATTTGGTCTTACCACGTTTTTTTTTTTTTACCCTCTTTCTGACTGCAGAAGTTTAGTTTTATGCCTTCAAGACTTACAAACAGTCTCTTTAGCATGTCCTTATTACTTTACCGCAATTGGATGAGTCAGCACACTGATGAGTAATATTTTAAACAGGGTTTAAAGAGATTGACTTTTTGGACAGGGGGACAAGTCTTTCAGTTCTGAAACTAGAGTGTTACATGTTATGTTACACATAAAACAACTTTTATTTGAAAAGATCACTGAGCTTTGTCATGTTTTGACTCTTTTAATGTTACTCATTAATCTGTTAGTTTAGCATGTTGATCTGCTGAGCTCTGGATGTGAATCTACGGGTAGGTTTGATTTTAGACATTAGTAATAAGTGGTAAGTAATTAGTGGTCTTAATAGTTTTAGTAATGCAGAAATCTTTTCATTTCTCAGTGGATTTGCTCTCATGGAAGCTTACTACTACTCTAAGCTTTCACGTGCATCTAAATTACAGATAGTCCAACCTAGTAATTAAGGGTAACTACACACTAGAGTTTATGCTATATCAGAGAATGCTGAGAATCTACTGATTTAAAAGGGCATGGTATGTTTTAAGAACGTAGGGGGAAAAGGGCTTGTGAAACTGACAATGAATTGTTTGAACAATAGTTGAAAAAATGTATAAGTAATATAAGTTGAATTTTCTACATGTAGGTCAGGTGTATTTATTCCTGCTCCTGGAGACCCAATGATTTTCAAAGTTCAAGTCTAATCCTGCTTCAACTAACCTGCCTTTAATGTTTAAGTAATCCTGAAAGAGATTATCTGGTTCAAGTGTGTTTGCTTAAGCTTGGAGCTAAATTCGGCAGGACAGTGGGTCTCCTGGAGCAGGGTTAAGTAACCCTGACCTAGGTTATGATAATACAATCACCCAAGGTGGGAAAAGCATCTCTGTTTCTTGCAGAAATGTCATTTATATATCAGCAGGTTTGAACTTTGAGAGTGGTTTGGCTTTCAGGATGTGTTGCAGTGTTGATAGCCTGAAATAAATCCTGCATGTCACCTTGCATCAATCTGTATTGAGTCATCTCTCTTTGCCTGTGACCGGAGATTTTAAAGTGAACGGGGAGGCGTCCAAAGCTGCCCTGGCCAATGAGGACTGTCCTCACATCGACCAGGCGGTGTCGCCCGAGGAAGTCTTCAGCCCCGTGGACCGCGACAGACCCTGCTTCCTGCTCACCTCCGGAGGAGAACGAGCCAATCACAAGGGGGGGAGAGTCAGGAAGGGTACGTAACCAGCCAATCACTGCTAGCCATCAGAGCACTGCCAGTGCTGTGTCTGAAAGTGGAGCAGCTGTCAATCAAAGATGCTCTTTCGGTGTAAAATGACCGACTGTCACTCAGCCTTCTTTCTTGCAGTCTGATAGCTCCTCAGGTCTGCCGTTACTCTAAGGTTGACAGGAAAAGCTGCGATAGAAATGACATATCCAAGTGAGCCGTCAACGGGCTTCTTTTCATTTATAGCTCAGTCTGAACAAGATCTTTGAGAAGAACATTCCGTGCCAGTTTTTCCTAATGTATTCATGTGAATGCAGTACGTTTTACAGTACATATTTCAGGCAGATGCAGTGGACCGTTATGTAAGGGTCCAATTTTAAATGAAAAAGCTACAATGTTTATGAAAAAACAATGGTTTTATACGGTAAATAAAATAAATAAGCTTCAGTATAATATCTAGCAGTGTGCTTGTTTGCATGCAGATTCACAATGGCGGGTGGTCCTGGTGATGGTCTCACAAGAGATGCAGCATGGGATATGGGGCATGTGGTCACGTGACAAGAACTCAGCCAGTCAGAAGCTCTCAGTTGCACATTAACAACAAACAGGTGCCATTAGCCATGATACCCTGCTGAAAAGACTAGCTTCCAAGCATGAATTCCCATGCTTATCCAGGCTTGTTAGGTGCTTGTCCAACTGATGGATGACCAAAGAAGATTTGTTGGTAGGGCTAGTTAAGTACTTTTCTTGGGACACTGCTACCAGTATGCATAACACAACCAACTATGCTGGTCATTTCAACAGGGTGGTCAAGATAAGACTATGCCAGGGAATCAAAGTCTTTCCTTAACTCTTGCAATAAAGGTAACACCTTGAGGACAAGAAAGTGTTAGGCTAAGCATTAGATACAAGTGAAATATTTCTGTTGCTTGTTAGCCCTGTAGTTAGCCCCATATTTAACAGAAGTAGCATCATCTGGTAGCTAAACAGCTACAGTACCAGTAAACTGGGTGTACATGTATGGTTGTTTCTTGTTGGGCTGATGTGTCTGGCTGAGTTCTTTGATGTCTCTCTGAACCTGTGTTGGGCTGTACAGCACTGTGAAACCACCCCATGCATGCAGTAGACAGTTTGAAGCATAGAATGCATGGAGGATGATGCAGTTGACTTGGCAATCAGTCAATGTCAACTGGCTAACCATGCACATAACAAGTACATGACAAGGCAACACTAACCAAATCTAATCTGCGCAAACACACCACATACAGTACACGCACCTCAGTTATCTGTCCATGAACCTACTTTAAGAAGCATCTTTATTCACAAGCAAACCTTGGCAGAGAGTCTTTGTCTAGAGTTGAAGGCTGCTCTGAGGTTTTACTGAAAGCCCTTTTTCTCTTCAAATGAAGGTTATGAAAAGCCATGGAGCCATAGCAGCATGTCTGGAGGCGTGGCCTCAGTGTCGGCCCTGCCCTGCAGCCCACCCTGTCTCATGCAGCAGGTCCACTCTCCCATCCCATCCATCCTGTAGCATGGACAACAAAACTAACCAATCAGAGGCCCTCGCTTCACAGTGCTGCGCTGAGACGCCTGCTCACACTGTGTACCATCCATCTCTCATTAAACTCTTTTTCATTTGAACTCTTCACTTCTTGTTCCTCTTGCTTTCTCTCTTCTTCTGCTTCTCCTTCTTATTTCCTTTCTAATCCTCTGCCCTTCTCCCTTTTCCTTCCTCTTCCTTTTCTCCTTCTTCCCTTCCCTCTCCCCCTTTCATCTTCAATTTCTCTTTACTCTTCCTCTGCCTCTTTTCCTATCTTCTCCTTCATCTTCCTCCGCTACTTCCCTTGTCCTTCCTCATCTCTTTCTTCTCCTCTTCTTCATGTCCCACTTCCTTTTCCGCTCCTTCTTATTCTCTTTTCCTTCCTCATCCTCTGCCCTTCTCCTTCCTTTTCCTTCTCTCCTTCATCTTCCTCTTCCTCTTCCTCCTCCCCCTTCTTTCAACTATTTTTTCTTGCTACTTCCACTCTTTGCATTCTTCTTCCTCTTCCTCCTCCCTTCCCCTTCCTCTTCCTGTGAACTTCCTCCTCTCTTCTCTTCCCTTCCTTCCCTTTTTTTCTCATCAATTCTTGTCCTCTTCTGTTTCTCCTCTTTCTTTTCTCCAGAGTCTCTCATCTTCCTATGCAGTGGTCTCATCTGACCCCCCCACCAGCTTCTCTATGCTGTCTCATTTCTTTCTGTCTCACTTTCGATTTTCTGCACTTTCATTCTTCCCCTTCTCTATCCTTCATAACTCCTTTTTTTCCCAAACCCTGAGTGTTTTAAGCTGTGGTTTTCATTAGGTGCTATTGGACACCATTGAAAAGGAAAAAAAGATGAGACAATGGCTATTTCATATATGATATAATATAAAGTTAGCTTGAAGTGACACTAAACAATCATGATTCTAGTGATGCACACTTCACCAACATAGAAACTTGACTGAAGAAACCTCATTTGCATTTGCATGCCTTGCATGGGAAACTATCTGAGAAAACAATGTAAGTTTATTGAAAATATGTAACAAAAATTGTGTTTTTTCATCCAAAGCTTCTTTAAATATATCTGATGCAGAGTATGATATCATTTACGATGACATACAATATATGTAGCAATTGTTTTTTTATTTTTGCAGACATTTTTTGCCTTTCCCCAAACTATGGTCTCTGGTGTTTTTTAAACACCCTGTATCTATTAGTAGCAGCAATTGAGTCGACCATTCGACTTTTTGACAAACAAATTAAGATGCAAATAGTGAAAAAAAAGCACTTTAACTTATTCTCAAACAGAGCAGGCAAATTTAAATAGCAGAATTTCAATTACAATACCAGCTATTATATAAATAAGGTTTATTTTCACAAAAAAACCCATATTTTTCATAAATTCTGTTTCAAATGTGATTTTTCTGGAATACATACATGTGTATATCACATTTGTAAATGTGTAACACTGTAGCAAATCACACAGAAAATATACAATATAGATGTGCCGTGCAGTTGACAGAAAAAAAAAAAGTCTTTTAAAAAATAAAATAATCAGTGTGCTTTTGGGATTACTTGGGGAGAGGTAAATGCATGCACTTTTATGCAAAAATACATATGCGAATGACAAAACTGTAAATATGAAACTTGCATGAAATAAATTTTGTATCCAATCTGTATATAGACTCTGGTTTTCTTTGACAGAACATGCATACATGACTCCCCCGGTTGCTTGGCAATAAGCTGTGCCTGTATTGTGATGTCTCTTTGATCTTTCACCCCATCTTTATCACTGAGCTGTTTTTCCCGGCAGCTATTTTTGGACTTTACAGTCCGTATTTAAAGTTGCAATTATGCACCAGTGTTCCTAGCTCATAATTCAATCCTGATAAAAGGATGCACAATCACACTTGGATCTTAAAAGGTCGGAAAGGTCAAAGAGAGAGCGTGTGACCTCCCGGTAAAGCGGGGGGGATTGAAACAGGAGAGCCGAGGCAGGACTAGCGGTGATCGTGCCCTGTTTCGCACACCGGTAGCATGCCACAAGTCATTAACCGAGCATGTCATACCGTCCCACTGCGTATAAACCCAATCACAGCATGACCTGATGAGTTAATCGTATTAACAATAACCCGTAGACTTACACCGGATCTGAATGAATGCAGCATGGGAGAGTGCATGGTAAACCCTGAGTTTACCATGAGCCTGTAAAGAATAGTCATAGCCACCCGCTTGACAGACATCATCCTGTTTGCTTGCACGGTTCGAGGGACAACGATCCCGCCAACCTTCTTCATCCGCCCACCCCCCTCCCCCATGTTTCTGTGCCGTTCGTTTGGTGTATTAATATGATTTTCCTTGTTGTTTGTTGTTGTTGTTTTCTCTTCGTGTTTTTTTAGAGACCCAGCGCGCCAACCGAAGCAGACAACCAACCGAGTCAGTGTGTGTAATGAACCATGGTGTACCAACCACTATGTGTGTCAACCATAAAGCCACATCCCCCACCTGATAGTACCGTATTTAACGCGTGTGTGAGCGTGTGCTGTGCGTTTGTTGTAGATTAGCACTTCTCTTCCGAGTTGTGACTGAGAATTAATTCAGCGTAGATGTAGCACAGTAACCAAGAGAAGCTGTGGTTGTTCAGCCATATGTAGCATTGTTCCGTTCGTGGTTTATTGTGCTGTCGTGCTGTGCGAAGTGCCTGTTGTTTTTCCGTTCGTGAGTGTCAGTGTTGTACATGGTGCTTGTGTGTGCTAGTGTTGTGAAAACATGACCTTTCTTTTATCTTGTTGAAGTGTTTGTTTTAGGTTGTTTAAATGTTGTAAAAATGTTACTCCAGTCACTAATCACATTTCAGTGGGAAAAAAGAAAAAAAAAATCCACAAGCTTTGTGATCATGTTTGAGTAGGGAGAAAAAAATGAGCAATTGTTTTCCCGTATTTTGTACTATTGTAGTTACCATGTAGAAAATGCCTTTTGCACTGTTTGCACCGTTCACTTTTACATTCCTTTCTGTAGAACAAATGGCAATTTGATATATTTTGTAGCTCACATGTTTGGCTGCTAACTTTAGAGATGCACCGCGTACTAATCAGACTCGACTAATCAGGCTCCGCCCACAATGAAATCTCACAGGTTCAAAATTTTACTTGTCTTAAATATTCATATTTGACGTTTTATATACGTCGATTGTGTTCTGATTGGCTGTGAAAATATGTAGTCGCTGAAAATTTTATTAAATACTACCGTGTATTGTGCATGTTATTTTTTGACAGACAAAAGGTTACACTTATTTTGTTGAGTTTTGAAAATCAAGTTCTATTTTAACTATGAAAGGAGTGGTTTTGATGCACAAAGTTGTTTTTATTGTCTCTTATATCAAATTTTTTTTATTTAAACTCATGAAAATGAGGATCCTGTTGTAAATAATAGTGAAAAATCACTTTTTAAGCCTACCCCATCGGTGTTCTAATTGGCTGTGATTCAGCATAAAAAGACGCTGTCTCTGAAAATTTGATATGTCGCGCCTGGTTGGAACGCGGTGTTGGATTTGAAGGTAAAAAACTAAGGCTTGTTAGCACATTATTGGGACCAAACTCAGAATTTTTGAATAAATGGCAACACCATCATTGAGTTTGATGAGGAAAATGTTTGATAAATGCTTAGTTTGCATTTGAAACTTCAGTCTGAACATACAAGCTATTTTGAAAGCCACATATTATGGAGGTTAAAGAGACAATCCCGTGCATAACAACAACACAACTCTTTATAGAGAACATGCAGGGTTTATGATGGAATAAGCAAAAGGAACCGATACTGTGTCTCAAGTTTGTTTCGACATTTATTTTTCATTGTTGTGAAAATGTGAAGTAAACCCAATTCTTTGGGACCAAACTAGCGCACTGCCAGTTGTATCACGGCAAATGTCGACGTTGGGTCGTTTCCTTACAATATGCTGGACTGTTCAAAGACCCAACCACAGCAGAGCACAAACAACAGTATATAATAAAACCTCCAAAGGTTCACAGTCTTTATGACTGCATAGTTTTTGAACACAGTAAACATCGAACTTCCTGGCAAAAGGCGGCATCCCAAACGTTTGTGCTGTTTTGTGAGACGTTCCTTGTGTTTTTCAACACATTGCAGTGCATTGTATGCATAGTTATCTAAAACCAGGTGGTGTTTTCATTGATGGTTTGAGTTGACATATTGTTAAGGCAATTTTGTGTCTTTTTTCTGAAGAGAGAATTAAAAAAAAAGCAATGAAAACAAAATAATGACAATAAAAAGCACTAAAACACAAATTTTGTGTGTTTTGTGGGTTTTTAAACTTTGTTTTAAGGCAGTGCAGATACAAAAATTATAGTAGATGCATGAACAAACATGAATTAAAAGCAAAAATAATTCTAAAACATTTCATAAAACTCATTTTAACACATTACTACATTTTATAAAAAAAAAAAACACCTGTCAATCTCAGCAAGTGAAGATCAAATTTATTCTCTTATGCGTTAAGTATTAGGTATGTTACGTTTCTGACAGACATCATGTTGAAGATACTTAGGCTGCCATGTTCTTCTCTGAGAGTGAAGATGTAGTGAAAAACCCGGTAGCAGGCTTCTCCTACATTTTATTGTGTATGTTATTTTTGACAGACAAAATATTACATTCAGCTGTCCAAATTTGTTGACTTTAGAAAATCAAGATCTTTATTATTATTATTATTATTATTTTATTTTATTTTTTACCAGGAATGGAGTGGTTTTGAAGCACAAATTTGTTTTTATTGTCTCTTACAACAAAATATTTTATTTGAACCCATGAAAATACAGATCCTGTTGTCAATAATATTGAAAAATCACTTTTTAAACCTCCCCCCACCCAGTCTTTAATAGATTATCACTCTGGGATCTAGAAATGATTGAGTGCTTTCAGACAGGTCATTTCAAAGCAGTAAATCTGTTTCAGTTAATGGGTCCACAGTGAAGGTTATTTAAGGGTATTCTCTGTCACTGTGAGGTAAAAGGTCAGAGGAAATGATCGTTGACTGTCCATCAAAGCAAAGGAAGCGTGAATGGCCATTTCAGCAGTGAATTGTTAAACCCATCCAGAGAATGAGCATCTGATTGAATTAGTCTCTTCTCATTGAATTCCAGTCTTTTTGAATTGTTGCGAAGACACTAGTACAGTATGTGCAAGCCCAAATTTATCAGTGAATGCACTGGGAGGAAAAAAGCCATAAAGGTTTATAACAACATGAGAGTGAGAATATTTATTTATACTATTCCTTACTGACCAATATATCAACTAAGCATTAACATTTACTATATTAATATTTAGAATATGCCTCTAAAATAAATCTAATTTAAGTTATGAATATTTGCATGAAGCTGCAAATAGACCTAGTGTTCTTGTTTGTAAAAACGTTTATTTTGGGCGCTTCCTGATGTCGTAAGCATAATGTGTGCATCCGTGGGTAGTATTTGCATCTCTAAGACTTTGATCTAAAATCTGTCCTTTAAAGGCTTAAATTCTTTCTGAATAATTCATTAAAACCGTAACGTAAGCAAACAGTCTTTGTCACAGTCTGTGAGCCAAACGCTCAAACCTGTTCAGCTTGCTGAATCCTCGTTGCTCTTCAAACTGCATAGTGCCATTGAATGTCCTGATCCACAGCCAATCAGAAGAGCCGTAGCGTCTCTGAGACAGGGGATTGGCCGCGGTTGTGTGACGTCACAGAGGGAATCATCTCCACACATTCCGTGTTCATTCCAGCTCCAGGAGACAATCCGACCCCCTATAGAGAAACAGTGAAATATGTTCCATGACAAATGTTAATACTTGATTCACAACAAAAGACAGACGTTTATGGTTTTATTTTTACAAATAAACAAAAATTATTAATTATACATTTTATAGAAATGTTTTTCTAAAAATAAAAAGACCTCTTAATTTAGACAACAGGCAGGCAGGCAGGCAGACAGACAGATAGATAATTTAAAGTAATTTATTTAAATAAATATTTTATCATTAAATACATTACATTTTATTTTTACAAAGTAAAAAAACATTAAAAGTATTAATTATTATAAAATATTAATAATTAAATGAAAAAAAGGCAAAAGACATTTAGAGATTTTATATTTACAAATTAACAAAAATTCTTAAATGATAAAATTATATATTCTATTTTATAGAATTAAAAAAAAGACTTCTTAATTTAGACAACAGACAGACAGGCAGACAGACAGATAAACTTTATTTTATAATTTATTTACTAAGTAATTTAAATGATTTTTTAATTTAAAATAATTTTGAAGTTTTCTTAAAAATTAACAAAATAATATATTTCCACAAAAAGACCCTTTATAGATAGATAGATTTATAATTTAAAGTAATTCATTTAAATTAATTTTTATCATTAAATACATAAAATTTTATTTTTACAAAGTAAAAAAAAAACATTAAAATGTTAATTATTATAAAATATTAATTATCAAATTAAACAATATAAAAAGTAAATATAAAATAATTTATTTATTATAAAAATTATTTAGAAGTTTTTTTTACAAATAAAATTATTCAAAATAAATGACAAATACATTTTATAAAAATGTAAATATATTTATATAAATAAGACCTTTATAATTTAGATGATAGATGAAAGTTTCTTTAAAATGTATTTTAATTCATTTTATTTATTGTTAAAGCAGTTATAAAATGGAAAAATATTATTTTATAATATATATAAAATGTAAAATTATACATACTGAAAATGTTTTAACATTTATTTATTTGAAATGTTTTGAAAATAAAGTCAGACAAACAGACTCTTTAGGGATTATTTGCTCAACTGATGGAGAACGGTGCTTGCAACCCCAAAGTCATGGGTTCAATTCTCAACAAACATACATAAAAAAAAGTTATTTTTGCTAAAAGCATCTACAGAATCAATAATGAAAACAAAACGTCACAGGGACATTAAAAATAATTGTTGTGAATGTGGTTGCTTGTACACACATCACACTGGTGAATCAGTCAGACAGAGACATCTTGGACGCCAACAACACGACACACGTCCAGCTGGTGGGTGTGGTCAAGCCTGCATCGCCATGGAAGCACGTGCCACGGCAACATGGTTACATAACAGGTCCCATCGCCACGGCAACCAGGAACGAGCATGCTTTCTCAAGGGTAACTGGTTTTGTCGCCTACATTCCCTTATTCACTCTGTTAACTTTAACACATGCGTCCTTACCAGTCCATTGTTTTCTTGTCTGTAAGTGATGTACGATTATGCAAAATCATTAATTATTATCCTTTAAAAAAAAAAAGTATGATTATTGTGCACAAAAATGACATTGTGAACATAAAAAGGACAAAAATGTCTTGTTTAGTGAATCATTGTCCTTGTGGTTAATGTGATATTCACAAAACGAGCTCTAGTATTCAGTCGGTGATGCACAGCAAAACTGTTCCCATGGCAACACACTTACAGACCATAGAAACATATAGAACGGCATACTAATCTAGACAAGAGAATAGGAAAAAGAAGTCGCTGAAGCTTTAAAGAGATGGGTGAACATGGTCACCACTGTTTAATCTCATTTAAAGATGGAAGTGTCATGTGTGCTTAGAGAACGCTGTGTGATTCCCGAGGCACGCTGGGATGTTATTCCTTTGCTCTGTTGTGCCATAAGACGTCATGAATTTGTCCCATCACACAAAGGAACAAAAGATTCCCCAAGAAACCAATACTTCTTTAATAATCACAAATATGTCTTTTCAAGGTAATTTGGCTCTTTTCAACTTGGTTGTCATACTAGCTAATGAATTCAACTGCTTCCACATTTGTTTGAACACAATTTAGAAAGAAATAAACCATGAATAAATGCACTAAATTTCATGTGTACATATTGTTGTCAGTTGCATTACTGATTTGGAGAGTCATAGAGTCATGGAAATAGAAATGTGGATCATATTTCACCTCAAATGCAAAAAAAATAAATAAATAAATAAATAATAATAATAATTTTTTTTGGGAATTCTCATTTCATTCTGACTAATATAATATAGAAATGACACAATGGACACAATTATTTTTTAATTAGCAAAAATTAAACAACAAATACTGCTTCATTTAAATAAAATGTACTATTAGAAAAGTATATATTAAATAATATATACATTTATTGATTATATATAATATTAGTGCTGTCACACGATTAATCGTGATTAATCGCATCCAAAATAAAAGTTTTTGTTTACATAATATACTATATAATGTGTACTGTGTATATTTATTATGTATATATAAATACACACACATACATGTATATTTCAGAAAAAAATTCTTTTTTACATATTAAATATATTTATTTATAAAATAAATTATATGAATATAAATATAGACATGTAAATACATGTAAATATTTTCAAAATATATACATATATACAAAATATATACATTATAAATATACACAGAACACACACATATATTATGCAAACAAAAACTTTTATTTTGGATGTGATTAATCACGATTAATCATATAAGAGCTGATAAAATGTAAAAACTGTAACTTCAATGCAATGTAAGTCGCTTTGGATAAAAGCGTCTGCTAAATGTAAATATAATAATAATGTAATATAAATGTACATTTATATAATTTATATTTTTATATTTATATAAGTACATTTATATTTTTATAATTTTTTGTTTGCATAATATATGTACATTTATATATGATTAATCGTGATTAATCGCATCCAAAATAAACGTTTTTGTTTGCATAATATATGTACATTTATATATGATTAATCGTGATTAATCACATCCAAAATAAAAGATTTGTTTGCATAATATGTGTGTGTGTTCTGTGTATATTTACAATGTGTATATATATATAAATACACACACCTTAAGTATATATTTTGAAAATATTTACATGTATTTACATGTCTATATTTATATTCATATAATTTATATTATAAATAAATATATTTAATATGTAAAAATAACATATTTTTCTGAAATATATACATGCATGTGTGTGTATTTATATACATGATAAATATACACAGTACACATACATATAATATGTAAACAAAAACTTTTATCTTGGATGCAATTAATCACGATTAATCACATGTAAATGTACACACACACACACACACACACACACACACACACACACACATATATATATATATATATATATATATATATATATATATTTCATGAAATAATAATAATGCAAAAAAAAAATGTTAGTGGTCCTAAAAAATAAGGCATTGTTTTCTTTATGCAAAATATAATTTCTAATTTTTTTTCTTTTGATTGTGGGATGAAACATGAAATATGACAGGATAACAGGCAAAGACAGCAAGAAGACAGTTTTAAAGTTCACAAACAAACTACATGAACTGCAATTAGTCAAGGATATAACCATTTTTTTCTCTGTTTAAGTTGCTAGGGAATTAAAAGATTGAAAGCAATAGCTTCTACATCAATAACTTCATATTCTTTTGCAGCGATGGCTCATTTCCCTCTGATGCCCTTAAACAAAGACACAAGGACTAATTCCCAGCACCCTTCTATGATAGCAGTAAGATCACAGCACAGAGCCGGCAGCTTAATTACTCCAGCAACAGATACTCATCTGTCCTAAAGCTGAAGACGCGGTGCTGAAACTGTCCTATTACTGAAATCCAGACGTTCAACTCTCAACATTATAGAGGGCAGAGCTGGGCTCAGCGTTAATTCTGGCCATCAGGCTTAGCGAAATCTCAAAATGCTGGCTTACTTACTTTAATCCTGTCTTTTTCTCTCCCAGGCTCAATGTCAGAGCGGTCACATCCCATAATAAGCTACTTTACACCTAAAGATACTGTAGAATTATTGCCATGGCAACAGTATATGGGATGAAACCTCGGGACAAGAGAGAATCTGCTGGGTGTCAGAAAACATGGAAAGAAAATGCTTAGGTCATATTTCATCCCCAAATTAAAAGGAAAATAAAATATTATTTTCATGACAATTAAGCACTTAAGCAATAAATGCAATAAAACAATAATATTTCGTGAAATGTGGATGCTTAATTGATTTATAAAATAAAGAAAAAAATATATATATATACATATATATTACATATATATTACAAATGGATAATAATACACACATTATATTTCTTTCATTTAAAAAATAATAATAATAATAATAATTGCAAAGAATTAATTTTAATTACTACAATTTACTGCCGTAATGAGAGTCTATTAAAAATGGAAACAAATAAAAATAATTCATTTCATGCTACATAAATTATTTTTTACTATAAAAACTATAAAACTCATTATTAAGGATGACGACAAACAGAAAAAAAAAAAAAAACCAAAACATTCATTACAGTAAAATATGGGGGACAATATGCTTGATTGTCATGAAAATAATGGCTTCATTGTATGCTAAATAAATATACATACATTTTTGGTGAACTATGTGAGATTCAAGAGAAGCTAAGAGAAAACACTTGGTCTTTTTTTTTGAGTGACATTTGGATTTCTGATAGGAGGCAGTGATTGACTCCCAGTATTCATTTCAAAGAGTGCGTGACGAAGGCCTTGACAGCTTTCTTTCTAATGACTGTTATGGGAAATTAGATACATGAAGACCACAGGTGTTGCCAAGGAGACTAGATACCAAAAACATTCATAACATGATCACAGAGTGATCTGTGAAAAAAATCATGCATGCTTGTGTGATTTATAAAAGAAAAGAAAAAAAAAAGTATTATATTATGTAACACACACACACACACACACACACACACACACACACACACACACATATATATACCCTATATTTTTAAAAGACTTATTTGAAAATAGCATTAAAAATGTATATATAAATACAGAGCTGGGTAGTAATCTGGATTACATATTCAGATTCCAAAAATTAAGTACTTGTAATTAGATTAAATAACATTTTAAAATACTCATAATTAGACTACAGGCTACACTGGATTTACAAAAATCATTTCATATTTAAGAAGTGTTTCAACATTGCATCAACTACTGATGAACACTAAAATTTTACCATGCATGGAAGGTGTCTGTCTTTCAAACACATTAAAATGCACAAATTCTCCAGCGTTTTTTGTCATCTGATCCTCTTTCACCTAACATATTTTTATTTGAAGTACCCAGAGATTTTAAAATAAATATCACATTTGCATGTTCATGGTTCTCTGACATTGATTATGGACACATGACATGCAGGTAAACAAATAAAATATTTTCATTTTTTCAGTAAGTGTTTTATTTTGATTCATTTTAAAGGTATTTGTTTTAATTAAACATAGTTATGATTTAATTCATTATTAGCTTTTCATTAAACTCATAAACCCCCTGCAGTTCCTTCACAAACCCAGCTTGGGAGACCTTGATGTAATATAATGTTTAATGCACTTCATGTTGTTGATAACAACAAATATTTTCTTACTCTTTGTATTTTTATATCAATATGGTGCAAAATTACCCTATTTAAATCAATGTGAAAAACGAGATAGATCTAAAAGCAGTCTGATTATATTACCTAAAATGTGTAATGTAATGGATTACATTGCTAACTGCAATTTTTATCATGTCACAAAATAAAATAAAATAAAAACATAAAAACATAAAAACATAAAAATATAAAATAAAATAAAATAAAATAAAATAAAATAAAATATCCAAATACTTTTGGGGCCACCACATATTTGATTTCCTATAAAACAAACACCCAGGCTCATTGTACTCACCCACAACAGCCAGGTTGTGTTCAGATCCACATGCAATCTGCAAACAAACAGAGAAATTTGTGAGAAAACACCTATTATGTGCTCTGCTCACATTCCAAACACAATATTCCCTGACAGACCTCAGTTTGACCCTCTCTCACACGCACGCACACACACACACACACACACACACACACATCACACACTCTCTCCACGCCTGTAACAGGAGCCGGGATGCCTGAATCGAACATTCCCTGCTGGGAAGCGGGTACGAGGACTGAGGCGTACAGTGGTTTGGGGGTGGGAAGGGGTGATTTACACATCCAGCCGTGCAGAGAGGCTTCCTGCACTCAAAAATAGCACAAACACACAAGCGGCCCCGATGCCGGAGTCATATGTCCGTTACCATGACGACCCGTGAGGATGTGAGTGGGTGACCGGGCGTTTCTGGTTGGTTTATTAATGTTTGGTGATCAGAGCTCGTTATGTGGAGGAAATGGGCTGCAAGTGGACAAAAACACATCGCTAATGCTCTCTGCCGGAGCTGGGAGGATGCCGTCCACACAGACATGCTCCAATTAGTGGAAACTATACCAGTGCATTATGGGAAAAGGCAGCCTGAAACTTCTCTTGTTTCAGGACCAAATATCTATGAACCTAAAACTAAAGACGCCTTTCTGTCTTTGCTCTGTCTCTGCGTTTACTCTGGAAGCGACTACAGTCACGTGACACAGAGGTTTGAGGTCAAAGCTGGATGCAATCTCATAATGTTTATATACTATCGTTCAATCAGCTGTAAGCATGAGGATAAAAAAAACTGTGAAAAAAGTTAAAATAATTACATAAATGTGTAAAATTATTTATTAATTTGTAATTATTAATTTTGAATAATTTAGGGAATATTTTATTTATTAATTTAAATAATCCATGAAGATTTAATATTTTGATGTATTTATTTATTATTAATTTTACAGAGCATTTTTTAAATTTCATGATTACTTCATGAAGACATAAAATTAGAAACAAAAGATAATTATATATTTTTTAATTTGGCATAAACTATGAAATACTATTATTTATGTAGAATAATTTATATTACATTGTTAGAATATTTCCATTTATTTAGACAGCATATTTATATTATATAGAATTATTTAGAAGAATTTGCAAAACATGTCAGAAACTGAGCATTATATTTTCAATATTGTTTTAAATGGACATACATACATTTAGAAACAAAAGATAATTACATTTATTAATTTAGAATAAACTATGAAATACTTTTATTTATTCATTTATGAATTTGGAATAATTTATAGAATACTTTTTGTTTATTTAGAATGATACATTGAATATTTTTATATATTTAATGTATTCATTTTTAATGTAAAACAATTAACAGATCATTTCTTAAATTGAGCATAATATGAAATATTAAAGTATCACATAAAATTTTGTCTTTGCTATAATTATGACTATTTCATAATTTGAATTTTTTAATCTCATAATTATGACTTACTATGTCACAATTTTGGATTTTAATCTTACAGTTTAGATTTTTTTTAACAGCATAATTTTGATTTAATATCTTGTAATTTTTAACCAGAATTTTTACTTTTTATTTTATAATTTTAACTTTTTATGTCATAATTACAATTTATTAATCTTATGATTTCATAATATATGAAAGTACTTTTATGTATTAATTTTGAATATTCAGAATGTTTTTCCTTTTTTTAAAAAAATTTATTTATTACATTTCTTAAATTAAGACTAATAATTTCAATATAGCTTTAAACAGATATACAAGTACATACAGTTAGAAACAAAAGATATTTGTGAGTAGATGATAAACTCGTAGGCCAGAGACAGAAATATTACAAGCTGGTGATGTAACGGTCATTTAAATACACAATGAATAATATTCAATGCAATAGAAATGTTGATCATTATGGGAACGATGTAGTATTGATCCACGGTACACAGTGATAGTAAAAGTACAAAGGAAGGTTTTTTGCAGATACAGTACAAACAAAAGCAGAAGCCTCCTGTCAGACTCCACTGAATGATCTGTCCTGATGCAGACTGTTTCTCTCGCCATCACCAACAAAACAACCCCAACCCCTCCTCACATCCACCCATCCGTCCCCAGCTGACCCCATGCCACACAAACACAGCCAGTCAAAACAGCATTGGACAGAGGACAGCGACTGTCCAGACGTTAAGGACTGCTGTCAGATCAGTGACAAGGGACGCTGAACATGTAGACTTAATACTAGTCTTGCTTAGCTAGGCTTTTGATGATCAGCAAGTCTAGTCCACTTATTCTGGCCAAGAACCACCGTTTTAGTCACAAAGAGATCCTCTAAGTGACAAGTGAAGTGACCAACCAAAAGCACAATCCCTCCCCAAAATTCTTATTATTGTAATGCAAACTTAAACTTAACGCAAAATTAAAAAATGCAAATAATACAATGTAATTTTTAAAATTAAATTATATATATATATATACACACACACACACACACACAAACATATCATTTATACAAACACACACACAAACACACAAAGCAAACACCAAATATATAAACAATGTTTTATACAATATTTCATTTTATATTTTGTAATTGGAATAATCTATAATCATATAAATTATAAATGTATTATAAAAATGAATAAAAATGATTCAATTACAAAAATTAACATAATAAAATGATATAACATTAACAATAAAATTTTAATTAAAATAAATGAAATTTTATTATTATTAAAAAATAAACTAAAATTAAAATATAAAATTTAATTAAAATAAAAAAACAAAGTTAAAAATAAAATAATTAATAAAAATAATTCATTATAAATAGGCATAAAATTAATAAATTATTTCATTAAATAAACATAAGTATGAATAAAAAATACATAATATAATATATCAATATGTTTCATTTATATAATTATAGATTATTCATATTACTCAAATTACAAAATATAAAATTAAATATAAAACATTGTTTATATATTTGATATCTGCTAAAATAGAACACAAAGCATAAATAATACAGTAATTAATATAATAATCATATATAGATTATGTATTTTACACAGACACACACATAAATCTAACAGTAAATAAATAATTACTGTTAAATTTAATTTATATAATTATAGATTATACATCTTATTAATATTATATAATATTAAAATATCAGATTTCATAATTATTCATAAATACAAAGAATGTATTTTTGATATCTTAAAAGAATATAGTAAATCAAGTACAACCCGAATTCTGGAAATGTTGGGACAAAATTTGAATAATTTTTTTTAAAATTTGAATAAAATGAAAACTAAAAGACTTTCAAATCACGAGCAAATATTTTATTCACAATAGAACATAGATAACAACAAATGTTTAAACTGAGAAATTTTACAATTTTAAGCACAAAATGAGTTCATTTCAAATTAGATGCCTGCTACAGGTCTCAAAATAATTGGGACGGGGGCATGTTTACCATGGTGTAGCATTTCCTCTTCTTTTCAAAACAGTTTGAAGACGTCTGGGCATCGAGGTTATGAGTTTGTGGAGTTTTGGTGTTGGAATTTGGTCCCATTCTTGCCTGATATAGGTTTCCAGCTGCTGAAGAGTTCGTGGTCGTCTTTGACATATTTTTCGTTTAATGATGCGCCAAATGTTGTAATAGCTGCAGTATGTGGTTTTGCATTGTCCTGCTGAAATACACATCATCTGGAGGGGAGCATATGTTGCTCTAAAACCTTTATATACCTTTCAGCATTCATAGTGCCCTTCCAAAACATGCAAGCTGCCCATACCGTATGCACTTATTACTTTGCAGATCTGATGTCAATTAACTTAACTAGTTGCTAGATGTTCTCCCAGCTGAATCTTTTCAAAATTTCTTGTTTTTCAGTCCTTTGTTGCCCCCGTGCCAACTTTTTTGAGACCTGTAGCAGGCATCAAATTTGAAAAGAGCTCATTTAGTGTATAAAAGTGTAAAATTTCTCAGTTTAAACATTTGTTATGTTCTACTGTGAATAAACTATTGGCTCATGTGATTTGAAAGTCTTTTAGTTTTCATTTTATTCAAGTAAAAAAAAAAAAAAACGTCCCAACATTTCTGGAATTCGGGTTGTAAATGCATTTGATGTTAGCAATATGTAAATACATGTGTGTGCATGTGTGTATTCTTTATTATAGATAATATTTTTAGAATTATATAAAATATACAAACAAAATAAAAAAAATATTATGTTTATATATTTGATTTAGATATAAAAATAAAACCCTGACAAATATAGAACCCAGACATCCTAGTCAGTGCCGACAGCTGTTTATTGAGATGCAGTTGTTCCCATCTGCCTCTGATAATGAAGTGCAGGATGAATGTCCCCACACCAAACATGCTGAGGCGCTGTGATGAAGCCTCAGGTACAGCACTGCACTGTGGGAGCTCAGACACAGACAGCTAGACTCCAGCGCTCTGGGTGGAAGTGTGAAACAGGCTGTCGGCTGCACCTTCATGTGTGAATGAACTCATTTTAAGAAATCAAACCGCACATTACCTGGAGCTCAGCTCTGGATCCTGGAAGGAGCACAGTCATTTTCAACCCACAGTATTGTGTTTCATCTACTGATAGGAAATCTCAGTCTGGAGCCAGTGAAAATGCCAGCTTCACCATGATTGGCCAATATGCCTTTGGGGGTGGGAACTGGGATTTAACAATGGATTTGGAGTCTAAACAACAGTTTAGACACAGTATAGACTGTCAGGGGTGTTAAATAAACTTACTAGTACAATGTATGGTTTTAAAAGCTTAGTGAGACTGAGACTGATGCTTTCAAAGTTAGAAAAGGACACAAAAGCAGTGAAAAACTATCAATGTTGCCTATATGCACTATATTCCACTAAACTATAAAGCATTATTGATTGAAAGTCATAATATCTACCCTAGCTCTCCTTCGAGAGTTCAAACGAGTTCATTAGTGAAGCAGCAATTTCCAATCTGTCATTAAATCACTCTATTAAATCTGATATCATCTAAATATTAACAATCTGGTTCACAACAATTGGTCTAATTGTTCTGTTCACAAAGCTAACCAATCAAATTCTAAAGTTTAACTCAATGACTCCAAAATTCAGTAGCAGCACTTTAAAACAAACAATTGTCAGCAAATAATGACTTAAATTTACAACCATTTGTGCTATAGTAGTATTTTTCTATAATATTATTATTTACATAGTTCATAATTTTAAATAATATTTTTATTTTTCATTTTTAATTTCAGTTTAATTTTTTTATCACACAATTATGTGCTTTTGCCATTTTAAATAGTTTTTGTATTTCAAAAATATTTCTATTCAAAATTATGACAGTCATAATAATGAGATCAAAATTATGAGATAAAATCAAAAGTAGACAAAAGTTAAAATTACCACATTAAATTTGATCTTTGTCATAATTATAACAATTATGACATATCTCATAGTTTGAACTTTTTATCTCATAATTACGACTTACTATATGACTTGCCATTTTGGCTTTTTATCTTAAAATTCTGACTTTTAAATAATTTAGATTTTTTTTACTGTCACAATTACAACATTTTAATCTCATAATTTCACATTTTTAATCACATAAATTAGAATTTTATCTCATAATTTTGACTTTTTACGTCATTACTATATATCACTTGCCATTTTGGCTTTTATCTTAAAATTGTGACTTTTAAACAACAATTTAGATTTTATGTAAAAATTACAACATTTTAATCTCAAAATTTCACATTTTTAATCACATAATTTAGAATTTTATCTCATAATTTTGACTTTTCATGTCATTACTATGACTTACTAATCTCATAATTATGATTTACCAAAGCATGATTTTTTTCTTACATATCGGAAATGGGCTTCCACATTTATGTGATAATTAATATTATTTAATAAATATTTATTAAATAGTTGTACTTTATTATAGTGTTCAGTTAGTAATTTTAGTTGCCAAGGCAACATTTCAAAATGTTCAATTAGTTTAAGTTTTTATTTACATTACTTTTAAATATTTTTATTTTATTTCAGCTTTATTACAGTTTATTTTTTTAAACTTTAGTTAACAATAACAACACTGCATTTCTCACACAAAAGCTATTGTATGACTGACTCCTCAAAATCTCAATGAAAGTCAAATGGGTTTGGAACGACATGAGGGTGAATCAATGATAAAAGAACGATTCCTTTAAGCCTCAGGCAAAGTCTTTCCGACAACCACAATTCAGCTCTAAAACTTTATATTCCATTTGTCACCGAAGGCTAAACGTGTCCCCGGACGCTGCTACACTTTCTCCCTCCCTTTTGAGGTGTTATAGAGGATACCGTCCCCTGTACGGTCCTCGTTTCCTCTTATCAACATACGCCGTGCGGACAGGTCGCCAGTGGCAGGACATTGTAGCATAAGCAACTTTTGAGAATTAACTATGACAGGAGGTCCATCGACCAGGCAGGGAACGGCAAAAGCACAAAACAAAGTCACGCAAGGAGATCTGACAAACAGAAATATGTTTCGCAAGCCATAACAATGTCTGGACAACCTTTCCCTCTCTGCACCAACTTGAACTTAAAAAAAATGCAAAAAGGCATAAATGTCAAATGTCTCTTTTCTCTCGCTCACAATATCTGAAGGCTGTTCTTTAATTTTAAGGTTCAGTGACGCAGTGAAGAGATTGAGATTGAGTAAAATACTGTGTCGTTGAGTCATTCTTTTCAATACGTATGCCCACAGATGCTGCATTCTCTAAGGTAAGAGATGACCTTCAATTTAAATCAGCGCTGTGTCTCTGGGCAGGATGAGAAAAGCATTGTGGGAATGTACAGAGTGTGTTCTCCCCCTGCTGGAAGACAATACATACTGCATTCTCTCGCCTTTAAGCAAAGAACATTGTGCCAGTGGGTTCTTATGTCATCTTAGCAATAAAAAATATTTTTGGATAGTTGTGTTCTAAATTCTGACTGGATAAGCTGCATTCAAAGCTATTGGAATGATGTATGTGTACATGTGACCACACATTAGGTGAAATGTATGCCACAAGCATAAAAATACAGCTGATGAAGAGTCATTTATGTATGGAAGCCCTTTTCCACCACAAAAGAAAAAGTATGTCATAATTTTGACTATACATGTATAATAAATACAACTTTTTATCTCATAGTGTCTTAAATTTGTCTTTTTATCACATAATTATGACCTAGTATGTCATAAATTTTGACTTCTCATAATTGATTTTTTTTTTATCTCAAAATGTTGATTTTTCATCTCATAATTATTACTGTCAACATTTTGACATTTTTATTCCATAATTTTGATTTTTAATCTCATAATTTCAACTTTTACCTCATAATTATGAATGTCATAATTTAGTTTTTTATCTCATAATTGTGACTTTTTAATCTCTTCATTTCAATTTTTATCTCATAATTTAAACTTTTATCTCATAATTATGATTTTTATTTCATCATTTAATTTTTTATCTCATATTTATGACTGTCAATTTTGACATTTTATCCCTTAATTTTGACTTTTTAATCTAATAATTATGATTTTATATCTCATAATTTCAACTATCTCATAAATGACCGTCATATTTAGATTTTTAATCTAATAATTTAGATTTTTTCTCTCATAATTTCAATTTGTGTCATAATTTTGTATTTTTAAACTCATAATTTAGATTTTTTAATTTCATAATTTCAACTTTTTATCTCATAATATGACTGTCAAAATTGTGAATTTTTTTATCTTTTAATCTCATAATTTAGATTCTTTATCTCATAATTTTAACTTTTTATCTCATTATTTCGACTGTCATAATTTTGACTGTCTCTATTAATTTTAAATCTCATATTTAAAATTTTCCAAAGCGTGATTTTTTTTTTTATGTGGCAGAAATGGGCTTCCATATTTATGTGATAATTATTTTATTTATTAAATATTAGTGTCTTTTATCTTTCTACATTTGTTTATATACATAACACATACTTGTGTTGCTCCAAATAAAGCTTTACCCTCAATGGGGCGGCTTATACTTTGGCCAGAGCTTGTTGAAACGTCACACTCTTTTTCTGTACTCTGATTGGTCAGTCCTAGCTGTCCGTAATTTGCTCTGCCCCATGAAAAGACCCGCCCACTCTCTGTGAGTAGATAATATACTGTTAACTGTTATCACCAGAAAAAAGCTTTAAGAAAGATTTGTGTGAGAAAGTGTGTAGTATGACTAGATGCGTCCAGCCGCTGTGAATGTCATTCACTCTCGTCCTGTAGCAGAGATTGATCCAGAGCCACAGGAAGTGGCGAGAAGAGGCTTTCGCTGACCAGCTGACCATGTTTATTGCTTCCCCAGAGGAACACGTCACCTCTGACTGTAGAAATATGGTATTTTGTCTCTATCCCAACCAATCAGAGGTAGAGGACAAAATAAGTGTAATTTGAAAGTTCTCTCACCTGTCAAACAAATGCAGTGGGTGGAGCCTGCAACTACCTTCTGTGGGGTCACGTGATCAAACCCTGCAGATGAGCAAGTCAGCACAAGTGCTAGAAATAATTATAAATTAAACATATAATTTAACAGACATCAATGAGGTACGCTAATAAAAAGTAGTTATTTTTATAAGATGTCATGTATCCCAATGTGAGGCTGATTGAGCTTTAAGCACAACTGTGTGTGTGTGTGTGTGTGTATGTGTGTTAGAATGTTACCCGGGACAAGCCAAGGCTCCTTAGAGAATGGATGCGCATTAACAGGATGGGGACTTAACATTCTCTTAGCGTGACTCGACAGGCCAGTTCCCCATTGATAAACACAATCTGATGCTTTAGACATGCACATGTACACACACATATACACAAAAACACATAATTATGATTAAATATTCAATTATACTATTACAATGCACTTATTATATAATTATAATATTGGAATTTGGTTCTCTTTACAATTGTATATTTAATATTTAAAACAAATTACAATATTAAAATGTGTTGACGTTTTTTTCAATATTTAAATTTTTATTTAATATTTACATGTATTTAAGGATAAAGATATTTAAATGATAATAATTGTGATCTTTAAATTATAAAATAATATCAAATATAAAATTATTTTATTATACTTGATATAAAACCTAGATTTATTTTCAATATTTAAAACAAATATACACATATTAAGACAAATAATTAAATATTACAATACATGATATAAACATTTTTATATCTGATATTTTACTCATATGCAATACCTGTACATGTAATTTAAATAGTATTAAAATATTCAATTGTAATATTAAAATAAAATTAATACATAATATAATTAGAATATTGAATACACAAAGGAACGTTTTTATGTTTGATATGTTTTCAGTATTTGAACAAATAACATTAAAATATATTTAATATATCACTAGAATAATTAATAAAAATAATTAAATACGAGGATAGTATAATAGAATAATATACAAATATTAAATTATAAAATTATACTGTTAAATAAAGTTATTTCTCATATGCGATTAAAAAAATCTATTTATTATCAATATTCAAAACAAATATACATACATATAGATATATATAAATATAGATAGATAGATAGATAATTAAATATTGTGATATTGAAATTATAATTATTTTAATCATTAAATGATAAAATTATTAAAATAAAATTTTTTACATGTGATATAAAAATCTATACTTACTTTCAATATTTCATAAACATAATAATAATTAGAAAAATATAATGTTAATTATAAAATGTAACCTAAAACAAATGTTATATATTTGATATTTATTTTACATATTATATGTAATACCTGTACTTGCTAATGCGTGTCTGAGCCCTGCAGCCACACTAGTTACCGGCTCATTCAGGGTCTGCAAGCAGAACAAAACATGATATTATTACACACCTCACACTTACAAACTTACACACTTATCACACAAGAGTCTCATTATATTCTCAGCTCTCACCTTCACGTGTAAAGGTTCTGCTGAGTGTGTTATTCCTGGCGAGACGCCCAGCTGTCCAAATGCTTTGGAGCTGCACACCAAGACCTGACCATCACCTGAAAGACACAGATCAGGTATCAGTTATTCAGCACTCAGTTAAACCAGAGGAGGTCTCCATAGGCAGATCTAAGAGCACTTGATCTAATCAAACTCTAAACAAAACCACTCAAAAATAACTGATGTCTGCAACACCCAAGCCCTTTTATTTTTCTGCCCAGGCTCTCAATAATAGGAAGCCCGTTTCCGCCACTGAATAAAAAATAAAAAAAGGTAATTGCTACTTTTATCTCACAATTCTGACTTTTTTTCGTGCAATTGCGAGTTTACATCTCGCAATTCTGACTTTTTCTCAGAATTGCGTCATATAAACTCGGAATTCTGACTTTTTTTCCCAGAATTGCGTCATATAAACTCGGAATTCTGACTTTTTTTCTCAGAATTGCGTCATATAAACTCGGAATTCTGACTTTTTTTCTCAGAATTGCGTCACATAAACTCGGAATTTTGACTTTTTTTCCCAGAATTGCGTCATATAAACTCGGAATTCTGACTTTTTTTCTCAGAATTGCGTCATATAAACTCGGAATTCTGACTTTTTCTCAGAATTGCATCACATAAACTCGGAATTCTGACTTTTTTTCCCAGAATTGCGTCATATAAACTCGGAATTCTGACTTTTTTTCTCAGAATTGCGTCATATAAACTCGGAATTCAGACTTTTTCTCAGAATTGCGTCACATAAACTCGGAATTCTGACTTTTTTTCTCAGAATTGCGTCACATAAACTCGGAATTCTGACTTTTTTTCTCAGAATTGCGTCACATAAACTCGGAATTCTGACTTTTTTTCTCAGAATTGCGTCATATAAACTCGGAATTCTGACTTTTTCTCAGAATTGCGTCATATAAACTCGGAATTCTGACTTTTTATAAGAATTGCGTCATATAAACTCGGAATTCTGACTTTTTCTACGAATTGTGAGATATAAACACAATTGCGAGTCATAAAGTCAGAATTGTGAGATATAAAGTCAGAATTGCGACTTTTTTCCTCGCAATTGCAAGTTTGTATCTTGCAATTCTGACTTGATATCTGCCACTGACTGAATCAAAAATGAAAAAAGGTAATTTTGACTTTTTTCTCGCAATTTCGACTTTACATCTCGCAATTCTGACTTTTTCTCTCAGAACTGTGAGATAAAAACTCGCAATTGTGAGTTATAAAGCCCAGTTCTGAGGAGAAAAAAAGACTGAAATGTTGTCAAAACTGCGAGTTTATATCTTTATACTTTATAACTCTATAGACTTTATAACTCACAATTGCGAGTTTATATCACGCAATTCTGAGAAAAAAAATCAGAATCGCCAGTTTATATCTTGCAATTATGATTTCATATCTCACAATTCTGAGAAAAAAAGTCCGAATTGTGAGATGTAAAGTCGAAATTGCGATAAAAAAGTCAGAATTGTGAGATAAAAAGTCGAAATGGCCTTTTTTTTATTTTTTATTCAGTGGCAGAAACAGGCTTCCATGCAATAATCTGCCTGCCACATAAGAGTCCAGAATATGATTTGATGACCATCACTCACCAGTCAGAATGATGGAGAAGTCCCAACCACAGGACCCCTGCTGAACTCTTGTGCACCCAGGTAAAGGGCAGGGCTGAAAGGTTATGACCTCTGACGTGTGACTGAGCCCTAATTGACCTTTGTGGTTGTGTCCACACATCAGCAGCTCACCTGATTCTGGGTGGAGAAATGTTTTTGTAATACTTCAGTTTGACCGCTAGAGAGCGACATTCTTCCAGAAATAAAAGGTCAGCAATTCCAGAAACAGTTTCAAGATTATTTCACAAATCCCTTCAGAGTGTTTACATTAATATCAGTTATATTCACAGCGTCATAAGCGATCTAACCCGTGATGACAGCTGAATGTCCGCCTCCACTGTTACTCGGCTCGATCTTCTCTGTGTCCCTGTCCGAGCTGCCCGTAACTGTTGGCTCCCTGTGACACGAAATCACCATTTATTGTTTAGTAAGCGTTGTTTTGTGTAATTATTTCAGACTGCTTTAATTCATGTATATTTGTACAAATGTGAATTTCGCGTATTCTCGTGGAGTATGAAAGATTGAAGACTGTTGTCACTACTGCAGATGTGTAAGTTTTGCACAATGAGAAGTAAAATTAATTTACCCACGTGTACAGAACACATTTTAACAACCGAGTTCCTTCCATCAGATTTAGGCGCAAAACTGATGACATCGGGCGGGGCCACTTTTCTTTTTTGCCATTGTTGTAAATACAAGTGACAAAATCTGTGAAAATATTCAATAATGTTAAAATCTATTATATTATCTTATTATATTAAATATATATTTTTTTAATTTGACCTTTATTTTCAATATTTATAACAAATTATAATATTAATGTATATATTATATAATTAGAATTTGATATTTCATTTTGTTTCAATATTTAACAAATATTATATACATATACCTATTAAGACTAATAACTAAATATTATGGCATTTGAATTATAATAATTGTAGTAACTGAATTAGACAATTTTAATATTAAATTGTTATATTTGAGACAAAAAAAACGAAATTTAATTCAGTATTTAAAACAAATATACATACTAAAACAAATAATTAAATGTTATTTAAATTATAATAAAATTATTATTTTTTATATTTGATATAAAAACTATTTTACACAAATGCATATTAAGAAAACTTAAATATCTTAATACTAAAATTACAATATCACATTATAATATACAACACAAATTATAAAACATAATATAAAATGTAATTGTATGCGATTTTAAATTGGAATTTTAATTCTAAAACATGAATTTGATCTTTTCATGTAAAATGCAAATCACAAACAAGTAGGCCTATCAGAAAGGACGATAGTATTCAAAGACAAGGAAAAGTAGTACAAAAATATAACAGTTGTTCTTTTTGACTTAGTCACTGTTACGGAAGCAGACTTCACACAACAGGTTAGATGCAATTAACAGTTGAGTTTATTGAATAGCAGAGTAAATGGGGCTGATTGCAGGGGAGTAGAAACTTCAATGGTAATAGTAATAGAGGATGAGAACTGAGGAAATTTCTTTTGCCTCGCCAGGAACTCGTGGACACTGGAAGAGTCACACACCTCACTGTGAAACTTGGACAGACTGGCAGGAGATCGCTGGCAGAAACTGGACACCGGAGATTGGAGGACACCAGAGGCAGGTAAGTAACAGGTAAGCCGCTGAGATAGCTTTAGGAGTCCACTTCATTAGAACAAGACCAGACGTTGATTGCAGTGAGGTGTGTGGCTTTATAGGGCTTGGTGATGAGGCCCAGATGGCGCGCAGGTGTGCCCCATTAGTATTCAGGTGATGGTGTGCATTGTGATTGGCTGGCGTGGGAGCCTGGCCGATCTGTGACAGTCACATGGTGTCTGTTTCTTTTCTCAGCGCTTGTCAGGATAAACCAATCACGATACCACTGGAGCCGCTTTCCATTTATTTATCAGGTAAATATACTTGTATACATAGAGTTATAGGATTAAAAGATTTTACTTTCATACGCATATGACAAATAATGTCTTGAGATTTAAATAAGACTCAGTAGAGATATTGGCATTTGAGCCGACAAGCGCCCCTCAATATTGTTTGTACATTAGAACATGAAATGTAAAGAAAGGAAGAAATTGTACACTATATGGCATTTACAGTAGAAAAACAAATATTTATTTTATTATAAGCATATGAACTCTTTAATAATAATGTCAAGCAATAAATTTCCCTACAACCTAAACTTGAACTGATAGGCATACTTCGTTCAGTTTCTAACGAATTACTTATAGAGACGTTAGCTTTCATGAACTTGTAAAAATATTCTTCCATGTCCAATGCAATATTTACATGCATTTTAATAAATACAAATTATTCCAGGTCCTACTCCATGTAGACATCCATTTTAAATGATGAAACAATAACACATAGCATACACTGTACTAAATGTTTCATAGACTCACAAAGATACTGTTTATGTACTAAAATATCTCAGTATCTCTGAATAAATAATCATAAGGTGCCAATTTGAAACAAATGACATAAATGCAAACTGAAACCACCAATATATTAGCAGACATCGTTTTTTTGCACAAGACTAACGGTCACGTGTAGCCTTAATTTAACCAAAACCATTGTGGTCACCTTGCATAAATATCATCTTATCAAGTAAAAATCTCACATAAAATACAAGAACTCCACTTGCAAGCATTTAGCACAGCTTTTGTTGATCCACGTATTTAATCAAACAAGAGCCAAACTAATTATATAAACAGACACAAGGATTTGACTTCGTTTGGTGGGTTTTCATGCCATATATGTTTTGGAGAGTGAAGTAATGCGACAAAACAGTTGAACTGGTGCATGAAGTAATGGACGATTTGCTGGGAAACGTTTCATTTTTCAGACTCCTAACTGTTTGTTTAGCCTGCTTAGTGCATCTCCAATGATGTCCAGCTCATGTCTTAGTTCTTCCACCACGTTGTTGATGCTGGTCGTGTCCTTCAGAACATCTACGCTCTGTGTGTACGGGTTGTAGCGCACTGAGAATGGCCTCTTTATAGTCTTTGCAAACTCCCTAAAAAATAAATTCAATTTTAAATGCAAATTATAGTGCTAAATACTCAGATGATATATGCAGTAAATAACTTTTAGCAATTTTTATTATCATTTAATTCACTGCAAGAATACAGTTTCATTTTCTATTACCTCATTTTGACTTTTGCTTCCTCGAAGGAGTCCGAAACAAAGTAGACATCCTGAAAGGTGGTGATGATGCACTCCTGTTTGCATGTCACGTTGGGGTCAAAGGGCAAGATCCTGGCGTTTCCTGAGAGTGCATGCTGGATGAAAAGGAAAGATCATCTCTATTTATGAGGTGAAAAACATGCATTATGCATCATGTAGAGAAAGCTTTTGTGGTTCATTACCTTCAGTTCGCTGATGGAGGATAGCAGACCGGCTCCATAAGCTCTCAGTCTCCCTTCTTGCTTACAGAGGCCAAACTCCACAGTAAAGAAATAGCACTGAAACATAGAATGGAATTGTTAATAAATATGTATTTGTAATATATTGATATATAAAACACTCAAATCTCAAGGCCCGTCATTACTTACAGTGGCGAGTTTCTGTACAGAGTCATCCGACGCTCCCAGTGAAGCGAGACCAATCTCCTGACTGAACTGAGCAAAGCTGGGCTCGGCCAAAAGAGGGACGTGTCCAAGCAGCTCGTGACATGTGTCTCTAAAACAGACAGATGTGTTCAGATGATCACCTGCTTAGAGTAGCAATTCCTTTATCAGTACAGTTCTTTAATTATTGCAAACAAAGATAAAGTCTGTTGCATATCTACTATAAAAATCTTTTGTTTTTCAGTGAAATAAACATAATTTGACACAATATTTTCTATATATATATATATATATATATATATATATATAATATAAATATATACAAAAATGTGTATATAAAGACAGATATATGAACTATAAATGTTTAATATAATTTTTTTTATATACATAAACATAAATTACAAAAATAAATTATATATGAAGCGCCAAACAGGAAATAATTATATAAAATCTGAATATGTAAATGTCAATTGTGAATATATAGAAGTAAATCTGATAATATATAGAAGTAAATTACTCCGCAGCGGTGAAGACACGACCAGGCTACAATAGTCCAAAAATAAGTACTTATTATAAGTGTACAGTAGTGATTCGGGATAAGACAAAAATGCGGTTTGGAAGATGAATTCATGATGTACTCGCTCATTATATGCATTTCAAATTATGAACACAGAAAAAGTTACATGCTGAACAGAGCAGACATAGAGAGAGAGAGAGAGAGAGGTGTGTGCACAGCGGGAATGAGAGAGCTCACGCTTGTGTGATGTACAGTACCGGCTAGTCTCAGAAACTAAATAAGGTTTGGGCAAAAACTAAAGATTGGTCGCTAGGCTGTTTTTGAAAAAAAAAAAAAAAATTAAATAAATAAAAAAAAAATTCCAAAAAAATTTAAAAATTTAAAAAAAGTTGCTAAAGGGGTCTGAAAAGTCGCTAAGTTGTCAACACTGACAGCATCTCCATCCATTTCTCCAACCACGGGTTAGGTCACGTCTCAAACAGAAAATGCGCGCTGCGTTAATCGTGCATTAATAAAATTAGCGCCGTTAAAATGAATTTGCGTTAACGCGTTATTAACGCGTTAACTTTGACAGCACTACTAAGTTTATATACAATTTATATATATATATATATATATATATATATATATACAGATTGTGATATAAAAATGTATATCACGAATATATAGAAGTAAATCTGAATGTATAGTTTTAAGTCTGAATATATAAATGTAAATTGTGAATATTTAGGTCTACTTATAATTCTGAATATATACATGAAAGTTGCAATATAGCCTATAGATAAAAAACTGAATACATAAATGCAAAATATTGTGAATTTATTTTATGTATAAAAACACAAAATAGAACAAATAATGTGTGTGTGTGTATATATATATATATATATATATATATGTATATATTTATGAAGAGTTCATTTGCAAAAACAGATAACTGTTTTTAACAATTTTCAAAAATCATGTTTTTTCATTGTGCATTCCAGTTAATCTCAATCAAACTGCAGTTGGGTTATTTTGATTAAGTAAAAAAGAAAAAAAAATACAGCTTAATAACAGAATAAAACATTATAAAAAACATGACGTTTGAAAGTCTATATATATATATTAGAGTGACAGTCATACCATAGTTAAGTTTGGTAATATTTGATTGTTTGTGTACTCACGGCTCGGGTGTGTAGAGGGGGTCTGAGCTGTGTCGCACATACTGAGTGCAGTGAAACACACGGAAGGCCAGACCTGCCAGGAAGTCTCGTGGGGAGAGATACCCAGCCACAGGCCTGATGGTGAAGCCGGTGCGCTCTGAAACAGTTCATAAAACAATGTTATACAGAAAAGAGTCTATAAATTCTGAACAAACCAACATTTGATGAACTGATGTCCCTTTCTCTCACCTTTGAGGAAGCGCGAGACGTCCTCCAGCTGTGGCATGTTGTCCTCGCGGACGTCACAGTGTGTGATGAGCAAGGGCAGGTTCTTGAGGTACTCGCGGCAGGCGTGTGTGGGGTAGAGTTTATTCAGCTCCCTGAACACCACTCCCCATGTTTTCACCTCCTCCTCTGTGAACTCTATACGGGGAATGGGGTCTCCACTGATGGAAGGGCCAACATTTAATTAGACTTATAGTAAATGTGTATTACTCTTATGTTAATGTATTTTTAAAAACTCACTGTTTGTAGCTCATAGCCAAGTCTGCAAAATACTTCCTCCTTTTGCGATAGACGTTGTCCTTGAATCCCTGTTGTAACAGAATAATAAAAGTGAGAAACATGGTGACAGCATACTGATGCGGTAATCAAGATTCAGTCTTGCCACTTACTGGATGATCCGCATCCAGGTCAGATCCATACATCAGCACGCGGTTCGCACATTTATCCAGATCTGAAATCTTCTTCGGGAACCACGGCACGTTCTCCATCTCTGGGAAAAAAAACCAACAGTCAAATATTGAGTATTTGTGTAGTAATTTAAAAAAAGTCACATCTGTCTGATATTGTCATTCATTCATGTACCGCTTTCTTCTGGCAGGCGGTTGTCGGGTGCATCCATCTCGAGCACATTCACGTGTTTCCTCAGCAGCTGAATGATCTCGTGAAGCTGCTCGCGGTTGCTGTCGCAATCTACGAAGATCTCAAACTCTGAGTTGCGCCTTTTGGATTTTCTGGACTCGATGTGCACCAGGTTGACGTGGTTTTCCTGTTGATTTATATATGATGGTTAATGTTATCCTTTTTAAATCAAAATAGGTTCATAAATCATTTTTGCAACCCTTCACCTGGAAAAGCTTTAGTGCCTTGACAAGCCCTCCGACTTCATTCTTCAGAGAGAACACAACAGCAGCCCGGCCTCTCTCTGTAGACGCGGTTTTGTTGTCTTTATTCTCCTCGATCTTTGGAAAAGCAGATTTGTTCATCTATAAAACACAGGCACAAAACATAAATAAATGTCAGATCATTTGTAAAGCTGAAAATGATATAGGATTTTTTCCCCCTTCATTTATTGTTTTACATGACTTATGTGTAGCATCAACATCTTCAGCTCACGTTAAATCCAACCCTAAATCATGTGCTCATGGCTTGTCAATCAGATCATGTGGATTAAAGTGTGTGGTAAACAACACTTAATCCCTTTTAAGGCCACACATACAACTTTATTTGTATTCATCTAAAGCTTTTGAACTTTCCTGTTAAGAGTGCAAAACTTTAGGATCATGTTATAAAACAACATAAAAAAATAATAATAAATAATAAGTTATAATATAACTTATAATAAGTAGTTTTTTATATAAAATAAATAATAAATCAATTATATATATATATATATATATATAATTGATTTATTTGAATGAGCTCATTTGTATGAGTTTCAACTCTTATTAGAAGTGAAATTCCAAGGTGTTCAATAAGTGCAATTAACTTCACTGCAGAATGCCACTTTTATTAGACTGTTTTGAGACAGCAGTTAAACTCAGATTTTAATTGTAGTCATTTTTACAGTTTGTAGTTTTATAAAAAAAAAATAATAATAATAATTTATTAAATATTGGTCACTGAGGGGTTTGTTTTTAAATAATCCTAAACTACAAAAAACTCCAGCTGCGAACAGGTCATCCGATTAAAGGTACTGGATCCTGCGTGAGTTCAGCACCGTGGACAGCGACAGTCATCATGACCTGCTTAACATAAGCGCCAGCAGAGGGACGCTCCACGAGCACTGTCCCAAGGTTGCAGACGTGGGATTAAGTCCAAGAAATCACACCGATAATTATGATTAGTGATATAAGAAATATATAATGTATATGAAGTACATACATCCATATGCATTTAAAAAAAATGTTTACATATATATTTTTTAAATTATATGTTATTTTATTATCGATGTAGTTTTACATATTTAATTAAATTTATTGCTTTTACATTTCTGAAATTCTACTGACTATGACAGAATGACCATCACTCCATTAATGGCAATAGAGTTCAAACAAAAATGCCAAAAGATGTCCAGAAAATCTTTCATATTAAAAAAAATAATTAGCATCAAATAGTACTAAACAAATAAATAATAAATTAATTAATAATATTTCATATCTATATGTAATATTGTAGAAATAATATTTGCATTTAATATTGAGTTATATAAGAATTAATAATTTAATTTAATTTAAGTACATACATCCATACACATTTAAAAAGTTTACATATTTTTTTAAATGATTTCTTATTTTATTATTTATTTAGTTTTAAATATTTCATTACATTTATTGCTTTTGCATTTCTGAAAATCTACTGACCATGACAGAATGACTATCACTCCTTCATTGACAATAGAGTTCAAACAAAAATGCAAAAAGATATCTAGAAAATCTTTAATATTAAATACATAATTAGCATCAAACAGTATTAAATAAATAAATAATAATTTAATTAATAATATGTAATATCTTTATGTAATATTGTAGAAATAATATTTGCATTTAATATTGAGTCATATAAGAATTAATCATTTAATTTAATTTAATATCTGTGAGAGAATGACCATCAGCTCCTTTACTAGTAATTTATACAAAAATGCCAAAAAGATCTTTAATAATCTTTAAACAAATAATTAGCATGATATAGTACTAAATAACTAAATAATAAATTAATTAATTACAATAAAATGAATAATCTTCTAATTTCATACATTAAACATGCATTGCTTTTTATTTAATATTAAGTTATATAAAAATTATTAATTAAAAATGTAATTGAATTTATAAACTACAAAAAATGAGCGTTAATTGACGCTCAAACAAAGCTTATCGTCTACTGACCATGTTTCTTTTATCGTGCATGTGGGAGAGTAATCGTCCCTGTCCTCGTCTTCCAGACAGCAGGATTCCCGACAGCATTAGTGAGTTGACCGTGGCAGGGTTCAGAGTACTGCGATTCACCGTCTTGGTTTAACAAAGACGGGCCAGTGTCTGTCGTCTTAAAACAATCTCATTTGGACAGCGAGGAAGCCTATTATTAGCGCCCTCTTGTTTTAATCTAACACTGGGATTAGGCTGCAATTAATCACTCTTCCACGCACATCTCTGTTAAGTGTACTTAATTTGATGCATCTTTAGATTTGGTGCGAGGAGGATTGGAACATCTTATTGCTAACGGTGTCAAGCATAGATATGTTACACGTAAAACCGAATGGAGAGCTTTTGTGCAGTTGGATTGTGGTGCACCATGGGATCTGTCAACTTCAGTTACCTCCACATTTGTCATTTCAGAAACCTATGCTTCCTGGAAATCTACATTTGGCATTATAAACCTTAAATAACATCATTTTTTTGCATAGAAACTCTAGTTTTATATGAACCTCCACCTGTTGAAAACTTAAATTCTCACCCGAGTAACAATTATGAAAGATAATATAATTATAAAATGTATGCAAATCAACCAAATGCGTAAAAAAAAAAAAAAAAATAGTTTGCCATTTAAAATGATAGAAATAATGGAAAAAAGAGCGCTTACCTCATTGTTAAGTTGCTTCTC
Organism: Spinibarbus caldwelli; assembly: GCA_039654775.1. Taxonomy (NCBI): domain Eukaryota; kingdom Metazoa; phylum Chordata; class Actinopteri; order Cypriniformes; family Cyprinidae; genus Spinibarbus; species Spinibarbus caldwelli. The sequence goes on from CM077264.1 coordinate 7,887,091, forward strand.
TTCCAATGTCAGACCAAGGTTCATGGAGTCAAAAGATCTTCCTCTGCGCGGTCCCTCACTTTTAGTTGAGTACATGCTGATGTTTCTTATTATTTCAACAAGTTTGTCAGTCTTTTAACTGTATGTGCTACAATTGTTGTAATACAATGAGACTGTGCGCTTTGCTATTTATGAGGTGCTGAAGAGGGGGAGGAGGGGTGGAGAGTTAATCTTCCTCCTGACAGCAAATGGAAAATGAGCAGCTTCTCACGTCATGGGGATATTCATATGAGAGACATACCTTTTCATATTCTCTTTGACATTCTGCACACAAAAAGATCTGTGTGTGAGGAGAGCCGCACCACTGGCTGGAGTTAGGAACAAAAACGCCCACAGGACACCAAAAAGCCTTTCCAGAAATCTCTCTTATCTGTCTACACATGAAAAAACAAACATTATAAGAGCATAAGCCAGTCATTTTATGGGCGCAAAATTGTATATGCTAAAAACATATTTTATTTTATTTGCAAATTAGTGCTGTCAAACAATTAATCGTGATTAATCGCATCCAAAATAAAAGTTTGTGTTTACATAATATATGTGTGTGATCCTGATCATGTGCACACATTGTACCCATTCACAATTCTGATTTCACTATACGATTTTCTCACAATTTTATTTATTTATTTATTTATTTTTGTGCAAAAAAGAGATTTAATACAAATTATAAATGAAAAGGTGTTTTATTATTGTTTGGACAAAATGCTGCACATTTCTTTGAGAAATTGAAATATGTCAAAAAACAAAACTAAATTGAAATTTTATAACACAAATTAAAAAAAAAAAAAAAAACTAATCATATAAACAAACTAAGACTTTGCCTGTGCTCTTTCCTTTTAAAATTAGAGGCAACCACTCTATTTTAAAGACGATCCAAACGAAGATGCTCCATACATGCAGCATGAGCAGTTTTCATCTAAATTAGATTTTTAGAAATTTGAAGCAAAAAGATTTTTGTGAAAATATACTACATAAAACATCTGAACGAAATAAAAACAGCAGACGGGCAGAATGAGAAGAGTTTGTCGACAGCTAGAGGCGGCAAAAAAATTGCCTCAAAATTCTCTATGCAGGAAAAACTCTGTATACTGTATATAAAATAAAGTCAGAGAACTGTGAGCTCTTTTCATGTTGTAGGTTATGTTCACCAAGGCTGCATTTGTTTGATCGGAAATAAAGTAAAAACAGTAATACTGCAAAATATTATTACAATTTAAAATAACTGTTTTCTATTTGTAATGTATTTTAAAATGTTTTTCTTCTGTGATGGAAAGCTGAATTTTCAGCATCATTACTCCAGTCTTCAGTGTCACATGATCCTTCAGAAATCATTCTAATATGCTGATTTGCTGCTCAAGAAACATTTCTGATTATTATCAATATTGAAAAAGTTGTGCTGCTTAAAATTTTTGTGAAAACTGTGATACAATTTTTTCATGATTCTTTGATGAATAGAAAGTTTATTTAAAAACTGCATTTATTTTGAAAGATTCTTTTCTTTTTGTTTTTGCAACAATGTAAAAGTCTTTACTTTCACTTTCAATCAATTTAATGCATCCTTGCCAAATAAAAGTATTAATTACTTTAAAAAAAATCACTTTTGACTGGTAGTGTACAATTAAAATGCAGTGCTGAAAAGCCAATAAAATAACTTAGCCTTGTTATTTACTATATTGCAAACAATTAAACAGTTGCAAAGAGCTTAAATACTATACCTTGGGATGTAGAACTGACGTTGGTAAAAGAAGCATGTGACCCTATTCATGATTATATGGGTCAGGTATATTCCAGACTTAACATGGAGAGAGTGTTGATCTCTGTGTTTTTTAAGAGGATTCACTCTGATTCCTTGAATGAGTCTTAAAGATGTGCATCTGAAGTCATTCTCGGGACTCCACTTGGGAAGATCTGGGCGTACAGGATGTTTTTCTTCTCTTTGTCCTGCCTCAGTGCCTTGTGAGCCTTGTCCCACATCTAGGGGTCACGGTTAAATTACAGTAAAAGCACTCAAGAGGATGATCTCTCCGTCCAGGCACCCTTGAAGCGTTAGATTGAGGCGTCTTAGGCCACCAGATTTCATTAGATTTGATGGGTGGATCGTACTGTACTCTACTTAATACCAATTTGTCTGTGTGGGATTGTGCACCTTTTTAGGATCAGAGAGACTTTGAGGTCTAAATTTCCCATCTTTCCTTTTGGGGTTTGGGTCACATGTGGTGACACACAAGTCTGAATCAGGTGGACTGAAGGATGAGGTTCTCGTGACAGGATCACACACTTTACACAAGCCTGAGATAGAAGCAGTGCTGAGCAATTAATGAAACTAAGGAGGCGTTGATAACGAAAGTATGCTCTAAAAACAATTGATCATGTAACCTAAAAACCTGTTAATCTAAATTAATCTTAATTTAGGTCAATATTAAATTAAATGAAATAATTAAAATAATAATAAACTGTGACAAAATACAAGAAATATTGACTGATAAAATACAGAAAATCTATAAAAAAAATTTAAAATCAACATTGTTAGTCTAAAGGAGCATTCAGAGCTTCGGTTTTTGCAACAAGATATGATTTCATGATCTACAACTTCTGCTTTTTATTTATAAAATTATAAAAGAAATATATATAATAAAATATAATTATAATTTATGTTTAAAAAGATGTTAAAATAAATTAGTAAAGATTAAATTTAAAAGCAATAAAATAAATAAAATTATTTTTTAAATAAATCATAAATGTTTATATACATCTATATATACACACTTATATAAATATATGTGTGTGTCTGTATATGTATATATAGAACAATGTATTATAACATACACACACACACACACAGTATATATATATATATATATATATATATATATATATATATATATATATATATATATATATTCTTTTTTAAAATAAATAAATTTTATTTGGCAAAGAATCATTTAATTGATCAAAAGTAATTAATCAAAAGTGAATGTTACAAAAGATTTCTAAGATACTAAAGACTGATCACATTAAATTACATACATTTCAAATTTAAAATTACAAATTTAAATAAAGTTTTAAAATACATGTATATTAAAATACAATATTTAAAAAAACCTTAAACCATAAATGTTTACATATGATTGATAAATTTATATATAATGTATATACATCTATATATACACACCTGTATAAATATGTGTGTCTGTATATGTATATATAAAACAATGTATTATAAAACACATCCATACTATATATATATATATATATATATATATATATATATATATATACACAGTGCCTTGCGAAAGTATTCATACCCCTTCATTTTTATTTTTTTTTCACATTTTGTTATGTTGCTGCCTTATGTTAAACTGCTTTATATTACTTTTTTTCCACATCAATCTACACACCATACACCATAATGGTAATGAAAAAAATAGGTTTTTAACATCTTTACAAATTTATTAAAAATAAAAAACTTAAATGATTCCATTGCATAAGTATTCATACCCTTATCTGGGACCGTTGAAATTTAGCTTAGAAGCATTCATATTGCTTGTAGATGTTACTTCACTTCGAATAGAGTTAACCTGTGGCAAATTCAATTGAATGGGTATGATTTGGAGGCACAAGTCTTAATAAAAGTTTTAAATGAACTGCCTGTAGAGCTCAGAAACATGTCTGCGTCAAGCCACACATCTGGGGAAGAGTTCAGAAAAAATTTCTGCAGCACTGAAGGTTCACAGAAGCATGTGGTCTCTGTTACCCTTAATTAAAGAAGTTTGAAACGACAAGGACTCTTCCTAGAACCGGCCTCCTGGCCAAACTGACCAATTGATAGAGAAGGGCTTTGGTTAGTGTGATGACCAAGAACCTGATGGTCACTCTAGTTGAGCTCCATGATCATATGTGGAGACAGGAGAAACCTACAGAAGGACAAACATCACTGCAACACTCCACCGATCTGGGCTTTATGCCAGTGTGGCAAGACTCAATCCTCTCTTCAGTGAAGACACATGAAAACACACTTGGAATTTGCAAAAAAGCACCTAAAGGACCCTCAGACTGTGAGAAACAAGATTCTCTGGTCTGATGAACCTCAATTCCAAGCATCATGTTTGAAGGAAACCAGCTCTGCTCATCACCTGCAGAGCAAAGTAAAGTGTGGTGGTCGCAGCCTCATGCTGTGGGGCTGTTTTTCAGCGGCAGGGACTGAGGGACACATCAGAGTAGAAGAAAAGCTCAATGCACCAAAATATAGAGATAGCCTTAATGAAAACCCAGTCCTGAGCATTCAGAACCTCAGACTGGGCAGAAGGTTCACCTTCCAACAGGACAATGACCCTAAGCACACAGCAAGAGTGGCTCATAGACAACTCTGTGAATGTCCTTGAGTGGCCCAGCCACAGCCTGAGCTTGAACCCAATCAAATATTTCTGGAGAAACCTGAAAATGTGCATCTGCCCACATCCAACCTGACAGAGCTTGAGAGGTGAAGAGGTGAGGAGAAGAATGACAGATAATTGCCAAATGCTGATGAGCAAAGCTTGTCGCATCAAACAAAAAAGATTTGAGACTGTAAAGGTGCTTCAACTATATATTTAGTTAAGGGTATGAATGCTTATGCAATGTACTTATTTTAGTTTTTTTATTTTTAATAAATTTACAAAGTTGTGACAATTCTGTTTTTGCTTTGTCAATATGGTGTATGGAGTGTAGATTGATGTGGGAAATAAAGTAATTTAAAGCAGTTTAAAATAAGGCAGCAACATAAAACGTGAAAAAAATGAAGGGGTATGAATACTTTCGCAAGGCACTATATATATATATATATATATATATATATATATATATATACATTTCATATTTAAAATTACAAATATAAATATAGTTTTTAAATTAAGTAGTAACAAAGTAGTAGATAAAATTTTCATGCCTAAATGAAACACTGGAATTCAAGTGTGACCAAAGGCTAAGAATAATTCTGACATAGATCACCATCTACTTCCAGAAGCTGTGATGTCCCACACGTGTCAGAGTTTGGGGTGTGTGGGCAGTGTGTAAACTAAAGAAAACCCACCTGGCGGAAGGCAAACAAACTCCTTTCAACAGCGCGGGGTGTGTGTGGAGGAGGCTGAGGACTGCTGCTACATCAAAGCCTGAGCTCCAGGGGTCTGGAGACCACACGGATGCTGTGCTGTCATGACTGTTCGCTTTGACATTACGCCAGATGTGATGACAAACAAGCTGTGACAGACAGAAAAGTGAACACTGGGCAACATAAAAAGAGTCTTTGTAGTGTATACTTGATTTTTGCATAAGGTACTATTCTAAAGTCCATTCATAATTCATAAATTGCTTTTTTAGAGGTAACACCTGTAATTTATGAGTCAGTTATGGCAAGATGACTCTGATAGGACTCAAGTGGGTTTAAATGGGTACATAATTATGTGTATGCAGCTGATAGTTTTAAAGATTGGTGGTGAAGATGTTTTGTCTCGTTTAGATTAGAGTAGGTTAGTTAGATGAAGCGAATCGATGTTAGAAATTGATATTTAACCGTGATGAGTCAGCCTCTCTCTCTCTCTCTCTCTCTCTCTCTACACAAAACGAGCTCAGTGTTAATTAAAGGAAGGATTGGCTTACATTATGCAGCCTCTGGTTCTTTTGTGCTGCTTGTTCTGAAGAGGCTCTTAGCTGCAATGGCCAGTGAATGCTCATCGGTACACACTCATCTCATTACAGCTCACTCACAACCCAACACAACCGCAAGACGTCTACAAACACCCAGACCACATGAGTTCACCCGATATGTTTCATAAAGAAAATAATGCTTATTTTAGGGCCATTACAATTATTTTCATTGTGATATTCTTTTTTTTTTTTTTGCTTTCTGGATAGCTAAACACATTTTAGTCATTACAATCAATTAAACATATATTCTGTATAATGTAATATATTAATATAATATAATAAAGTTGTGTTACAGTAATGATAACTTGGTGAGAATCAAAAATCGTGAATTAGCCACAACAAAGCTGAAGTTCCAGATGCAGTATGGTAATGAGAATTGTCATTAATTATTATTTTTTTTTTCAATTTTTTCCAAATCATTAATTTTCCTAAAGCAAAACTACATAATAATAAAATTAACAGAAATATTTTGTGAAGAAAATTTTCAATTTTCAAGAATTCATATTTTAGGGCCATTAAAGCCATTTTGGTTGTGACAAATTCATTTATTGATTTCTTAACAGTTAAGCTCATTTTAGCCATTACAATCAATTTAAAATGAATAAATATTTATAAACAATAATATGATAGACTTTTACAGTGATAAGAATTTAATGAGAATCAGTATTGAGAATTACAAATACATTCAGATATGGTAATAAGAATTTGGGGAAAAACATTCTTAATTGTCATGAAAAATGTCATGCAAAAATATTCCTGAAATTTTTAATTTTCCTAAAGCAAATCTACATAATAATAATAAAATCAACAGAAAAAAATATATGTTTCGTATATTGTTTTGGGACCATTAAGACAAAAATTAATTTCTTGACTTCTTTACAGTTAAGCACATTTTAGACATTAGAATCAATCAATCAGTCAATCAATCAATCAATCAATCAAATAAATTAATTATTAAATACACACAAATAAATGTTACAGTAATAAGAATTTAACAAGAATGAAAATTGAGAGTTACAAATTAGGGAATGACAATATTGGAAAAACATCCCTAATTGTCATGAAATATGTCATGAAAAAATATTCCTGAAATATTTAATTTCTCTAAAGCAAAACTACATTATGATAAAATTAACAGATAAAAAAAATGTGTTTCATAGAGAAAATAATTCCTGTTTTGGGACCATTTTCATTGACATTTAATTGCACACATAACATTGTGGCAGTTAAGCACATCTTAGTCATTAGAATCAATCAAATAAATAAATAAAATGTTGCAGTAATGAAAATTTAATGAGAAGGAAAATATAATGAGATAATGAGGTCTATGAGATAATGAGAATATAGGGAAAATGTCCTCAACTGTCATAAAAAATGTCATGCAAAAATAGTCCTGAAATGTTTAATTTTCCTTTAACAAACTACATAATAGTTATTATATTTTTTTTTATTATAATGAATAATAATATAATAATATTTTTGTCTTTATTATTATTATTATTTAGATTAAATATGAGCTGGAAATGTTCTCAACAGATTTTGCTGTAACCATTTTGATATCACATTAAATTTTGTGCTGGCCAACAGCAACATTAGAACCTTCCATGTCACAATAAACATTCAAATAAGCAAAAATTGGAGTATTTATATATTTACTAACTAAGTTAGTCAAAACTTTTCTGGCATTCCTTAAAGAGGCAGAACATCACAATCCACTTTGTGTACACAAAACCAGTCTGTGAGAGAGTGTAACTAGAGACAAAGGAAAGTGTGAGTGTGTTTCCCCTTAGCAGGTGGCACAGAGAACATGCCCATCCTAGACAGACACCTCACTGATAACCTGGCCCAGTTCTGTTCATTTCAATCAAGGGATTTACACACACACACACACACACACACACACACACACACGGTGTGATAGATGAGCTTGGCAATCCACCCTAATCTCAATAATGATACCAACTCCACAGTTCACATGAGGACACCACTTACAAACACATTACTGGAGCAATGAAGTTTTCCGCACCCAAAAAAAAAGTAAAATTAGATTTGACTGCTGCAATAGAACATAAAAGTAGCTTCCAGTCTAATTCTGTTTTCACAGATCTACAGTCTACCAAGTAATTGGATGCACGGCATCTGCTGTATGCGAAAATCTGCTTTGCATTATAAATGAGTTCAGCAGGCGTGAACAATAGCAACATGAGTTTGAATTGTGAACCAGGAATATTCAGGACATAAATGCATTTGCATGAACATACACTGAGCATCACAATTAAACTTTGAGTTACTTAATGTCAGGTTGTCAAACAAAAAAAACGTGTGTGCACAAGTTTAAGTGAGTCATTTGTCTTGCGTCATTGGTGTTGGAAGATGGTCATTTTAGGAGCTCCACCTCTGACAGAACAAACACAAAACATATGCTAACAGCTGAGCAACAGCAAACAGCCCACTGCTATATGAGCACAGCAGATCCACTGGGAATTTGTCAGCTTCAGGCTGAGAAATCACTCCGTTCTGACATTTCCAAATCTGGGAGGGTTCGCAGGTTCAACGGACCCAGTTTCCGTTCATGCAGACGGCCTGTCATTACTGATAGACATCAACATGTTCCTAACACTGGAAAAACACTTCCTTCTTTACACATTTACCACGTCAGGTACAAGATAAACAAGTTTAAAAGCAAACAGAAAGAAAGAAAGAAAGAAAGGAAAAGGATGTTAAAGCAATAGTTTACTTAAACATGAAAATTATGTCATAATTTACTCATAATCTGTTTCCAAACTTCTTGTTATTTCTCTGTGGAATACAAACTGAGAATTTTTGGAGAGAGAGAGAGAGAGAGAGAGAGAGAGAGAGAGAGAGAGAGAGAGAGAGAGAGAGAGAGAGAGAAACCCTTGACACTGCTTTAATTTCCTATACAAATATTAATAATGCATATTTTAGGACTGTTAAGATTATTTTCACTGTGATAAATGTTTTTCTTCATTTCTTGACAGTTGTTGACACACGCACGCGCACACACACACACAAATCCAGAAGAACTGTGACAGTCTCCAAGATGCTTCAAGAAGCCTACCTGCAAAGCCACTGTACTGTTAAAAGTTTTAAGCACTTATGTAAAAATGCTGTAAAATGAGGATGCTGTCAAAAATAATGTCATAAATAGATTTTCTTTATCAATTAACTTCTATTAACTAAATTAAATCAACATTTGGTGTGAGCATCCTTTGTGTTTAAAGCAGCTTTTGCCCTAGGTGCACTTGCACATAGCTTTGCAGGTCTCTTGAAGCATCTTGGAGAACAAAAATCTCACTGGATTATTACAATTAATGGCAAAATGAATGTTTGGAAATAGAAACTGATATTTCCTACTGACACACTACAGCAAAAGATAGAAATAACTGACTTAAAACCAAGAGACTGTTCTAATAATTTTGGCCACCACTCTCTTTCTCTCTATCTACACACACACACACACACACACACACACACACACACACACACACACACACACACACACACACACACACACACAGAGAGAGAGAGAGAGAGATATTATAAATATATATTTTATAAATACATAATTTAAATGTTAAAAAATAAGAATATTACTAACAATATCTAAATGACATCTATTATTTATTTGTTTATTTATTACTTTATATAGAATAAAATAAAAATACATTTAAAAGTGGTTGCTACAACACACACAATAGCGTTTTAGTGCAACGTTAATAAATAAAAAAATCTAGGATTTTTTTTAGTGTTGTCAAACGATTAATCGCATCCAAATAAAAGTTTTTGTTTACATAATATATATGTGTGTGTCCTGTGTATATTTATTATGTATATATAAATACACACACATGCATGTATATATTTAAGAAAAATGTTACGTTTATGTATTAAATATATTTATATATAATATAAATTATATGAATATAAATATATACATATAAATACATGTAAATATTTTTTAAATATATGCTGTATGTGTGTATATTTATACATACATAATAAATATACACAATACACACTCATATAATATGTAAACAAAAACTTATTTTGGATGCAATTAATCGTTTGACAGCACTAATTAAAAAAATAAAAATTTTAACGTGGCACTAAAACGCTGTTGTATGTATGTATGTATGTATGTATGTATATATGTATGTATATGTATATGTACATATATATGTATATATGTATACATATACACACACACACACACACACACAACCCGAATTCTGGAAACGTTGGGACATTATTTAAATTTGAATAAAATGAAAACTAAAAGACTTTCAAATCACATAAGCCAATATTTTATTCACAATAGAACATAGGGAACATAACAAATGTTTAAACTGAGAAATTTTACACTTTTGTCCACTAAATGAGCTCATTTCAAATTTGATGCCTGCTACAGGTCTCAAAAAAGTTGGCACGGGGGCAACAAAGGGCTGAAAAAGCAAGAAATTTTGAAAAGATTCAGCTGGGAGAACATCTAGCAACTAATTAAGTTAACTGACATCAGGTCTGTAACATGATTAGCTATAAAAGTGATGTCTTAGAGAGGCAGAGTCTCTCAGAAGTAAAGATGGGCAGAGGCTCTCCAATCTGTGAAAGAGTGCATAAAAAGATTGTGGAATACTTTAAAAACAACATTCCTCAACGTCAAATTACAAAGGCTTTGCAAATCTCATCATCTACAGTGCATATCATCAAAAAATTCAGAGAAACTGGAGAAATCTCAAGGGACAAGTGTAAGGGACAAGGCCGAAGACCTTTGTTGGATGCCCATGGTCTTTGGGTCCTCAGACGTCACTGCATCACTCATCAGCATGATTCTGTCATTGACATTACTAAATGGGCCCAGGAATACTTCCAGAAACCACTGTCGGTAAACACAATCCACCGTACCATCTGCAGATGCCAAATAAAGCTTTATTATGCGAAAAGGAAGCCATATGTGAACATGGTTCAGAAGCGCCGTCGTGTCCTGTGGGCCAAGGCTCATTTAAAATGGACTGTTTCAAAGTGGAAAAGTGTTCTATGGTCAGACAAGTCCAAATTTGACATTCTTGTTGGAAATCATGGACGCCGTGTCTTACGGGCTCAAGAGGAGGGAGACCTTCCAGCATGTTATCAGTGTTCAGTTTAAAAGCCAGCATCTCTGATGGTATGGGGGTGCATAAGTGCATACGTTATGGGAAGCTTGCATGTTTTGGAAGGCACTATGAATGCTGAAAGGTATATAAAGTTTTTAGAGCAACATATGCTCCCCTCCAGATGACGATTATTTCAGCAGGACAATGCAAAACCACATACTGCAGCTATTACAACAGCATGGCTTCATAGTAGAAGAGTCCGGGTGCTGAATTGGCCTGCCTGCAGTCCAGATCTTTCACCGATAGAGAACATTTGGCGTATCATTAAACGAAAAGTATGTCAAAGACGACCACGAACACTTCAGCAACTGGAAACCTATATCAGGCAAGAATGGGACCAAATTTCAACACCAAAACTCCACAAACTCATAACCTCGATGCCCAGACATCTTCAAACTGTTTTGAAAAGAAGAGGAGATGCTACACCATGGTAAACATGCCCCCGTCCCAACTATTTTGAGACCTGTAGCAGGCATCAATTTTGAAATTAGCTCATTTTATGCATAAAATTGTAAAATTTCTCAGTTTAAACATTTGTTATGTTATCTATATGCTATCTTATGTAAATAAAATATTGGCTCATGTGATTTGAAATTCCTTTAGTTATCATTTTATTCAAATTTAAAAAAAGTCCCAACATTTCCGGAATTCGAGTTGTATATGTATATATAAATATATCAGATATAATTTTTTTAATCTGAATGCAAAAACAATTGAGATTAAAGGTGAATAATGAGCACTGAATCACATAAATATCATCTTCCTTATGAAGGATTTTTGATCCTTTTTGGAGCTTGACAGCTGTGGGCACTAAACTGTCCTTGTATGGAAAACATTCCTCAAAATATCTGCTAATGTTTCAACATCAGGGTAAGTAAATAATGACAGAATTCATCTTTAAACATTTACAGATCAAGTATGAGATGGCATCAGAGTTATTCTGGGAAATCCAGTGTGAACCGAGAGAAAGTTTCACTGTTTGCTTGTTGACAGGAGAGATAAACAGCAGCTGAAGAAGGCTGTGATGAGAGGCAGCTCCACGGCCCTTAATGAGCTCCAGCGCACAAGCAGCTGGACGAACGAGTGAAAAACAGACGTACGTGCCAGAGAGCACAATGCAGACGTGTGTCACGTGACCGCTGATTACTCCAAAGACCGCATTCATCTTTAATGACATGCATTGTTGAGTTCCTCCCTGATCCAGTTGTCTATTCTTCAAATGGAATTTCTGAGGTAATCAATCACAAAGATGCCACTGAATTTATATGAACCATAATGAGGCTCCTACCATTGCATTATGACAGTGTTTCAGACTTTTAGTAGTCATACAGTGGCCCCAAAAGCATTTGGACATTTAACCACTTAAAGACAACATAAAACGTTGTTTATAACTGATTTTACCCAACATAGATGTGAAAAAATGTTGAGCGGGAGCTAATTTTAACAACTAAATTAATTGAACCGTGAAAAGAGTGAGTTACATACAGAATGGAGTACAGTGGATAAAAATAAGATAGATTCCTGCAAATAAATATTTAGATTACAAAATTTGGATAAAAGATTACAAAGACAAAAATGCTTTCATTGGAATAATATGAACCAATGAATCAATCAAAATAACATGATCAGTAATGTGTATTAAATAGAAAATACAGTTAAATATGACTGTACAAATATCTCAAATTAAAGACAAATTTGGGGTCGGTAAGATTTTTTTCAGTGTTCTCTTGTGCTTACCAATTTTATTTGATGCATTTACTAGATCAAAAATACAATACAAATACTAATATTAGGAAATAATACTACAATTTAAAAACACTTTTCTACTGGAATATATTTAAAAGAGCCAGTGATTGCATGCTGAATTTTCAGCATCATTACTCCAGTCTTCAGTGTCACACGATACCTTCAGAAATAGTTCTAATATGCTGATTTGCTGCTCAAGAAACATTATTAATTATTATTATTATTATTATTATATCAATGTTAAAAACACTTTATTTTTTTTTTTTTTGGATTCTCTGATTAAAATTATTATTTTTTAAATCTTACTGACAACAAACTTTTGAATGATAGTGTATAAATAAAACATTAAATATTAAAAAAAAAAAAAATAATAAAAACAAAGTTAAAACAAGTGGCATCTGCAAGCAAATCATGCTGACCTGTTCTCAAAATGAACTTTTCCCAAATTATTTTATCATTTGAAACTCCATTAAATAAATAAATAAATAAATAAATAAACAAATAAATAAATAAATAAATAAAATTTAATGTAGCATTTCTGCTAAAAATATGTAATTAAAAATACGGCTCAGTTACTGAATATGAGACATTTGAGGTTTGGGGTTTGTGTGTCTTTAAACCCAAATGTATGACTTTTACTGGCTGTTGCACACATCTAGCATATAGTTAGTGGGTAATGTGCCATTTTTGGTCATGTTACACGCCATCAGTTTAGGAGTTCTGGGCATCAGAGAGAAGATGTTTGACAGCTGTCAATCATCTGTTTACGCTTTAACTTCTATAAACAGCACTGCTTCTGTCTTAACCAGTCCTCCGTCAACTCATATTAGTTGAGTGTTCACTCATACACGCAGTGGTCTGGAGCGAACCAACTCAAGTGCTTCCTCACCCTAGAGTATGTCTGTCAGATCAGCCTCAGGTAGATCTAAAAACAGACACATGTCAATCAAAAGTCCTACCTGAGCATCTGGCCATTTCAGGCCAACCAAGATTCCCTCAAAAACAACAAAAGCCAGCGGCTCGAAATCACGCAAACGTGGTTAAAATTAGCCCCTGTCCGTTTTACATTCAGTCCGGGTCGAGATCCCAGCTGAGTGTCTGTCCGTGTCTCTCTCAGGTCCTCCTCCTACACACCACATTTCCATAAGAATGCATTGCGCTCTGCATATCAATCCGAACTCTTAATTAAAGAGCTGCTATATTCCTGCTGGCGTCACATATGCGGGAAGTGCGCAGTAGACCCTTTCTCCCCGTTCTGATGGCCATTTGGAAAGCAAATGAGGGAAGTGATCACAGCCCGGACGTGGCACGCACATTTGAGGGACACCTGATGGAGAACATCAGTAAACACTCGAATTTATGCAGCCAAGTGTGCGTAAAAAAATGTCAGCACATGTTCGCTATCATATGCAAAATCTATTAGTTTGAAGCATAACACATTAAGTAACGTAAAATAAGTTGTTCCGTGAACTATGTTGTGCACTTGGAAATATAAAAACAATTTATATTAAATAAAAACAATTACTCCATACAAAACACAATCTACAAAACATGTTTTGTTTACTAAATAGAAATGCTGGTGTATACAAACAAAACGATAATATACACAATTTAAACAAATATTTTAAACTATAACGAAAGCTATTTTATTTTTTGTTGTGTCTAAACAAAAGACGAGTCCTTTCATAAGGAGATGAATTTATCTCCAGCCTTTTGGGTCTGGAACTTTGCTGAAGAATGTTTCCTTTTAGATGTTTCAGCTTGAAACATTGGATGAAACAGAAAAGTCCTTTTTTATAATGTCTGCCAGTTTCGGTTCCACTTCTGACAACAAGCCAACCAGGTGCTGGACCTGTAGATGAGATGAGAAAAGACGAGAAGCGCTGTGATCACTGAGGGCCTGTAGGAGCAGTGAGAAGGACAAAAAAAAAGAAAAAGGAGAAGAACGTACCGCCGTTATATGTTGAGGTACGAGGGTGCCAACAGCAGACACACAGCTTCTCTCTGTCAAACACCCTTCCTTGACTATGGGTGACAACAGATCATGAAGATTAAAGGGAATTTTCAATAAATTAATATGTAATATATTTAACATTTGTATGTTTTAATTTAGTAATTTTTACATTTACTTTATATTTTCATAATATAAGACAATATGTTTTTTTAGAATGTACTTTTAGAATATACTATATATATTAATTTAAAATTTTATAATTTATTATTTTTTAAACATCACATTTTTATAATATAATGTAACCATAATATATTTTAAATTAGAATTTAATAATTTACGTTTTTTGAAATCCATTGGTTTTCTGGAAAAAAAAAAGAAAAAAAGAAAAAGAAAAAAAAAAAAGAAGCACGTTCTGTTAGAATTTTACAGTCAAATAAACAAATTATGTGAAAATTACCAATTTTACCCTCAGGTCTTAAAGTGTTAAGTTGCAAAATTTAATTTTTATTTTTAATAATATAATATAGAATATATAATACTTTAATAAATTATACATTTATAATATACTTTTTTACATTTAATGTATACTTAATATATTTTTTATTTATATTTTTATAATATAGTATAATTTAGTATATAATATTTTAAATTAGAATGTAATCATTTATTATTTTGTAAATTTGATAGCTTTAAATTTCAGTTTAATTTAAATTTTAGTGCTGTCAAACGATTAATCGCATCCAAAATAAAGGTTTTTGTTTACATAATATATGTATGTGTGCTGTGCATATTTACATATAAATACACACACATGCATGTATATATTTCAGAAAAATAGGTTGTTTATATATTAAATATATTTATTTATAATATAAATTATATGAATATAAATATAGACGTGTAAATATTTTCAAAATATATACATGCATATGTGTGTATTTATGTATACATAATAAATATACATAGTACACACACATATATTATGCAAACAAAATCTTTTATTTTTGATGTGATTAATCGCGATTAATCATTTGACAGCACTAAATATAATATATTATAATACGGTCTCAAGTTAGAATTTAATAATTTATTGCTATTTTGTAAACTGGATAGCTGCCAGTTTCACCTTATTCAGTTGCGAAAGGACGGCTGAGAGGAACTCAGCTGTGGTTTTGACTAAAGCTTTGAGCTGTTCATCTTCCTCTTGCTTCACTTCTTCTTTCTGACTCTCTTCCGATTCAGAGTTTCCAGCTGTTCGGCTCTGACGCCATTCAGCACTGAACTGCAGAATGCGAATAAGACTTCCTAATAATTCTGTACCTGTTAAGAATAAACACACATTATGAAATTGAAACAGCAATATAATAGCAAACCTTAAACAAACACCACAATGCCTCTCATGAAGCAATGAATCTGATATGCTAAAAGTGTGTGTTTCGTACTGATTTCTGTCTGCAGGCTGGAGTGTAAGGCGAGCGCTGGGGCCAGGAGAGCTTTCTGCTCCTGCAGGATGAGAGGAGGATCGTCCGCTTGACATAAATCCTCACATACGATTTTACACACAAACATCCACTCTGCATGACCACAAGCTCCATCTGATACTGTACACAAGATAAAAACAAGAAATCATTGCATATACCTTTTCTATGGACAGTCATAAAAATTTATAAATATTTGTTAATCAGATATAAGATCTTTTTAATCATAATTTTATTTATCATTGTTTTTATATTAGATCTAATTTAATTAAAATGTTTTAAGGATGTATTAAATTGATCAAAAATAGCAGTAACGACATTTATAATGTTACAAAAGATTTCTATTTTAACGAAATGCTGTTTTTGACTTAGAACGATTTCTGAAGGATCATGTGACACTGAATAATAGAGTAATGAGGCTGAAAACTCAGCTTTGCATCACAGAAATAAATTACATTTTAAAATACATTACAATAGAAATCAGTTATTTTAAATTGTAATAATATATTTCACAATATTACAGTTTTACTGTGTTTTTGATCAAATAAACACAGCCTTGGTGAGCAGAGGACACTGACTCTCAGGAGAAGGAACATCAATGTATAGCTCAAGTGATTATGTTATTGCTCCTAAAAAAAATGCTTACTAAATAATACATGAATTTTCAGGGTCAGTAAAGGTCAGTGTGTGTGTGTTTGTGTGTGTGTGTCTCACCCAGAGCCTGCATGCCCTCCTCTACTATAGTCAGAAGCTGGAGTGAGTGAAGATACACTTCAAGAGCCTCTGGACTTTCTGACCTACAACACAAAAATTTGAATGAGCCTAAATTCATATTTCAAAAACAACACTGATCTGATTCAGATAGAACATCTTCTCTTACTCTAGCAGCAGACAGAGGAATAGGTTGGTAAATGCCTCGGACAGACAGACGAACAGTAGGTCACATCACCTTAATTAACATCTCTTACCTAAGCTTATCCACCAGCTCCCCAACCTTAACCAGCAAATCCACTGCAGACAGAGATACACTTTAGTGTCCCAATACTTGAGAGGCACAGTTATCTGTTTGATAAACTTTTATCTAAGATTAATTTAAACTAGCATTAAAACACACCAAATGTATGCATTTTAAAATTCTGTTTTGATTTTAACATAAATGTCAATTAATTAAAGTAAAATATATTTCTTAAATGTTAGCTTTGACGAATTTAAAACTTTAAATGAAAATATAACCTTTATTATATATTATTTTATACATTAACATTTTAAGAATTACCTAAAGAAAGTTATTATTATAAAGAAATTAACAAATTATTTCTCTTTAATATATACTTATCAATAACTACAAGCCAACATTTGGTCACAAAATAGCTAGTGAAAAAAAATTAATAAACAAAAGTTAATAAAATGGTTAATAATAATAATAATAATAATAATTATTATTATTATTGTTTATTGCTAAAACACAAAACACACACAAATAAATAAAAAATAAATATGAACTGATATTCAATTAACTGAAGCACTTTTTAATGTCATCTTTTTAGTGAATTTAAAATATGAAATTAACAGAAATATTAACTATTATATATTATTTACATAATACATATTAACAATAATAAAAAGGTGAAAGTTATTAATTAGTAGTAGTAGCAGTATAAATGTGTAATTAATATTCATTGCTAAAAAACAAAAATCACACATGAAAAAAAAATAAATATGCATAAGTTTGGGGGGAAAAAAACAAAAATTGCTGCTTAATTTCTTAAGAGTTTCAGGCACTTTTTGTGCCTATTTGTTGAAAGCAACATTTGTAAACGTCACTGACCATTGGTGGAGCTGCTCATGATGAAACACAGACTGCCGCACACCTCCGGCTGCTGCCGTATCCTCTCCAGCCACAGAGGGGCAACATCAGGCTGAGACAGGCACGTTAGCAGGAGCCTGAGGAAGCCACAGTGTTGCAAGCATGTATTGTATAAGTTGTCTTCGAATTTTGTAACAGGGCTTTATCAGCACTGACCTGCAAGTCTCCAAGAGCGTAGGTGGATCATTGTCCCCGAGCAGCAGAAGTAATACAGAGCTGAGATATACAGAGAACATGTCAGACTTGAATTAGTAGTATTGTATTTACAAAAGTAGCTGAATTATTCTGAAGTTAACAGAGAGTTACCATAGGTCAGAGTTCTGGCTGAGAGATACACATGTGTCATGGAAACAGGCCATATTACCCAGAATTCCTACACAGATTTCCTGTAACAGAAGCTCTGAGTAATTATATGAAGTCATAAGCAAACAAACATTATGTAAAGCAGTTACAGTGGTAAAATGTCTTACAGTGAGCCGTGGACTACGTGACTTTGTGATCACACCCAGCAAGATGTCTGGAGCTTTGAACTCCTGAAGAAAAACAGACACATCCTGGAGAGAAAACACATGTAATGTATATATAGATGGTGGGCATGGAGCAGGGGGATGAATACAGTGTGTTTCAGTTTACCTTATCCATAGCCATGTCCCAAACTTTACACAAGTCCTCCTCCAGATCATCTGTCAGTTCCTCTGAAGAATCACTCGGCCCACTTTCCTGATCTGTCACCATCTAGAAGACAATTGACGTATATATCAAGAAAGAAATGAAAGAATTGCACAGCTTCAAGAACACTTGTTTATGGATGGATGGATGGATAGATAGAATTAAAAAAGGGGGTCAAATTATATTTAATTTTGATTAAAACACATACAACACATACATATACAAAGAAAGCCAAATGATTCCATTTTATTTTTATATGTATTTTTATGTTTTATTTTATATATTTATATTTATATTTATTTTATATATTATTTATATATACAAGTTGAAAAAAAGAGTATAATATTATATATTAAATTACATTAAAATATAGTTATGCATCTAAATAAACTATAAAATTACAGTATAGATGCAATACATTATAATGTAATATAAAAAATATATATTTTAGTGACCCTTTTAGTAGTTTAAATGATGTATAAATATTATTTTTTTCTTTTTTAAATTTACTTTAGAATAATATTTATATAATTATGATAAAAATTATAAGGACTATTAAAATCAAATGGGATCAAATTATATTTAAATGCAATTAAAAATATATATATATTTTAAATGTATTTTTAATAAAACACAAATGGCATTTATTTATTTATAAGATTTATAAATTATATATCATCTTTCAATGTAACAGGTATGTTTTTATAAAAATGAAACAACATAATTAATCTGACCAGTACTTATTAAAACATCTAAAAGAAAAGTGATCATACTAAATTTTATTATATTTTAAATGATTCAAAACTTTTCATATTTTAAATTACTAAAAGTGGCAAAGATTGGTAAAGATTTAAATGGACAATTAATTAGTATTTTGGGGGCTGCACTGTGTTCTTCTTGTTTTAATATGCCTGACAAGATGCTTGTTATGTGGAGACCAATGATACAGAAGTCTAGCGTGCATGGTTATACCTGAATAAGGCGGGTCAGGGTGCTGATGAGCCAGTGTTTACTGTACACTGTCTCCCCAATAGCGTCCGCCTCCTCACCGGCCTCAGTCTCATCTTCCTCGGGTGGAGGCGATGGGTTGTGGTCCATCTCCAGCGAACCCGCAGTGGAGGATCCACAACTGTCTCATCCACCTCCTCCTCAGAGCATCT
Source organism: Spinibarbus caldwelli (assembly GCA_039654775.1). Taxonomy (NCBI): domain Eukaryota; kingdom Metazoa; phylum Chordata; class Actinopteri; order Cypriniformes; family Cyprinidae; genus Spinibarbus; species Spinibarbus caldwelli. The sequence continues at coordinate 7,906,857 of CM077264.1, forward strand.
GTCTTTGTGCTCTGATGAAATCAATACATGACATAAAAGCATGAGGGATGAGATAAGATGCATGCATAAACCTCCAATACACAGCATAAAACATATGCATGCAAAAAAATAAATAAATAAAAAATAAAGTCAGATAAAGTATAAATGTATGCACAAACATCATGCACAGAAAATGCATACAAAACTTGCATGACTACATGTATGCATTAACTTTTCATTCATTCATGCAAAGCCTGACCTAAATGCATGGAGTCCATGAAGTAAATGCGTGCATATTTACAGCAATTAATTAGCGTCAAGACACGAGTCAAACACGCTTTAGCAACATAAGTGTGAAATGCAAACTTACAAAAACCAGTTACATTCGAAAGGTTTTGCAGGTTTACTTATATAATACCGCTTCAACAACGTGGCAAATATTGAATTATTAAAATAAACATTCACTGCAGAGAGGATCAACACTAGCCTAATAACCCACATAATGAGTTTTCATAACCAACGCTAAAATTCTCCGAAATATCAATTCGAAAAATGAATTTTAAGCTTCATGGTTTAACGTTTTGAATAAGCACATAAAAGTGAATACTTTCGCTCACAACTCCACAAAGTATGATGGGAAAGAATAAGGAAAATAAAAGTGGATAGAATGGCAGCTGCACAAACATCTAAACATAACTGGGCGGAGTTTGTGTCCCGCTTTGAGTAAATAGTATTTTTCATATTTCTGCTCTGCAACCAGGGCCGTACCCACCATTGAGGTCCCCGAGGTCCGGACCTCGGTATTTTTCCAATAACAGAAGTTGTAAAATAATTACTTTATATTAATTCTCCTTTGGTGCTGCAAGTTTAAAAAGCCAAGGTAACAGATGTTCTCATCTGAGATGCCTCAGCGGTAGGGGTGTGCGATATATAGTCTGCGATAATATCGTAATTGTTGTTGTCGATGTGCGATTTGACATGATCGAGTATTTTGCAAAAACCATTCAAAACACCCCTACAGAGAGCACGCATACATTATAGTGCGCGTGCGCATTTAGAGTGCGTTCTTTCACTGCATGATTCAGTCTGTTAAAATACATTTAGAATGATCACAAATTCAAGACATGGGGGAAGATAATGTATATATTTATACCACTTCATATAGTTAATCAATTTCACACGAAAGTGCCATTTTTCTCCAAAAATGATCATGATTACATGTGATATTGATTTTTTACAACAGCTCAGTAAACAAAAAGTTAATTAAGAGACTTACGTTTTAGATACTATGCCTGTTTTTGCTCTATTTCGCCAACAAAAATAACTCAAAACACAGCCCCAGTGGTGTTTTGCGTCTCTGAGCAACATGACGGGGATTCGTTCCTGGATGAATTTCGATTTTCCCCCGCTTTTTTTTTTTTATGTTTTAAATCATTTCAAATATCAGTTTTTAACGTTTTATTTTTAATATATCAAAACATTATTTATGCATTTGTAATTGCAGTTAAATGCATTCATGTCTTGCATTAAACAGTGTGTAAATACATCTAAATGTCATTTCAGATGCAGCTTCTGTGTTGATTTGATTTGCTTGGTAACAGCCCAAATGTCTTATTATTCTAATTCACTGATTAAATGTAAGAATTTGACTCAAAAGATAATGGACAATTTTAGAAAAAATGGCTTTATAAAGGTAAAAATGCCCATAAAATATAAAAATCGGTTTAAACTTATTAGAAAAGATTAATTTCTGTCAGTGTGAATTAAAATTATAAAAAAATTATATTCATGTTTAATCATTTTAGACACTTGATTTTACTGAAGGCTACCAGGATAATTATAACTTGAGTTTATTAAATTCATAAACATAAACTATATCTTCTCTATTTCCAGTTTGTAGCGTGGATCATTCATTGCAACATTTAATCTGATTCTCATGTTTACGAATCCGTTATCTTGAAAAATAATTTATGCTACTACTGCCTACTGACTTGGTTTTAAACCAATATTATTATCCAATTTATGAGCCTTAAAACATGTTAAAATGCACACATGTAAGTCAGGAAAACCCTATCACTCTCCATTTTGGGACCTCGGTATTTAGAAAAACCTGCGTACGGCCCTGTCTGCAACATTTTATTTATTTATTTATTTTTAATTCAGTGTCTGTAAATGTTTAAGTGTAATTATGTAGCTATATACCTATTAGGCTATTAGAACAGGACGGAAGCACATTTTCACAAGGCACGAATCTGATTAGGCTAAACTGGTGCTTTAATATTGTCTTTGGTCGGATTTCTGTATGTCAGTCACCAGTTCTCGACATGAATATTTAAACGGCTACAATAATTTTTATTTTTATTTATTTTTTTTTTTTTACTGTAAAATGCCTCTATGGGACAAAAAACATGATTTGAATGCGGGTTAATGAGGGTTTCTGAGCCTCCATGCGCCCCCTGGAGGAAGATTCCTTGTTGTCGCTTTAAAATGGTTACAGCTTTTGCTGTCAAAAGATAATCTCTCTCACACTATGTGTTTTATATCTTTATCATAAATTGACTAATGACCTAAAACAGTGCAGAATATTTCTTATATTTCCTGTTTTACTCAGTAACTTTAAACTTTTTCACGTTTCAGTGTAGCCTCAGACTTCTGAACTCCACTGTACAAAGTAAGCTAATGTCCATTTCTGTAGGCCTGTGTTACATTCAGATTTGATATGGAGTGTAAATGATTGTAAACTGTACAAATCCAAGGTTTTGTCCTCAACTCGACGGTTATATTATACTCTTTTCCCTCTTGAACTCAGTATCTAATAATCGAGGCAATGTACTGCAGTCTTAAACTGTACATACACAACATATATGTCAAATGAGGTAGTGTCAATAGAAACTAGAGGCAGTCGTGTTGGTTTATCTAATCAATGTTTTATGTTTGTTCCCTCCTTGTGCCAACAACGTGCCCGGTTTCATGAAGGCATTTTCTGAAGAACAGCTGTTTCTTAGACTGCCTGCCAACACTTGCTTTGTGGTGTTACAAAAAAGTTGGAGCCATCATCTCACTTTACATACATGTGCATCAAACCTGATGTTTGCCTTTGGAGGAACTTTTGTATAGTGGCAGAGAGAATGCTTCAACTGAAAAAACAAACAAACATACAAGTAGAAAAAAAAAATTGTTCTTCCATCGAGGAAGTATAAGTTACATCCTGCACTGGCCACTGTCACACCAAATCAATGTGAGAACATTGCACCCCTGTTGATTACAAATATACTCATTTTTTGTTCTTATGAGTTCTCAGATGAACTGTATTAGAGTCATACTGTCATACTTAACATAATATTTCATAAGACCTCCTTTCTGAAGACCTAACAATGAACAGTAATGATCAATATTAGTAAAATGTTAAAATGGGGAAAAAAAAGGATAACATCTTTGCAAATTAAGACTAATATAAGCTCGTACTCAGTAGGGACAATCTAGTTGGTACCAAATGTTGATTTGTAGTTATTGTAGTTATATATACGCTTATATTTCCCATAAATTAAATAATTATTATTATTTTTTTCCTTTGGCAACAGGATTGAGAAATATCATGTCTTGAGTTAAAGTCAGCTGAGTTTATTAATTTTTCTACACTCTAAAAAAAAAGGTTCTTCAGCGGTTCTTTGGGGAGGTTGAGGTGCTATATAGCACCACTACCGTATAAAGAACCTGTTAAGCACCTGTATGGTTCTTCAGTGGTTCTTCAGCGGTTCTTCAGTGGTTCTTCAGCGGTTCTTCAGTGGTTCTTCAGTGGATCTTCAGTGGTTCTTCAGTGGATCTTCAGTGGATCTTCAGTGGTTCTTCAGTGGATCTTCAGTGGATCTTCAGTGGATCTTCAGTGGTTCTTCAGTGGATCTTCAGTGGTTCTTCAGCGGTTCTTCAGTGGTTCTTCAGTGGATCTTCAGTGGATCTTCAGTGGTTCTTCAGTGGATCTTCAGTGGATCTTCAGTGGTTCTTCAGTGGTTCTTTGGGGTGGTTGAGGTGCTAGAGCACCACTACTGTATAAAGAACCTGTTAAGCACCTGTATGGTTCTTCAGCGGTTCTTCAGTGGTTCTTCAGTGGATCTTCAGTGGATCTTCAGTGGTTCTTCAGTGGATCTTCAGTGGTTCTTCAGTGGATCTTCAGTGGTTCTTCAGTGGATCTTCAGTTGTTCTTCAGTGGTTCTTCAGTGGTTCTTTGGGGTGGTTGAGGTGCTAGAGCACCACTACTGTATAAAGAACCTGTTAAGCACCTGTATGGTTCTTCAGCGGTTCTTCAGTGGTTCTTCAGTGGTTCTTCAGTGGATCTTCAGTGGTTCTTCAGTGGATCTTCAGTGGATCTTCAGTGGTTCTTCAGTGGATCTTCAGTGGTTCTTCAGTGGATCTTCAGTGGTTCTTCAGTGGATCTTCAGTGGATCTTCAGTGGTTCTTCAGTGGATCTTCAGTGGATCTTCAGCGGTTCTTCAGCGGTTCTTCAGTGGATCTTCAGTGGTTCTTCAGTGGTTCTTCAGTGGATCTTCAGTGGATCTTCAGTGGTTCTTCAGTGGATCTTCAGTGGATCTTCAGTGGTTCTTCAGTGGATCTTCAGTGGATCTTCAGTGGATCTTCAGTGGTTCTTCAGTGGATCTTCTGTGGTTCTTCAGCGGTTCTTCAGTGGTTCTTCAGTGGATCTTCAGTGGATCTTCAGTGGTTCTTCAGTGGATCTTCAGTGGTTCTTCAGTGGATCTTCAGTGGATCTTCAGTGGTTCTTCAGTGGTTCTTTGGGGTGGTTGAGGTGCTAGAGCACCACTACTGTATAAAGAACCTGTTAAGCACCTGTATGGTTCTTCAGCGGTTCTTCAGTGGTTCTTCAGTGGATCTTCAGTGGATCTTCAGTGGTTCTTCAAGTGGATCTTCAGTGGTTCTTCAGTGGATCTTCAGTGGTTCTTCAGTGGATCTTCAGTTGTTCTTCAGTGGTTCTTCAGTGGTTCTTTGGGGTGGTTGAGGTGCTAGAGCACCACTACTGTATAAAGAACCTGTTAAGCACCTGTATGGTTCTTCAGCGGTTCTTCAGTGGTTCTTCAGTGGTTCTTCAGTGGATCTTCAGTGGTTCTTCAGTGGATCTTCAGTGGATCTTCAGTGGTTCTTCAGTGGATCTTCAGTGGTTCTTCAGTGGATCTTCAGTGGTTCTTCAGTGGATCTTCAGTGGATCTTCAGTGGTTCTTCAGTGGATCTTCAGTGGATCTTCAGCGGTTCTTCAGTGGATCTTCAGTGGGTCTTCAGTGGTTCTTCAGTGGATCTTCAGTGGTTCTTCAGTGGATCTTCAGTGGTTCTTCAGTGGATCTTCAGTGGTTCTTCAGTGGTTCTTCAGTGGTTCTTTGGGGTGGTTGAGGTGCTATAGAGCACCACTGCCGTACATAAAGAAGCCATTAAGCCAGCCATTAAGTTTTTTAACTGTGTTTACACTTGGATGGGATTAATGCAGAACACAAATTCTAAGTATGGGTTACAATACTTGCCTACACCTCACTTCATTATACTCCAAATTTTGTAATCACAGTAAATTAAACTTAGTTTACTAATTGTACATCAGATTTTAATTTATAATATATATATATATAGAAGAAACAAGAAGAAGGTGTTAAATCCGGGACATTTACGTACTTTGCGCGCCTAAACGGGCTGAAACTTTTCTCACAGTCGCCATTTTCTTTGACCCGCGAATCACGACGCGGAGCACACGAGGACGGAAAATACAGAGATTAACGTTAAGTGTTTTATGTTATTCACACAGTATTAATTTTATAACGTCACATTTTTTTAGAATGATATTTCTGTGTTGTGTGCGCGGCTCGCGGTGCGGAGCTGAGGAGGAGGTTGCTTTTTAACAGGAAAACACTGAAAGTAAGTGTTTTATCTCATTTACAATATGTATTTTATAACATATTGATTTATAGTGATATTTATATGCTGTGCGTGTTTAAACGGCCGAAACTTTTCTCTCAGACACATTTCCTTTGACTCGCGGTGCAGACACAGTTTTAACAGAGACAACACCAAAAGTAAGTGATTTACCTCATTCACAATATGTATTTATAACATCATATTGTTTTACAAAGACATTTATGTGATGTGCGCTCCTAAACTTTTCTCAGATAGACATTTGCTTTGATTCACGATGCGGAGCAGGCAGAGGTTACTATTATCAACAAAAGACCTAAAGTAAGTGTTATACCTCACTTACAATGCTTTTTGTAACATCATATTGACAAATCAAACTGTTGTAAACTTGCATGCCTCGTGACCAAATGTCATATCATATCATGAAGCTTGTACATTGAGTTATTTTGATGTCGATTTACTGGATTTGAGTGCTATTTTTTAATTATTCATTTGAAATAACTCTTTACAGTATACTCAAACTTTCTATATTGAGTGAGTTAAAAAAAAAAAATAAAAAGTGATTTTGTCACCTCATAAGATATGACACATGACTTACATAAGCTGCTTTTAAATTTTAAGTTTTTGTGGGTGCTTTTTTAAGAATGTGTTTTGTGTTCATCAAAAGTGAGTTACATGGGTTTGGAATTACATTTTGAGTAAATTATTCATCTAATGTCGTTACAGATGGTTCATACTGGAATAACTGAAAAATCAAAAGGAAATTTGTTTGAGTATAAAATCATCAGTACATTGTCAAGTTGGTTGAAAAGAAATCTTGTTAACATTTTTGGGACAAATAACAGACATGGGTAAGCCACATTTCCATATTTAAGATTATTGATTGTCATGCATAACTTTTTGATCATTAATATTTGTTATTTGCCTAATAATAATTAGAAGTCTGGACTCTTTCTAGTAGGGCTGCCCTCGACTAAAGATTTTCTAAAGACTGTTTTTTTTTTTTTTTTACATTTTATTGACAGCCCCCATTTTTAACAATTTAACTACCCCAATCGGTTGATGCTGGAGAAAATTAACAAAGCATCAGGGAACATCTGCCTGGGGCAGTTGTGGCCTAATGGATAGCGAGTCGGGCTTGTAACCCGAAGGTTGTGGGTTCGAGTCTCGGGTCCGGCAGGGAATACCACAACTGAGGTGAGACCCTTGAGCAAGGCACCAAACCCCCAACTGCTCCCCGGGCGCCACAGCATTGGCTGCCCACTGCTCCAGGTGTATGTTCACTGCTGTGTGTATGCACTTGGATGGGTTAAATGCAGAGCACAAATTCTGAGTATGGGTCACCATACTTGGCCACACACCACTTCCCTTTCCCCCTTTCCTTTCCTGTAATGAAGGAGGAAACAGAGAAGCTTAGACCAAACGTAGAGCTCCTCAAAGAAAGGATGGCGCTGATAAAATGCTATCGGACAAATTTTGTGTCCACATATTCTTGTGTTTGAGTTCTTGTGTTTCATACTGGCCAAAATGCTCAGTACGGTAGTGTGTTAATTGGCTCCTTATTTAATTGTATGAGTTATGACTATATTTTAATATGTCTTTCCCCCTTTGCCTTCCTCTTAACATAAGCTCCTTTTGGATCTGTGAGACCACGCCAATGTTGATGTGGACCAACAAATTCTCACACAGCTCTCTGTAATGACACCACGAGTCCTTCAAGTTTTGCAGAGACCTCTGAAGGAGAAGTTCACGTGCATGATTGATGACTGAAGATGGCAGACTGAAAAAAGGTAATTAAATCATTACTGCTTAGTTTTTCATTGTGCCACTGACTGACACCCTACCTCTCTGCCTGAGATCATACCTGTCTTTTTTCCTGTGTTTATCTGTCTTACACACAGTAATGGATGTAAAAAAACAAAAAAACAAAACAAACAAAAAAAATGGGTAAAAGCATCCACCATGTTATGTTAATCTAATGAGGTTATTTTGTTTAAAGGCTTACAGTTGGAAGCAGCTATTCTGCTCTTGCCTGCTCTGTTCAAGGAGGACCCGGGGCTGCTGTTTGAAGTTGAGGTGAGCCATGAACAGTTGACTACAGTGTATGAAACACAATCTAATCAAAGCACTACACTTATTGCACATTTTGTTATTCAGATGATTTCAATGCAAACATTAGTTTTTTGTTTGTTGGTCTACACAAACTATGCTATCAAACTGAAGAGAAATTTTGTTAATTTTCAGTTCATGGCCAAAAGTATTTGAGCATTTGTATGACAGTAGTTAAAAGTAATTTAACTCACAAGGTTTGCCTTGCAAATAAATGCTATTATTCCCTCTCCCCCAGGGCCACTCTCAAACCAGCCCATCCAATGTATGACCACATTGTGCTCACGTTGGATGGACAGTTAATCACAGAGGAAAGCGAGGACATCTCGACGGCACTGGGACTCCTCCTGTAGCAGCGGTTCTCAATTCCAGTCCTGGCAACCTGCCCCCACATGTTGTACATGTCTTACAGAAATGTTAGTACACTGTTGACAGTGAAAGAGTGAAATATACTGTAGTACTTCAGAGTGTACAACTTATTTTGCACATGATTGTGTATTATTAATTTTCAGTAATTTCACTCACTCACTATTAAAGGGATACTCCACCCCAAAATGAAAATTTTGTCATTAATCACTTACCCCCATGTCGTTCCAAACCTGTAAAAACTTTGTTCGTCCTCAGAACATAATTTAAGATATTTTAGATGAAAACTGGGAGGCTTGTGACTGTCCCATTGACTGCCAAGTAAATTACACTGTCAAGGCACAGAAAAGTATAAAAAACATTGTCAAAATAGTGCATCTGCCATCAGTGGTTCAGTCTGAATTTTATGAAGCGACGAGAATACTTTTTGTAAGCAAAGAAAATAAAAATAACGAATTTATTCAATAATTCGTCTCCTCTCTGTCTCTTCGCATCACCGTAGCACCATTTTGGAGAATACAGCTGGACGCAAACTACGTACACTATTCTGTGTCAGCCGTGATACGTTTTCTACGTGCATTTACGCTTTGATTTGAACCAAAACAGCTCATCCTTGTGGTGCGGTAGACACAGGAAAGGGGGAAAGGGAAGTGGTGTGTGGCCAAGTATGGTGACCCATACTCGGAATTTGTGCTCTGCATTTAACCCATCCAAGTGCATACACACAGCAGTGAACATGCACCTGGAGCAGTGGGCAGCCAATGCTGCGGCGCCCGGGGAGCAGTTGGGGGTTTGGTGCCTTGCTCAAGGGTCTCACCTCAGTTGTGGTATTCCCTGCCGGACCCGAGACTCGAACCCACGACCTTCGGGTTACAAGCCCGACTCTCTGTCCATTAGGCCACGACTGCCCCGTACAGAATAGTGTACGTAGTTTGTATCCAGCTATATTCTCCAAAATGGCGCTACGGTGATGCGGAGAGACAGAGAGGAGACAAATTATTGAATAAAGTCGTTATTTTTATTTTCTTTGCATACAAAAAGTATTCTCGTCGCTTCATAAAATTCAGATTGAATCACTGATGGCAGATGGACTATTTTGACGATGTTTTTATACTTTTCTGTTCCTTGACAGTGTAATTTACTTGGCAGTCAATGGGGACAGTCACAAGCCTCCCGGTTTTCATCTAAAATATCTTAAATTGTGTTCTGAGGACAAACGAAGCTTTTACGGGTTTGGAATGACATGGGGGTAAGTGATTAATGACAAAATTTTCATTTTGGGGTGGAGTATCCGTTTAATGTTAAAAAGACTAGATTTTCCAAATAAAGTAAAGAACTAATGTAGGCCTAAGACCGTAGGCGAAAAAGTTACCTGATTACAGGGCTACAGTGTATATACTGTATATGTAAACCAGGACTCTTTCTTCTTCAAAAATGTACATATTTCAAGCTTGTTGCATTATTTTGTATGTGTATAAAACAACAACTCCCCGTATATTGTGATGTTGTATATGTATATTCCCTGGCTTGTCAGCACTCATTTTATTTGCTGCTGAAAGAAATAAATTAAAAGGTCCCTATTATTAAAATCCAAAGAACCACTGTTGAACACCATTTTTGAGAAAAAGTGCTTTATGGCACCTCTTATGGTTCTAAATAGCACCATTTGAAAAAGTGGTTCCCTTATGATTACGAGCTAAAAAACCACTTTTGGTGCTATATAGCACCTTTTTTTTTTTTTTTTTTTTTTTTTTTAAGAGTGTATAATGAATTGGATATCAGTTCAACAGACTGGTAAAATTGTCATGTTTAACCAATAAATGAATAAATAAATAAAGTAAAGTTAGCTCTGGGAAAATCTCCAACATTCATTTGCAGTAGCCATTTGATTTCATATTTTTGCATTTATTCGATGAAATTGAATACATTTGTTTTTAAGTCTACCTTAAGCATCCAATCCTTTGTGGAGCATTATAGGATAAACTCACATTCAGTACTACACTCATCTGACTGGGGTTTTCTTGGAAACCTGCGCAGGTATTCGATGTACATGAACGACTTGATGCAAAGCTGTTCCTGCTGCCAGGAGGAGAAATTCACCCTTTGACCGGTGACGCTGAAGTGTGCCAACAGCAGCAAGATCCTTCATAACTACAAATACAGAGCTGCTCATGTACTCCAGTTAAGTGTAAAGACCAGAATACCATTGAATAAAAGATCCTGCTTGACTGATTTGAACATGAACCAATAATCTGACACCCAAAGAAAACAACAATTTCAAAATATATATCCAAATATGGCAATAGTGATGATTTAAGTTGATTGTTACAGTGCATTAATGGATAAAGTTATATTGCCCCATTTATTTTATCTTTTTCTGTCTGGTTTGGTCCAGGGATGTGGTTAACTCTATTCTGTATTGGTATCTATATTTGTTACATTCTTTGGTAATGCTTGAGATAATTATGTACTTTTCCTTCCAATGAACTGAATTAAAATCACAATAAAGCATAATAAAGAGCATCAATTACTGTCCACTGGATTTTTTTTTTTTTTCCAATAAAGTCCCTGTCAATGCACTGAAATAAAACCACCAATACTTAAAAACTGGATATCTCACAATGATTAAAGTACAAAGACTTTTTTAAGATTTTAGATTTTAGAAGATTTACAGGTAATTTATTTTAAAAGTCAGCTTCTTGATCATTTAATGCTAACCATTTAACATTGTATACTTAGACATAAATAATCTCCAGTATATGGTTCCATATTTACAGTGAAAATGTAAAAATACTACAACTTTGTCCATGTTTAATTTGGATTTTGAATCTCCTGGCCACAAAAAGATATCGTCATATCCTCTGCAGTACCTACAGCTCACCTTAAGAGGCCAATGTCGTCCACCTACTGAAATTGACTTCAACATGCACCTGTCTAACAGCATTTCTCAGTCGGTTTTACACATTTCTCCAGACTCGAAACAATTATCCACACGTTCTTAATTTAACTTTTAACCTTTGGAAAGTTAAAACAAGAAAATGAAGACATCGCATGGGAGAACAACGACGCAGTGTTGTCGTGAAAAATTCAGTTTCTACGAAAAACTGTTCCAGTAGGTGGAGTATTGGCTACATGAATATTCATGAATTTACCCTATTGTGGGCGTGTCCTTGAAACAACGCACAAACGAACTTGTTTCATTGATTATTTCGAAAAGGTAACGAAGTTTCAATTTAAGCATTAACTGCAAGGTGCACAGTTAGTGTAATATGATATATAATGATATATAATAATATGATTGCAGGCACACAAATGAGTGAATATGCTATGCTAGCCTAGGCTAATCCAGATTTTTAGTCTTTGATTTTTTCTAATTTAGTTCAGATTTTTTACTCTTTCCCTAGAATTACTTTTGTACTGTTCTGAACTTGTTATGATAACCAAGGCAATGTAATGCAGGCACTATATGCAACAGTCATGTCAAATGAGGCAGTGTCAATAGAAGTTCGACGCAGTACAACCAATGTTGGTTTATCTAATCAGTGTTTTATATTTGTTCCCTCCCTTTGCCAACAATGTTGCCCGGTTTCATAAGGGTATTTTCTGAATAACAGCTGTTTCTTAAGACTGTCAACACTTGCTCTTGCAGTGTCACAAAAAAGGTGGAGCCTTTGGATCGGATCTCACTTTGCATGCACATCAAAAACCTGATGTTTGCCTTTGGAGGAGCTTTTGCTCTACTGAAGGAAGTTGTTTGATGGTTTGGGCTTGGGCTCAATATCACAAAATTATTATATTTGCTGTCAACTGAACAATGATTTACAAAGGGGGGCCTGAATTTACTTGTTGTCTGATGGCCTGCCAGCCTTCTGATTGTTCACTGTGTAAAGAAAGGAATGAAGAGCCCTGTCAATAAACTCTTCTTCTTCTTTTTTTTTTTTTAATCGCAACCTGAATTCCGGAAATTTTTAAAATTTGAATAAAATGAAAACTAAAAGACTTTCAAATCACATTAGCCAATAGTTTATTCACAATAGAACATAGAGAACATAACAAATGTTTAAACGGAGAAATTTTACACTTTTATCCACTAAATGAGCTCATTTCAAATTTGATGCCTGCTACAGGTCTCAAAAAAGTTGGCACGGGGGCAACAAAGGGCTGAAAAAGCAAGAAAGTTTTGAAAAGATTCAGCTGGAGAACATCTAGCAACTAATTAAGTTAATTGACATCAGGTCTTAGAGAGGCAGAGTATCTCAGAAGTAAAGACGGGCAGAGGCTCTCCAATCTGTGAAAGAGTGCGTAAAAGATTGTGGAATACTTTAAAAACAACGTTCCTCAACGTCAAATTGCAAAGTCTTTGCAAATCTCATCATCTACAGTGCATAACATCATCAAAAGATTCAGAGAAACTGGAGAAATCTCTGTGCGTAAGGCATAAGGCCGAAGACCTTTGTTGGATGCCCATGGTCTTTGGGTCCTCAGATGACACTGCATCACTCATCGGCATGATTCTGTCATTGACATTACTAAATGGGCCCAGGAATACTTCCAGAAACCATTGTCGGTAAACACAATCTGCCATGCTATCTGCAGATGCCAACTAAAGCTCTATCATGCAAAAAGGAAGCCATATGTGAGCATGGTCCAGAAGCGCCGTTGTGTCCTGTGGGCCAAGGCTCATTTAAAATGGACCGTTTCAAAGTGGAAAAGTGTTCTATGGTCAGACGAGTCCAAATTTGACATTCTTGTTGGAAATCACAGACGCCGTGTCCATCAGCGTTCTGTTCAAAAGCCAGCATCTCTGATGGTATGGGAGATGCATAAGTGCATATGGTATAAGCAGCTTGCATGTTTTGGAAGGCACTATGAATGCTGAAAGTTATATAAAGGTTTTAGAGCAAAATATGCTCCCCTCCAGATGACGTCTATTTCAGGGAAGGCCTTGTGTATTTCAGCAGGACAATGCAAAACCACATACTGCAGCTATAACAACAGCATGGCTTCATAGTAGAATTCAATTCAATTCAATTCAAGTTTATTTGTATAGCGCTTTTCACAATACAAATCGTTGCAAAGCAGCTTTACAGGAAATTAAGTTTCTACAATATATTTATATATTGTAGAAACTTAATATATTTAACTTATGGCGAAATTTGGTAGTTCTGTATGTTGTCTGAGGGTAGGCATCATCTGAGGTCCTCTGAGGGGTTGGCATCATCTCTTCTCAGGTGTTCTGGATCCAGACTGAAGCTTGTGTAAATCCTAGAAACAGAGAAACAAATAGAGACATAATTAGCATAGCTGCTGTTCCAACCAAGCAAAAATTATTTGTTCAATCCAAGCTAAAGAACAATAATGTGTGTTTGATCAGATATAACTGCAGTACAAGATTATGAGATGCATTATGTGAATGCTTGGCTAAAGAGATGTGTCTTTAATCTAGATTTATACAGAGAGAGTGTGTGTCTGAACCCTGAATGTTATCAGGAAGGCTATTCCAGAGTTTGGGAGCCAAATGTGAAAAGGCTGTACCTCCTTTAGTTGACTTTGTTATCCTAGGTACTACCAAAAGTCCAGAGTTTTGCGACCTTAGGGAGCGTGATGGATTGTAGCATGGTAGAAGACTAGTTAGGTACGCAGGAGCTAAACCATTAAGGGCCTTATAGGTAAGTAATAATATTTTGTAACTGATGTGGAACTTAATAAGTAGCCAGTGTAGAGACTGTAAAATTGGAGTAATATGATCATATTTTCTTGACCTGGTAAGGACTCTAGCCGCTGCATTTTGGACTACCTGTAGCTTGTTTATTGAAGATGCAGGACAACCAGATAGCAGTGCATTACAATAGTCCAGTCTAGAGGCCATGAATGCATGAACTAGCTTTTCTGCATCAGAAACAGGTAACATGTTTCGTAGCTTGGCAATGTTTCTAAGATGGAAGAATGCTGTTTTTGTAACATAGGAAATATGATTTTCAAAAGACAAGTTGCTGTCTAATATAACACCCAGATTTTTGACTGTAGAGGAAGTAACAGTACATCCGTCTAGTTGCAGATTCTGTGTACTGTTTTTTGGTCCAATAAGCAATATCTCTGTCTTATCTGAATTTAATAGGAGAAAATTATTGGTCATCCAATCTTTTACATTTTTAACACACTCTGTTAGCTTAGATAATTTAGAAGTTTCATCTGGTCTTGTTGAGATATATAGTTGAGTATCATCAGCATAACAATGGAAACTAATCCCGTATTTTCTAATAATATTACCAAGGGGCAACATTTATATTGAAAATAGCAGAGGACCTAGGACAGATCCTTGTGGTACTCCATACTTTACTGGTGATAATTGAGATGACTCCCTGTGTAAATAAACAAAGTGGAAGCGATCAGACAGGTAGGATCTAAACCATCTTAAAGCCTGCCCGTGAATACCCGTATAGTTTTGTAATCGATCTATGAGTATGTCATGATCTATAGTGTCGAACGCAGCACTAAGATCAAGTAAAACTAGCAATGAGATGCAGCCTTGGTCTGACGCAAGAAGCAAGTCATTTGTAATTTTAACAAGTGCGGTTTCTGTGCTATGGTGGGGCCTGAAACCTGACTGAAATTCTTCATAGAGATCATTTTTTTGCAAAAAAGAGCATAACTGAGCAGACATTTTCTAAAATTTTAGACATAAACGGAAGATTAGAAATGGGTCTGTAATTTGCTAGTTCGTTAGGATCTAGTTGTGGTTTTTTAATAAGAGGCTTAATAACCACCAGCTTGAATGATTTTTGGACGTGACCTAAAGATATCGATGAGTTAATAATATTGAGAAGCGGTTCTTCTGCTACAGGTAACAACTCTTTCAGTAATTTAGTGGGTACAGGATCTAATAGACATTTTGTTGGTTTAGATGCAGTGATAAGTTTATTTAGCTCTTCCTGTCCTATAGTTGTAAAGCACTGCAGTTTTTCTTTGGGTGCGATGAATGGCGCTGAAGTACTAGACGCTGCAGAATCTACATTTGTTAATGTATTTCTGATGTTATCAGTGAAGAAATTCATAAAGTCATTACTATTAAATTGTGAGGGAATATTTAGATCGGGTGGCGTCTGTTTATTTGTTAATCTAGCCACTGTGCTAAATAAAAACCTTGGATTGTTTTGGTTATTTTCTATGAGTTTGTGGATATGCTCCGCCCTGGCAGCTTTTAAAGCCTGTCTATAGTTGTACATACTGTTTTTCCATGCAATTCTAAAAACTTCCAAGTTAGTTTTTCTCCATTTGCGCTCAAGTTTATGAGTTTCTTTCTTGAGAGAATGGGTATTACTGTTGTACCATGGCGCAGTACGTTTTTCTCTAACCTTTTTCAATTTGATGGGCGCAACAGCTTCTAATGTATTAGAGAAGATAGTGCCCATGTTGCTAGTCATTTCATCTAGTTCATGTGTATTTATGGGTACACAGAGCAGTTGAGATAAATCAGATAAATCAGTAGAAGAGTCCGGGTGCTGAATTGGCCTGCCTGCAGTCCAGATCTTTCACCTATAGAGAACATTTGGTACATCATTAAACGAAAAGTATGTCAAAGACGACCACGAACTCTTCAGCAGCTGGAAACCTATATCAGGCAAGAATGGGACCAAATTTCAACACCAAAACTGAAACTCATAACCTCGATGCCCAGATGTCTTCAAACTGTTTTGAAAAGAAGAGGAGATGCTACACTGTGGTAGACATGCCCCTGTCCCAACTATTTTGAGACCTGTAGCAGGCATCAAATTTGAAATGAGCTCATTTTGTGCATGAAATTGTAAAATTTCTCCGTTTAAACATTTGTTATGTTCTCTACGTTCTATTGTGAATAAAATATTGGCTCACGTGATTTGAAATTCTTTTAGTTTAAACGTCTCAACATTTCCAGAATTCGGGTTGTACATTTATTAAAACATTCTGTTAATAATTTCATATCAGTGTTCCTTAATTTATCATATTAAGGTATACAGACATGAATCCATTTGAGCTTGCAAACTGAATTTCAAATGTATATTTATAATTATTACATGTTTATAAAATGTAATATATTTTACTGTATAATCTCCCTGTATTTCCCCATGCCTTGATTAAAATATTATATTTGAATAAAATATACTGAAAGTAGAACTTAAAAAGTGTGTGTTGTATTGCATTATTAGATGTATTTTGCAATATTTCCTTAATGAAACGTTGTCATGTTTTTTTTTTGTTTTGTTTTGTTTTGTTGCAACAACAATAGCAGTAAAGAGCCTGAAAACAAATAAAAAAGCAAAAATCAACGTTTTTATTTTGTAATTTAAAAAAAATAGTACATATATTTAGGATACATAAATTAGTAGCTTGGAAATTCTACTTTAAATTCTTAAAATAAGTAAGCTTTCAATGATAAATATTTCATTTTTGGATGAACTAATTATTTTTCTAAAGTTGTACAGGGTCAAACATGCCCATATACCCATAAATTGATTTTATTTATTTATTTATTTTTTATTATAGGGATTTAATTTATTTTTAATAAAATCATGTTGTCTAAATCCTGTCTTTATAAATGTGGTTATTTTTACTGCAACTAAACAACAATCAGAAATTTCCTATCTTGTTACCATTTGGTGTCCCCTCAGTAAGACTCTTTATTTTATTTTATTTTATTTTATTTTATTTTATTTTATTTTATTTTATTTTATTTTATTTTATTTTATTTTATTTTATTTATTATTATTATTATTATTATTTTTATTTCACTTTAAATACTGTAGAACTTTTTGATAACTAATGTTTCAAGAACTAATCATTGTTCGAAAGGTCCACAGGGTCAGCCATGCTTGAAAAAATAGCTGAAGAAACAGCCATAAATGGTTATGCATGACATCACATTTCTCTCAAGTCTAAAATCTTTAACAAGTAAAGGATCAGGATATTAGCACTGCCAGATGGTGAATGGTCAGTTTGTTTGAATTCACGAAAGCACAGGTGGCATTCAGGAGCTTGAGACACACCTGTGTACCTGCAAAGATACTGAACGTCAAACTATCTGCATCACAGACAGGATATTCAAACCTCACACGCAATCATATATGTGGACACTTGACATGTACTCCCATTTCACTGCAAGCTTGATGGAAAATTTGATTAATTTGACACATTTATGATCATATCCTTCTTGAGAAATTCATATAGATGTCTGCAAAGTAACTCAGGACACTTAAGACTCTAGTTATTTACACAAGACCATTAGTCTTCATCTCATTCTCCATATCAGCTGCTAAATGGTTTATTAATCATGTATTGTATATTTATTTTGCAGGTTTTAGCAGTGAATGTTATTTTTACTAATCCTCATCATACATGTACACCAAAGTTGTAAATTATTCACACCCTGCTGTAAATATAATATTCATTACATAAATTTTATTAAATGTCTCATCAAACATTGTTTAGAGAGGCAGAGGAACTGCCGCCCTCTCTCTCTCTCTCTCTCTCTCTCTCTCTCTCACACACACACACACACACACACACACACACACACACACACACACACAAACACACACACACATGCCATCACTGGACTTTTGGAATAGCAGGTTGACATTTTTTCTGTCACATACACCACAGAAAGCTGGCAGACCCTCCCTGCAGGGTGGGGAGTAAAAGGTGAATGAGAAATGATATAAAAGAGGGTATGAAAAGAAATCCAACAGTACTGGAGCTCTAACTGTAGACCTCTCTCACCTCCCACCATGGAATGGAGAACATCTACAGTCTGCATACTGCTTCTGGCACTTACCGGCATTCAGGTTGATTCAAAGACAGGTAAGAGTTAACTATCAGTCAAAAATTTCATACTTTAAATGGTTCTTGAGGGGTGTCATCTGTCTCGTTTATTTTATTTTATTTTATTTAAATAACAAATTGCTTATATTGTTATAATTTGGCGTCCCCTCAATAAGACACCTTTTTGTTTTATTTTATTTTATTACTTATGTTTAGTTCAATCAATATACAATTTGGAAGCTTTTATATTTAAGATTCCATATATGAAATGTGTAGTGTGTTAGAATTTGAGTATGTACAAGTTATTAAGGTAAAAACAAAATAAAATTCACATTTTTTAATCAATATATGTTTCTTGAGCACTGATTATTTTTTACAACTAAATAACAGGAAATGACTTATATTTGACAATATAATGCACACCTTTTATTTTATATTATATTTTATTTTATTTATAAGTTTAATTAAATCAGTATACAATTTGGAAGCTTTTAAATTTAAAATTCAATATATGAAATTTTACGTGCATTAGAATTTGAGTATGTACATCCATTAATAAGTATAAAAAATAATTTTAAATTCACAGCTTTTTTAATCATTATATGTTTCTTTAAGATTGTAACCTTGACCGTGGTGCAAAGATGAATTTCAAAGATGATTTTATCTTGTCAAATAGCTTGATGTGGTTAAAAACAGCATTGGTATCAGAATCTTGAAAGAAAGAAAAAACAGGAACCAACCAGCTGATGACAGTTTTGAAGATCATATAGTTTCATCACCTGAACCTGATAATATCAGTGCCATTGATGACTTAGAATAGAAGTTACTACAGTAACTACAGTTGTGTCAAAAAGTGACAAAGTTCATTAACTTCCCTTCATGATGACTTGATTGACAAATGTAAAAGTGACCAAATGCAGGAATTATCTGAGAATGTCTGAATTTTAATTGAGTTTGCAATCAGGGAACATAATTATAATTAAAATGTAAGGACATACAATTCAAATGTAAATGCATTTATATAACTGCTATGGGCTGTGGTAGAAGAAGAAAAATTCCAAAAATTCTCTTTAAATTTAAATTTAAATTCTCTCAAGATTTTCAAAAATAAGTGAAACTTTTCATATTTCTTTGTTTTCTCCTTTTTGCAGTCTATCCCAGCAACCATGTCGACAACATCTGTAGCATGTGGGGAAACTTCCACTTCAAGACGTTCGATGGAGACGTGTATCAGTTCCCAGGCATGTGCGAGTATAACCTGGTGTCCGACTGCCAAAGCCTCATTCGCCAGTTCTCGGTTCACGTGAAGAGAACAGAACACAGCACTGGCCCAAAGATCAGCAGAGTCTCGATTACCATTAATGACATTGGCATTGAGTTGAGCGAGAAACAGGTCGTAGTCAATGGAGAAAAGTAAGATTCTGGGGAACCCAACCAGCTGTAAAAGTCTTTAAAATGTATTCTGGTCGGTCAGTCTTTCATTTGAATCTTTTCTCTTGTTCAGAGTAACGCTGCCTGTGCATGTCGCAGGGATCCTTGTGGAAGAGAACACAATTTACATCAGACTCTATTCCAAAATGGGGATCACTGTCATGTGGAACAAAGAGGATGCCGTTATGGTGAGTTTATAGGCTAGTCCGGCTCATCATGAGCTCAAAACAACTCCTATGAAAGTGCATCTTTAACCAGGGCTGCCAGCTCTCAAGAATCAAAAGATATAGTCTAAATATATTTATAGTCTAAATATAATCTGTTAAGAATTTGAATAAATGTTTTAATTTTCTTGCTTCTAAGGGCCATATACCTTGTACAAGCAGTAAAATTTCAAGAGCGACACATACAGTTCATCCCTCATCCATCACATAAATGCATGAATCATTTTTGAATGGAAGAAAAATATAATTTGTCAAAATAGATTAACCAATGTAAATGCAGACTAATGGATTAACAGAAATATATTTGAATTTTCGGAAACACTTTAGAATACTGTTCCATCATTAATGAATAACTACACAAGAACACACGAGTAATGCAATATTAGCACTCTAGTAACTACTAGTAACTAACAAGAAACTCTGATTAATGAATTAGTAAGTGATAGTGCTTAGTCGAATGTGGTAGTTCACTATTAGCTAATCAGTAACTATTATTTTTTCATACCTCCATAAGAACTACTAAGAACTACTGTATGCAGGTTCATAATTAATATGAATAATACATAATGTATAATTACTTCTAAAGTAAAGGTCATGGTAACCCACTAGTAATGACTCAAGTATTATGAAATTCCTCAGAAGGAATTACTAATTATTTGGATCAGTATTCTAAAGTGAAGACCATGATAACTCCTTAGTAATGCCTGAAATCATAGTAAGCTTTTGAGAGTTTTGTAAAGTATTGGATAGTAACTATTCAGGTGGTACTACATCCTTCTAAAAGAATTACTCATTTTTTGGATCAGTATTCTAAAGTGAAGATCGTGATAACTCCCTAATAATGACTGAAATCATTGTAAACTTTTGAGGTTTTTGTAAGGTTTTGGTTGGTAATCCATTTTGCTAGATTTGGTAACGCTTAAATCATTACTTGTGGGTTACCGTGATCTTCACTTTAGAATACTGATCCAAATAATTAGTAATTTCTTCAGAAGGATGTAGTAACACATGAGTCATTACAATCCAAAACCTTACATATACCTCAAAAGCTTACAAGGACATCAGTAAATATTAGGGAGTTATGATGCTTTTCACTTTAGAATACTGATCCAAGTAATTAGCAGTTCCTTTAGAAGGATTTGGTAATTCTTGAGTCATTGCTAATGGGTTACCATGATCTTCATTTTAGAATTAATTATACATTATGCATAATTCACATTAATAATGAACCTGTATACAGTAGTTGAAAGTGAAAGTGAAAGTCGTGACGTATTGTCAAGTATGGTGACCCATACTCGAAATTGGTGCTCTGCATTTAACCCATCCAAGTGCACACACACAGTAGTGAATAGTGAACAAACACGCACACACACACCGTGAACACACACCCGGAGCAGTGGGCAGCCATTGCTCCAGCGCCCGGGGAGCAATTGGGGGTTCGGTGCCTTGCTCAAGGGCACCTCAGTCATGGTATCGAAGGCAGAGAGAGTGCTGTTCGTTCACAATCCCCACCTCCAATTCCTGCCGGTGTGAGAATCGAACCGGCAACCTTCAGGTTACAAGCCCAACTCTCTAACCATTAGGCCACACCTTTCCAAAAGGAGGTAGTCCTTGCATTGGCCGGGAATCGGACCCAGGTCTCCCGCGTGGCAGGCGAGAATTCTACCACTGAACCACCAATGCCCCTAAGTTCTTAGTAGTTCTCCAGGATATATATAAAAAAATAGTTATTGATTAGCTAATATTGAACTACCAGTTTCAACTGAGAACTATTTACTTACTAAATCATTAATCAGAGTTTCTTGTTAGGTAATAGTAGTTACTACAATGTTAATAGTGCATTAGTCACTTGTTCCTATGTAGTTATTCATTAATGAAGGAACAGTATTCTAAAGTGTTACCGAATTTTCATGTCAAAATATTTTTAAATGGGGTTTGCAATTATTTATAATAAAATGACTGTAAATCTTGCAATTCTCTAAGTGTACATTGCTATTCTTGTTGTGGTAAAAAGTTAATAGTTTTGCAGCACTGCAACAGTTATTTTAGCCTACATAATTTTATGACAAAAACACAGTACCTTCATGACGTTAACTAGACATGTCCAGATTTCAGACAAAACTCTGCTAACAGACATATATAATAGAAAACAACCCCCAACTCAACCCGCTGTGTTGAACTCAAAGTTTGGCAGCCTTGTCTTTAACTAGGTTTTCAAATGGATATCTGATTTAAGAATTGCAAACCTTAAATACACTAAACTTGCTTAATTCCTTCTAAGATGAAACAGTTCAGTAATTGTGTCAGATAAGCGATTCATGTAGCCTATAGAATCGGTTCATACATTATGAGTCATTTGTTAGAGAACCGGATTACTTTGCGCTTTGTGTTTTTGATTCATTAAAAAGAACTGGCTCGTATGATTCATTTGTTAGTGAATCACACAACACATCTAGTGCTGCATGTCTTTTATTCACTTTAAAAATCAGCTATTAAGAGTCAACATTATTTTGTGAACCCGCTGTAAGTTTGTTTTAGTGTGCAGCCCACGAAAACTAAACAATTGAATGGCATGCTTTCTTTCGATGATTTCTTTCTTGGTTGTTATTGGTATCCTTACAACCAGTTTAGATCACAATCTAGCATTTAAAGCTTGGGTAAAACATGATTTATTTAGTTGTGGCACAGTAGAATAATAAAATGAATCTGCGTAATAGAATCTCAAATGCTTTTTGGACTAGAAAATAATCTAATGTTTAATCTATTTTTTTTTTTTAATTGGGCAATGCTTCTCTGATGATTGGGCAGGTGAGTCTTTACAGCAAACGGCCAAATTGAATACACGATTTACAGACCGAGTACTTAAAAATCACGCTGGAGATGGCTCTGGCATTATATTTGACGTTTATTATCTATTTGAGTAGCTGAAGGAGAAGAATTTATTTATAGCTCAACATGACAGTTTCAAGGAAGTGAACAGACAATAGCATATTGTGCAAGAAGCAGGAACGTGTGAAGTAAAATGCTATATAAGGCAATTCTCTGTTATGCACTGAAGTGTATTTCCATCCTTATGAACATAGTTGTTTACAATAGTGAATTTAAGTCTGCAAGTAAAATTTACTAGTGTATACTGGCAGAACAAGTACTGTGCAATACCATGGTAATTTATATATGGTAATAATTGGGTACCATAGTATTATTATGTCATTGTTCTGGTTCCAATGGCTGGCACTGGTCTTTTCCCACAAGACTGAACACAAATGATGTCTATTCCATATTCCATATATGTTTTGCTTGCTCTGATCACATAACATTAGGCCTACTACTGACAAAGTACAAATATTAAGTCAAATGATCTAACAATTCTGTGTGGTCCTTTGTTATCTTAGGTGGAACTAGACTCCAAATATTCCAATCGGACTTGTGGATTGTGTGGCGATTTCAATGGAGTTCCAGTTTATAGTGAGTTCATTGAATCTGGTAAGTCACCCGATTTCTTACTTTTTTATATATAGTGCTTATTTGACCAATTATGAATAGTATAAATGATTATTCTCATGGATTCCTAATTTGATGAATCTCCAAGAGTTTTAAGAATATTCAAGATCAAGTGTCTGTCTTATTTATTACAGGACGGAGGGTTGGCTATGCTGAGTTTGGCAATAAGTACAGAGTTCCCAACCCAACACATGTCTGCGAAGATCCTTATGAAAATGACGATGAGCAAAATGTGGTGGACAAATGTGAAAAATTTGTAAGTTGATCATTCCAAATTAAATTGTTAGTCACAACAGCATCTTTTAGTATTGTTACTTAATATGGACCTTCAAGATGTTCCATGTCCTTTTCACAACAGCGGGCAGATTGTGCAGACCTTTTGGAGGATGAAAAGTGGTCTTCTTGTAGCTGGGTTTTGAACCCAGAGCCATATATCAAGGCCTGTACGAATGATATTTGCTCGAGCCAACCTGAAGATGAAGACATCAGCATCTCTGCGCTCTGTGCGACTTTGTCTGAATATTCACGTCAGTGCTCTCACGCCGGAGGAACTCCACCGTCCTGGAGGACAGCAAACTTCTGTGGTAAGAAATGCCTTGATAATTCTGGTGGAAATGATAGGATTCTTTTCTCTTGAGCTGTTCATTTGTTTTTATTCCTTATTAATAGCAGTTGTGTGTCTTGTATTCCTATACAGCTGTGACTTGCCCATACAATATGGTACATTCTGAAAGCGGCTCTCCCTGTTTGGACACATGCTCACACAAAGACACAAACGCACTGTGTGAGGAACACAACACTGATGGATGCTTTTGCCCGCCAGGTCAGTACCACTATTTAGATAATATAAACCATTATTTATTAACATAAACCACTGTTCAAAAGTCTGCAGTCAGTAAGATTTAAAAAAAAAAAAAAAATTTTATACAGCAAGGGTGCATTAAATTGATCAAAAGTGACAGTAACGGCATTTATAATGTTAGAAAAGATTTCTATTTCTATTTTTGAAGAATCCTCAAAAGAGTAAGCAGCACAACTGTTTTCAACATCAATGATATTAATAAAACATTTCTGAAGGATCATGTGACTCTAAAGACTGGAGTAACGCTTGCTGAAAATTCATCTTTGCCCCACTTATATAAATTATGTTTAAAAAAAAATTTAAATACAAAACTGTTATTTTAAATTGTAATAATATTTCATAATATTACTGTTTTTATTGTATTTTTCCACATCAGAACCACATTAAGTTGATATTGTTGCATTGTGTCTTTGTTATAGGAACTGTGTTTGATGACATCTCAAACACGGGCTGCATCCCAGCACAAAAGTGTCAGTGCAAGCATGACCGCGTCTACAACACAGGAGAGATCCTACGCAAAGATGAGGAAGAATGGTAAGAAAACACATTTAACTCAGTTCTCATATTCCTGATATCCATATGTATGGCACATTTTTTTTATCCTAGTGCATTTTGTGTCCTTTCATGTATTTTACTACTCGTATACAAGAAAAATATGCATATTCATCAATATTACTGTTAACTGTATATTCATGACAAAATGCTAAATTTAATATGACATTGGATAAATAGGAAACATCAGAACTGTGATTTACCATGTTGGCATCTGAAGCTCATTGTTTTCCATGTGTGTTTGTAATTGTATTGCATAACTCAGTATATGTGAGGAGGGAAACTGGATCTGTACGAGTATTCCCGGTCCTGGCCTGTGCTCAGTAGAGGAAGGATCTCACTTCACCACCTTTGATGGGAAAGAATTCACTTTCCATGGAGACTGTAACTATGTGCTCTCAAAAGTAAGTGTGTTTTAGTTACTAACAACACCTTATTTTAATTACTAATTACTATATTGGGATTTCTTTGGTTTGTATCCATGCTTTTGGAATATGTGAAATTCTTAATAAATGTCAACTTCTGTATTTGTTTTTGTAGGACTGTGAGGAGTCCAAGTTCATCATACTGGGTCTGATTGTTCCTTGTTTTACTCATCAAACTGACACCTGTTTAAAGTCTGTTGTAGTGCTGTTTGACAACGACATGAAAAATGTGAGTACACCTCTCTACTTCCACAATCTTGTATATTTGGCTTTTATAGCAAACAGGTCTTTTTGACAGTTTGAGTGAGTAATGAGATGTGCATATTACAGTGCTGTCAGTAAAATGTTTCAAATGTTTATGCTTACCAAGACTGCATTTGTTTGATTGTAAATACAGTCAAAACAGAAATATTGTTAAATATTATTACAATATTAAGCAGCAGTTTCTGTTTCTTTGATTGCAATGTATGAATTTTCAATCTTCAGTGCCATGTGATCCTTCAGAAATCATTCTAATATGTTGATTTGGGGCTGCAGAAACATTTCTCATCATTAATGTTGAAAACAATTGTGCTGCTTAAACATTTTCTGGAAAACGTGATACGTTTTCAAGATTCCTTGAGGAATAGAAATAAAACAGCAGACTTTACAGTTATTTTTATTCAGCGTAATGTGTCCTTGGTTAATAATAATAGTATTTCTTTAAAAAAAATTGAAAAGTAGTGTAACTTGTGCTAAATAAAACTATGACGGTGTTCTTTCTTCTTCAGCCTCTGATTATTAAAGCTGACGGGACGGTGCAACACAATGCAGAAATTTCACTTCCTTACATGACAGGTGAGGAAGAAGAGCTTTTTATTTCTCTTTTGTGTTTTAGAGCCTATGTGCTTATATATATATATATATATATATATATATATATATGTGTGTGTGTGTGTGTGTGTGTGTGTGTGTGTATATATATGAAGTGTTTTTCAAGTTCTTTGATTCTTTTTCTTTCAGCTGACTTCACGGTGTTCATGCCGTCATCGTTTCACATCATGCTTCAGACCACCTTTGGGCTGCAGGTGCAGGTACAGCTGGTGCCTCTCATGCAGGTGTACATCACCGTAGACCAAAGCTTCCAGGGCAAGACTTGTGGTGAGACCTCTTTCTTAAAAAGCATGAAAAAACATCTGAATTATAAAGTGAATTCATCACGAAAGCCAATGTTGTGGCATTTGTTTGTTTATGCAGGTATCTGTGGAAATTTTAACAAAGTGCTGTCAGATGATCTGAAGACCCCTCAGGGAGTGGTGGAGGGTACAGCGGTTTCCTTTGCAAACGCCTGGAAGGCCCAGTCCAACTGCCCCGACCGTACCGAGAGACTGGACGACCCCTGTTCCTACAGCAGTGACAGCGGTGAGAGACTTTTTCTTTCAAAGTCAATGTGGCGAAGTCAGACCAGTTAGTTTTTAATTTTGTATTTGTATTGTTTTATACATATACCAAAGGGTTTATAAGTGGATAGGATAGTAATAGATTCAGAAGCTATCAAGAGCACTAGTGTGAACAGGTGTCAGTATTCTTCCAATACTGTTGCATCAGCCAGTACTTCTACATAAAATTACATGGTGCCCATGTTTTAGTACTATATCTGTTCATTTATGCATTCTGTTAAGTAGGAGTTTTAATTAAATTCCCATCTTTTTTGATCCTTTTAGAGCACTTTGCTGAGCACTGGTGTTCCAAGATGAAGGACAAGGAGAGCCTCTTTGCCAAATGTCACACCACTGTCAATCCAGACAGCTACTACAAAGTATGATATGAAACAGTAACAGATTATACAGACAAGCAGCATTTTCTTAACTTTTTGCAACTAAGCAACCTACTGTTCATTTAATATTATTTATATTGTTTTATAGTATTTATTAATATTTTAAATGAGATTTTATGCTTACATTTTATGCTTACATTCAGTTTTAGTTTACGTTTTAGTAATTGTATGTGCTTTTGTTTTTTAAAATATTTCTATTTTGCTTTAAACCTAGGACAAATTTGATTCAATTTATCCCAGCTTCCACAACATGCAGTGACACAATATGTCTGTGTGCTTTCAGAGATGCAAATACTCCAGCTGTACCTGTGAGAAGAGCGAGGACTGTCTGTGTACAGTGTTCTCTGCATACGCCCGGGCCTGTGCGGCTAAAGGAATAATCCTCCAAGGCTGGAGAGACATTGTGTGCAGTAAGATGGCTAAAAATTATTGATTCTGTAGATGGATGGATAAGGGGAAAATTTCAGTGAACAAAACATCAAAAGTCTATTTAATGCTAAGTCATGTGATTAATTATGTGATTAATTGTGCAAGTTTTTCACACTAACAGAGAAATGCATATAACTTTGTGAGGGAGAAAATGCTAATCTCACATTCTTTGCAGTGTACAATTTTTCCTTTGCACTATTCTCTGTATTATAAAAAATGTACTATTAAAAATATTTGAATTGAATTCTAAAGGTTCAGGTGTTTACATCTAGGATTAAAAGTAAATATTTTCCAGGTAATATTTTCATAATTTAATTTTAATTCAGTGGCAATGAAAAGTTGATGCCAACTGCATATCTTTATAATATAATGCTTACCATTTTTCACACACTGTGTAAGTATATAAAACTAGATAGCTGACTTTATATTTTAGGAAGGGCATCCTTTACAAGTGGGATCATTATATTTGGGTGTCTCAAAAAGCTTGAAAATCCTTTATCTAACCTAGAAGATTAGAAGAATGCTTATGTAGTTTTGCTACATGCATCTTTAAGACACAATCCCTTTCAAACTGATCCCCACAGAGAAATATACAGAGAATTGCCCGGCCTCGCAGAACTACTCCTATGAGCTGCAGAACTGTCAGCGTACCTGTCTGTCTCTCGCCTCTGAGCGCCAAAGCTGCAGCGTTGACTTTGTGCCCGTTGATGGATGCGCATGTCCAGAGGGACTCTACCAGGACGAGAATGATCTGTGTGTAGCTATGGAAAAATGCCCATGTTACCACAACGGACAGAAAATTCATCCTGGCAAGTCTGTCACCATTAGGGATGAACACTGGTAAGTGAATGATAATATACTGTGGGTATTAGTGCAGTAGTTATACAAGAAATTTAAAAACTATGATTTTAATATACAATTGATCTTATTTCTCTGTCCAGTGTTTGCATGAATGGAAAACTTCACTGTCGTTCCTGGAAAACCCGAATTCTGGGTATGAAATGTTACCTTCATTTACTGCATAAATAAGTTTGTTTTCAGTTTATATGGACTACCATCACTAGTACTGGGCTGTCATGGCATCTGTAGCCTAGGCATTACATAGTTATCTAGTAAAATGTGATTTTGAATTAACTGGCGTACCAAGGTTTTACTAACCAACAAACAGTGAACAATAAATAGTGGTTGATTAATATGAATTTTTAATGGCCAGTGCTGATATGTTAGACAACAAGTTGGCAGAAGGCAAATATAAATGATGCTGCACAAGTTAACTTTTAACTTTTATCACAATTTTTAATTTTTTCATAATTGCTTGACATCTGTTTTAAACAGTTTTTGAAGTTTGTTTTCTTATATAACAAGTACATGAATGATGCAGCCTCTTTCGTCTGATATCATTTGCAGGATGTTCCTCTCCCAAAGTTTTCTTCAACTGCAGTACAGCAGCTTCAGATGAACATGGATTGGAGTGTGCAAAGACTTGTTTGCAACAGGAAGTTGACTGTGTGAGTCTGTAGATTCTAACGTCTCTTCTCTTTTTTTTCTTTCCCAAAGTCTATCACTTGATTTTGCTGATAGTGTTATTAGTGTGGATAACAGCATTTTGCTTGTACATAATGTTTTCTTCCCTTCTTTCTAGTTCTCACTGGACTGTCAGTCTGGCTGCCAGTGTCCTTTTGGTCTATTGGATGATGGGAGAGGACATTGTGTTAAACCGGATTACTGCCCTTGTAAACATGATGGACAGTATTATGCACCAGGATCTGAGATAACCATGGATTGCAATCAATGGTCTGTAAAACCGGTGTTATTTTAGTATCATTAATATACTATTGTAGTTTTTAATTTTGCATTTGTTTTTATTTTTTATTTTCCATATTTTAAAAATGTAAAAGTAATAGTAATTTTGAGTTTGTCATTTTAGTATTTTTAAAAACTACTTTTATATACTACTTTTATTATAAATGTTGCAACTAGCTGAAATAAAATGTTAAAAATAAAAAAAAAATAAAAATTATATATATATTTTTTTTTTTTTTTTTTTTTTTTTTTTTTTAATAATTACTTTTTTGTTTAGTTAATGTTTATTTTTATTTCAAGTAATGAAGATGTTTTTAAATTGTTTTAATTTATTTTTTGTTGACAATAATAACCCAGTGTAAAACAACAGTCATTACCATTGCCACATTAAAGTTACATTACCATAAAACCTGTAAATAATGAGGAAATATAACCTGACCTTTAATGATCTGTAGTATAATACTGTAGAACCACAAAAGATTTGAGTCTCCCTCTATATTTTCAGCACTTGCAAACGGGGAAAATGGAAATGTACACATTATAAGTGTCCAGGCATATGCACCATTTATGGCAGTGGACATTATATAACTTTTGATCAGCAAAGATTCGGCTTTAGGGGAGATTGCCGTTATATTGCTGCTCAGGTATGTGCATATGGTCAGAGGCTTTATTTTTAAAAAAAAAAATTACAAATAAAGCTTTTCCTTCAGGAGGCAACACAGCACGTTCTCTTGTTTTGCAGAACAAGTGTGGAAATAAAACTGGCAAATTTCATGTGATCACTGAGAATCTGCCTTGTGGAACAACAGGAACCACATGTACAAAGGCTGTCAAGATATATCTTGGGGTAAGGCCACAGGCGTAGCATGCTATGCAGTTTTATGTTTAGCAAAATATTCAATACTATGTGGTACACTCAGAGAAAAATAAAACGTTTTTAGCTGTTCAGCATGTTAAAGTTATTGTTACGTGTAGTATAAGACAATAATAGTGTACAATTATTTTCATTTTAAAGGCCAATGAAGGATTTCCTCGCCTCATTCTCTTCAACATTTGAAAGCAATACAGAGTCAATGTCAATCACTGGATTCTATAGTTGTTTTACGATGTTTTTTTTTTTTTTTTCCCTTCTACTTCTCTCTCACACAGAGGATTGTGCTAGAGCTTTCTGATGGAAATGTAATACCCAATGATACTGGAAGTGATCCAGAGATCAAGTACACTGTGAGAAACGTTGGGATGTACCTTGTCATTGATGCTAACATTGGCCTGACAATTTTGTGGGACCGCAAAACCACCGTCCGCATCATTCTGCAACCTCAGCACATGGTGAGTTGAAGCCATGACTCATGATCTTCAATTTTTTATGTTTTGAACTTACGCTTCCAAACAATTTATAACAGTCCCTGAATTTGATTTATTCGTAGTGCAACAGCTGTGCTTTATTGTTTTTTGATAGGGAGACGTTTGTGGTCTGTGTGGAAATTTCAATGGAAATGGAAAAGATGACTTTACCACTCAGGGAAATTTGCCAACTTCAAATGTCCTGGAGTTTGTGGACAGCTGGAAAGTAGGCAGCTGTCTGGATGCAAAACCAGACTACAACCCATGCATTTATACCCCCAATCGAGAGACATGGGCAAAAATACAATGTAGCATCATCAAGGATATTGATGGTCCATTCAAAGTCTGCCATAACAAGGTACAGTTGCAAAGACTTCTGAGTAAATAAATGAAAAAAGAGATCCCTATAATGTGGTATACAAGAATCCTACATATTTTTAAGGATGGAAATGCATGTTCCCACAGGTGGCTCCAAACCCATATTATGAGAACTGTGTGAAGGACTCGTGTGCATGTGACACAGGTGGAGATTGTGAGTGCTTCTGTACAGCTGTTGCAGCTTATGCTCAAGCCTGCAATGAAGCAGATGTTTGTGTGAACTGGAGAACCCCTGAGATCTGCCGTAAGCATGTTTAATTCTAGTGCACATCTTAATCTGTAATCTTTAAATGTGATTATGCAGATTCTGAATTTTCAGCTACTGTGTTTTCACAAAAAAAGATAATGTGAATAAACTGATTGCCTGATCATTGCTTGAAGTGATTCTTTCTTTTACAATGTACTGCAGTTTTATTGCATTTCTTTTAGTTCAACTGTACTCATTCATACTTCTTTCCACGTTTCTCTGTCAGCTGTGTACTGTGACTACTACAATAATGGAACAGAAGATTGCACATGGCATTACAGTCCTTGTCATACACCTTGCTACAAAACCTGTCTCAACCTTAATGGTACCTGCAGTAATAACAGTTTACCCCACCTGGAAGGTGAGTTGACATCTGGTGCACGCTAGTGTGGAGTTTTCTGAGTATGCACACTGCATATTTCTGACCTCTTTTTTGCGTGGCAGTGTGCACACATTTTTTGTAAGTTTTATTTAATTCCATAATAATCTTTAATATTTGGCCACTTCTTTATGATAGAGATGCTAAAGCCACTGTCATTTCTTGAACACGAATGTGAAAATCAAAACATGCAAACTCAGAGCAAGGGTTTAAACTTTTATTTTAAAATTGCAATAAACAGTTAGCATACTTAGAAAGATCATGATGTAATTCTCCAGTGTTGGCGTAGGATTATAAATGATTTACCTAATAAATCTGATATAATGGTGCACATTGTTCCCAGATGAACGTTATAAGCAGCTCAGACTAACAGCATATGCAGAGATGGAGTCTGAGACGGTCCACGCATGTGAATGATAACTGTTTGTGTGGAGCGGCATTAACTGTGAACGGAGCCCCTCTAAGATGCACGTAACCTACACGCATATAAATAAAGCGCATATATTTATTTAATTGCATCTCAGCCTTTGTGAATTCACAATCGCTTTATGGTGTATTATGATTTTTAAATAGTTTTAATATTTCGTGTAGCCTTTAGAAAAAGGTTTAATAATACTTTTCATGGATTCTCGTCCATGGAATGTACCCCTTCCAGTATTTTTAACATGGACAAAATGCAATCGAGGATTTTTTATAATCAAGTACTCGAATTTAATCGAGAAATTGTGAGAATCCTACCTACAATAGCAGAAATGAGCTTTTTTTTAATGAAAGTAAAGATCCATGTGTAATACAGTTGTTAATGAAATGAAAATGTTTAATGAAATTAGAAAAGAATATTCAAGAGATTGTTGTTCAGTTTAGTTTTATACATGTTATTAGTCTCCATAATATGTTTTGTTCTGATGACACAAATAATCTCAAGGGTTCCTGGGTTTTACAAGATTATTTGATTCTTTCGTAGTGTGGGTTTGGTGAAGTGCACTCAAAACAAACATTTTCGGTTTCACTTTATTTTGATGGTCCCTTTAACACATTCTGTTGATTGTAAGTAAAGTTGCACCTATATCTACTACCCCTCATTACAGTGTTAATAGAGTATTAGTAGACTGGTAGGTTTAGGGTTAGAAAAAGCTGACATTTACTTGAAAAGTTACTTATAGTCAGTAGAATGTCTGTTGGGAGACCATCACAATAAAGAGTTAGCAGATATTAAGCAGACAGTCAAGTAATACTCTAATAAGAGTTAGTTGACATGTAGGTGCAAAGTTGCTTATTGTCAACAGAATGCTCAAAACCATCAAAGGACCATCAAAATAAAGTGTTACCACATTTTCACACGTGTCCTCCAAACTGACCCACAACCTAATCAGTCTGTACATGAAGAAATTAATTCATTCATCAAATCTATGGAAGACGTCAAGTTTTGAGTGTTGTACCGGCAAACTCCTACTTCTCATTGCTGTTTCCTGATATTTTAGAAGGCAATTATTGCAAGTCGCCCCCTGTCATTTCAAAGAATAGTACAACGTTGAGTGTGACTAGTATAAACTCCTTGTCCATTTCGGGAGGTACGTGCAGTCAGCGGAGGCTCACGGTGCAGAACTAGTCGAAAGTATAAATAAGGCTTAACAGCCCATTACAGGCAATGTTATGGGGGTCATGACATGGATTTTTTAAAATTATTTTAATATGTTCTTTGAGGTTCACTTAAAATCTTAATGTTTTTTTGCACCAAAATAAACAAACAAACAAACAAATAAATAAATCAAAATAATACATCAAAAAATAAATATATATGCAGAAAAATTATTATTTTCAATCCTCTTTCTGAAATGATCCGTTTTTAAGGGACGGATCCTTTAAGGCTTACCAGTAAACGAAAGATCTTTTACTCTTCCATTTGTCCTGTTGTCAGCAGACTCAAATTCATAAAGTATGTCAGAAACAACTGAATTTGTTACGTACTGCTATGGTGCGATGATGTGTTTTTAATATTAATT
The DNA here is from genome assembly GCA_039654775.1 of Spinibarbus caldwelli. Classification (NCBI taxonomy): domain Eukaryota; kingdom Metazoa; phylum Chordata; class Actinopteri; order Cypriniformes; family Cyprinidae; genus Spinibarbus; species Spinibarbus caldwelli. Next base: position 7,940,407 of record CM077264.1, read on the forward strand.
GATGTCATGCAATGTCACCCAATATCCAAACAAACTGTTTTTGGAGCTTGAATAAATGAATGCTTTGTTTATAATGAGGGGTTTTAAACTATGAAACAGGATTGTTAATGGTACACAGAGCAAACACAATGGTCAAAAGATCAAAGCAAATTTGATTTCTCATGTCATGACCCCTTTAAGGAAGCTTAAAGGAATAGTTCACCCAAAAATTAAAATTCTGTCATTAATTACTCACCCTCATGTCATTCCGAACCCGTAATCTTTGAACACAAATTAAGATATTTTTGATGAAATCCGACAGCTTTCTGACCCTCTATAAACAGCAATGTAACTGTAACAAAGCTACGAGAATACTTTTTGTGCACAAAGAAAACAAAAATCATGTTAAATAGTTTATTTAACGATTATTCTCCTCTGCGTCACCGCCCACCGCCATTCATGAGAGTACCTCGATCCATGCACGTGATGCTGCTGATGTAGAACACGCATGCCCTGGCCTTGTTTACGATCAGAGGAATATCTAAGGAGGGACAGAAAGCTCTCGAATTTCATCAAAAATATCTTAATTTGTGTTCAAAGATGAATGAAGGTCTTATGGGTTTGGAACGACATGAGGGTGAGGGTGAACTGTCCCTTTAACATTGCTTAATGTATTGAGTCACTAGCTTTGAAGGATCAAAGCACTATAAGTAGCTTGCTGTGTACAGATAAATTGATTGTTTGACAAACAAATGGATAAGCCCAGATATAAATGTGAAGTGTAAGTTTTATGTTAAGCAATAGAAAGGTGTTTACTATTTAATATCTCTAACATGACAAATATGGCATTCTATGGATTAGGGCAGTTTGGCAGCAGGCAATATTTATAACAAGCAGTGTTTGAGTGAAATTAGGTTCTTCTTTCTCTCATTTTTATACAGTAAGCCAAATTCACCATTTTTAATATGAATCATTTTAGAATGTTCCTGCCTGTCTCTTATAGTCATTTTGTTATTAATAATAAAGTGGCATTAAGTGAAATTATTCAACTAAATATGATAAAAGTAATAAAATAGTAGAACATGTATAATAATTCAAATAATAGTAATCTCTTTTGCCAGTAATTCACAAAACATTTTGTGATCATGACCACCAGTTAAGAACTGATGATTTGTGCAACTATATTTATTTATTTATTATTATTTTATTTATTTTATGCAGGATGTTATCCAAAATGTCCAGAGGATAAGCCTATTTTTGATGAGCAAAATCAGATCTGTGTGGAGGAATGTACACTGACAACAACACCAGAACCTACCACATCAACAACTCCTACACCGACAACTACTACAACGTCTACTACAACACCAGAAACTACCACATCCTCTACCCCTACACCGACAACTACCACGAAGTCTACTACAACACCAGAACCTACCACATCACCTACCCCTACACCGACAATTACCACAAAGCCTCCTACAACAACACCAGAAACTACCATATCATCTACCCCTACACCGACAACTACCACAAATCCTCCTACAACAACACCAGAAACTGCCACGTCATCTACCCCTACACCGACAACTACCACAAATCCTCCTATAACAACACCAGAAACTACCACGTCATCTACCCCTACACCGACAACTACAATAAAGCCTACTACAACACCAGAGCCTACCACATCATCTACCCCTACACCGACAACTACAATAAAGCCTCCTACAACAACACCAGAAACTACCACATCCTCTACCCCTACACCGACAACTACTACAACATCTACTATAACACCAGAACCTACCACATCATCTACCCCTACACCGACAACTACAACAAAGCCTACAACAACACCAGAGCCTACCACATCATCTACCACTACACCGACAACTACAACAAAGCCTACAACAACACCAGAAACTACCACATCCTCTACCCCTACACCGACAACTACTACAACATCTACTACAACACCAGAAACTACCACATCATCTACTCCTACACCGACAACTACCACAAAGCCTCCTACAACACCAGAAACTACCACATCCTCTACCCCTACACCGACAACTACCACAAAGCCTCCTACAACAACACCAGAAACTACCACATCATCTACTCCTACACCGACAACTACCACAAACCCTCCTACAACAACACCAGAAACTACCACATCATCTACCCCTACACCGACAACTACAACAAAGCCTACTACAACAACACCAGAAACTACATCATCCTCTACCCCTACACCGACAACTACCACAAAGCCTCCTACAACAACACCAGAAACTACCACATCATCTACCCCTACACCGACAACTACCACAAAGCCTCCTACAACAACACCAGAACCTACAACATCATCTACCCCTACAACAACAACTATCACATCAACATCAACTAAGACTATAACACCATGCATGGGTTGGTGGTCTGACTGGTTTAATGTATATAATCCTGCAGTAGGAGGAGGTGATGACTTGGAGACTTATGAAAACATTGCAGAAAGTGGAAAAGAGATCTGTGAAGAGCCAGAAGATATTGAATGTAGGGCTGTGGGCCAACCTGACATGAGCTTTGAAGATTATATTGATTATTCAAAACAAGTTGCCCATTGCAATGTTTCATATGGATTGGTGTGTAAGAGAGAACAACAGAATTTTCGCCCATTTAAATGTTTTGACTATGAAATACGTGTTTACTGTTGTATCCCTTCTTCAAGTACCACATCATCTACCCCTACACCGACAACTACCACGGAGTCTACTACAACAACACCAGAACCTACAACATCATCTACTCCTACACCGACAACTACCACAAAGCCTCCTACAACAACACCAGAAACTACCACATCATCTATCCCTACACCGACAACTGCCACAACATCTACTACAACAACACCAATATCAGAATCTATCTCATCATCTACCCCTACACCGACAACTTCAACAAAGCCTACTACGACAACACCAGAAACTACCACATCATCTACCCCTACACCGACAACTACAACAAAGCCTACTACAACAACACCAGAAAGTACCACATCATCTACCCCTACACCAACAACTACCACAAAGCCTCCTACTACAACACCAGAAACTACCACATCCTCTACCCCTACACCGACAACTACCACAAAGCCTACTACAACAACACCAGAAACTACCACATCATCTACCCCTACACCGACAACTACAACAAAGCCTAGTACAACAACACCAGAAACTACATCATCCTCTACCCCTACACCGACAACTACCACAAAGCCTCCTACAACAACACCAGAAAGTACCACATCATCTACCCCTACACCGACAACTACCACAAAGCCTCCTACAACAACACCAGAACCTACAACATCATCTACCCCTACAACAACAACTATCACATCAACATCAACTAAGACTATAACACCATGCATGGGTTGGTGGTCTGACTGGTTTAATGTATATAATCCTGCAGTAGGAGGAGGTGATGACTTGGAGACTTATGAAAACATTGCAGAAAGTGGAAAAGAGATCTGTGAAGAGCCAGAAGATATTGAATGTAGGGCTGTGGGCCAACCTGACATGAGCTTTGAAGATTATATTGATTATTCAAAACAAGTTGCCCATTGCAATGTTTCATATGGATTGGTGTGTAAGAGAGAACAACAGAATTTTCGCCCATTTAAATGTTTTGACTATGAAATACGTGTTTACTGTTGTATCCCTTCTTCAAGTACCACATCATCTACCCCTACACCGACAACTACCACGGAGTCTACTACAACACCAGAACCTACAACATCATCTACTCCTACACCGACAACTACCACAAAGCCTCCTACAACAACACCAGAAACTACCACATCATCTACTCCTACACCGACAACTACTACAACGTCTACTGCAACACCAGAACCTACCACATCATCTACACCGACAACTACCACAAAGTCTACTACAACACCAGAGCCTTCCACATCATCTACCCCTACACCGACAACTACAGCAAAGCCTACTACAACAACACCAGAAACTACCACATCCTCTACCGCTACACCGACAACTACCACAAAGCCTCCTACAACAACACCAGAAACTACCACATCATCTACTCCTACACCGACAGCTACTACAACACCAGAACCTATCACATCATCTACCCCTACACCGACAACTACAGCAAAGCCTACTACAACAACACCAGAAACTACCACATCCTCTACCCCTACACCGACAACTACCACAAAGCCTCCTACAACAACACCAGAAACTGCCACATCATCTACTCCTACACCGACAGCTACTACAACATCTACTACAACACCAGAACCTACCACATCATCTACTCTTACACCGACAACTACTACAACACCAGAACCTACCACATCATCTACCCCTATACCGACAACTACAACAAAGCCTACTACAACAACACCAGAAACTACCACATCCTCTACCCCTACACCGACAACTACCACAAAGCCTCCTACAACAACACCAGAAACTACCACATCATCTACTCCTACACCGACAACTACCACAAAGCCTCCTACAACAACACCAGAAACTACCACATCATCTACTCCTACACCGACAACTACTACAACATCTACTGCAACATCAGAACCTACTACATCATCTACACAGACAGCTACCACAACATCTACTACAACAACACCAATATCAGAATCTATCTCATCATCTACCCTTACACCAACGGCTACCACAAAGTTGACTACAACACCAGAACCTACCACATCATCTACCCCTACACCGACAACTACTACAACGTCTACTACAACACCAGAATCTACCACATCATCTACTCCTACACCGACAACTACTACAACATCTACTACAACACCAGAACCTACCACATCATCTACCCCTACACCGACAACTACCACAAAGCCTCCTACAACAACACCAGAAACTACCACATCATCTACTCCTACACCGACAACTACTACAACGTCTACTGCAACACCAGAACCTACCACATCATCTACTCCTACACCGACAACTACTACAACATCTACTACAACACCAGAACCTACCACATCATCTACCCTTACACCAACAGCTACCACAATATCTACTACTACAACACCAGAACCTACCACATCATCTACCCCTAAACCGACAACTACCACAAAGCCTCCTACAACAACACCAGAAACTACCACATCATCTACTCCTACACTGACAACTACCACAAAGCCTCCTACAACAACACCAGAAGCTACCACATCATCTACCCCTAAACCGACAACGACCACAAAGCCTCCTACAACAACACCAGAAACTACCACATCATCTACTCCTACACCGACAACTACTACAACATCTACTGCAACACCAGAACCTACCACATCATCTACTCCTACACCAACAACTACTACAACACCAGAACCTACCACATCATCTACCCCTACACCGACAGCTACCACAACATCTACTACAACAACACCAGAACCTACAACATCATCTACCCCTACACCGACAACTACTACCAAGCCTACTACAACAACACCAGAAACTACCACATCCTCTACCCCTACACCGACAACTACCACAAAGCCTCCTACAACAACACCAGAAACTACCACATCATCTACTCCTACACCGACAACTACCACAAAGCCTCCTACAACAACACCAGAAACTACCACATCATCTACTCCTACACCGACAACTACTACAACGTCTACTGCAACACCAGAACCTACCACATCATCTACCCCTACACCGACAACTACCACGAAGTCTACTACAACACCAGAGCCTACCACATCAGCTACCCCTACACCGACAACTACAGCAAAGCCTACTACAACAACACCACAAACTACCACATCCTCTACCCCTACACCGACAACTACCACAAAGCCTCCTACAACAACACCAGAAACTACCACATCATCTACTCCTACACCGAAAACTACTACAACATCTACTACAACACCAGAACCTACCACATCATCTACCCCTACACCGACAGCTACCACAACATCTACTACAACACCAATATCAGAATCTATCTCATCATCTACCCTTACACCAACAGCTACCACAAAGTTGACTACAACACCACAACCTACCACATCATCTACCCCTACACCAACAACTACAGCAAAGCCTACTACAACAACACCACAAACTACCACATCCTCTACCCCTACACCGACAACTACCACAAAGCCTCCTACAACAACACCAGAAACTACCACATCATCTACTCCTACACCAACAACTACTACAACACCAGAACCTAACACATCATCTACCCCTACACCGACAACTACCACAAAGTCTACTACAACAACACCAGAAACTACCACATCATCTACTCCTACACCGACAACTACTACAACATCTACTACAACACCAGAACCTACCACATCATCTACCCCAACTACAACAAAGTCTACAACAACAACAACAACAACAGAACCTACAACATCATCTACCCCTACACCACCAACAACACAGTCTAGATTAACAACTGAAACAATAAGTGTTGTTACTGGAGTAAATAGAACAACAACAAAAATAACACCTGGATCAGAAGATAAAGAAACAACAACACCAGAACCTACCACGTCATCTCCACATTACGACTGTCCAGAATGGGACAAAAATGTACTATTTAATATACTTTCTTTTAATTTTAGTTTCAATGGGTCATGAAATGGAGTTTCAGATTTTTATAGTTTCTTGAGGTTAGTTTATAAAGTTTTTTTTTTTTTTTTTTTTTTTTTACATCAAAGAGGTCCAATATTTGTAAAAAATTATAATTTTCCATTCATATTTTCACTCTCTGTGAAAACCACTCAATGTCAAGAGGCGACCTCTTGCAGAAACTGAAGTAAATGCCCATTGTTGTGATTGGCTAAATTTATCACACCATATCCATGGCCTGCTTTACAGCATGTCATGTATTTTGATACTCAAGATGGCAAGCGCTGTGATAAGGACAAATATGTTTGAGTCAGAGTCAGATTCCAAGGCAGTCAAAATTTAAACAACGCTACCACAACATGTATCACTGTTGTGATTGATGAACAGACATGACTTGTTCAGAACACACCTCCTTGATTACATACAATTACATAGGATGCACATTAAGGGGCGGGTCGAGGACGTCACGATTCTCCTGATTTCAAATCTGCGCATTTCAGAAGGAGAGAAAAGAATAATTCATATTTTAAACTGGGAAGTTAGTTTTGAGTTCTGAAACTTATTATTGTAGAGGAACCTCTTATACGTGTTAATATCAAGAACATTTTGATTCTCCATTTCATGACCCCTTCAGATATATGTAGTGTAATTATTTCTATTGGAGGAATGTACTTTTATAAGTATCCATGTTGTCATTTAAATATTCTAAGGAAATTACATACACTACATTGCAATTTTACATGTATCAGTCTTTCTAATTCTGTTACTTTTCTCATTATCACCAGACCAATGAGACCTTCTACTTGTGTGACTGCTTAATGGCAAGGTGCATAGAAGACAACATCATTGAAATTATACCATTTGAATGTCCTCCACTGCAGAACATCACCTGTGAAAATGGCAAAAAACCAGTGCTTGTCTATGATGAGCATGGCTGCTGCCAATATTATGCATGTGACTGTGAGTAAACTGGTATTCACAATCTTTATATTTGATTATGTAATTATTGAAATGAATAGCAATGATGTCCTGTCAAGCCAAATATGCTTTATTTGAAACTGTTATGCTTTCATGGTTTCAAAGGTGCTTAAATTTTTAATATGTTCCTTTAAAATTACTATAATTTAACATTTTAACTGAAAACAATTCAGTCATGATCTGTGATTTCATTGCATCTCATTGAGTCTCTTTGCTTTGATATGGCGCAAGAAAATAAAATGGTCTCTGTCACAGGTTAAATGACAAAGTGGTTATGATGACATTTTGAATTCTTCAAATGTCAATTGTTATTTTCAACAATCAATGCACATAGGATCAGATTTACTAAACAGGTCAAATTAGCATTAGACCGCAAGCACAAATGGGAGTGGAAAGTTGTGGCTGATCTACTGCACAAATTAAAGAACACAGAAGCAGCCAGCTCATTTCCATATTGACAATGCAAAATAGGAAGGGGAACACAAACTAAAATAAAAATAATAATAATGTGGCTTGGTAATCGACATATTCAGATTACATTGTCATTCCAAATAAATTAACTCAAGTGGAGAAAATTTTCTCACTTCTACCATGAGCTCTGTCTTCTCTGGGGTGCCTTCTCCTAGCAGCAACTATCACAGCCATGTCCAGCACCAAATGGATTGAGACATGTTTTTTTGGGCATTAAATAATGGCACAAATAACAGTAATTTGATGACCGCAAACCTTAGTAAATCATGCATGATTGATTTAAATACTCTTCTCTCTGAAATTTTGCATCTGAAAGGAAAACTCCTACAAATACACATGCAATAAGATCAGCCACAAAAATGACTGTCCACAATTTTCATTGCTTATTTTTCACTGCATGTCATTAGTAAAAAAGCAGTAGGTTTTTAACTGCAAAAAGAGGGTTTGTCTGGAACAAGCTGTACGTAAATCTGGCCTTTAGTGTTTACCAAATTCAAGTAGCTTGTTCAGTTCAAATAATTGAATGCTATTTTTTTTATTGTTCACCCTCTCCTAATCATAGGCTTTTGTGAAGGCTGGGGTGACCCGCATTACATCACATTTGATGGACACTTCTACAGTTATCAAGGAAACTGCACTTATGTATTAATGGAGGAAATCAGGCCTCAATTCCATTTGAAGCTCTACATTGACAGTGTCTACTGTGACCCTGTTGAGCATGTATCCTGTCCCAAATCTATAATTGTGTCTTACAACAAACTACTCATAACACTCACAAATCACAATCTCATAGGAGGTGCAGACCTAGAGGTGAGACTTTCTAGATTTGGAATGAATAACATGTTTTGTCTGCTTTACTATGTATCCTAAAATTCTCCTGTCATAACAGGCTTTTGAGAACAACAGAAAGATACAACTACCATATACTCGTAATAATGTGAGAGTTGTAAGCTCAGGCCTAGACTTGATCCTGAGTATTCCACTGCTGGGTGTTAATATAACATTTGGAGCCACTGGCTTTGGCATCAGTCTGCCATTCCAGCTTTTTGGAAACAACACGCAAGGTCACTGTGGTAAGTCAGCCACCCCCCTTTTTCTGTATGGATGGTGACATCACAGTGTGGATGGTATACGAGGGATTTGTTTTTATGCATTGCCCATCTAAATTACTCCAAATTAATTCTCACTAAGGAACATGCAACAACAACAAGGCTGATGACTGCATGATCCCTGGAGGGATCTTGGTGGACGACTGTGCAGTGATGGCAGATTACTGGCCAGCCAGTGGTGTGAACGGTGAAATTTGCACTCCACCAACTGCATTACCTACCGTTGGGGGTAACAAACCTACATCTAAGCCATGCCCAGCTCATCCTGACTGCAACCTCCTTGATAGCGAGTGAGTGGATTCTGTGTGGTGTTTTTATTATAAATTTCAATATATGGAGCTTCCAAAGTGATATTTACTACCTCTGTCTTTCTCAGGGTGTTCGAAGCATGCCATTCCCATCTGTCCCCCAAAAACTTCATTTTAGCATGTGAATATGACAGTTGTCATATGAGCAACCCTGCCGTGGTGTGTACCAGTCTGCAGACTTACGCAAGGGCTTGCTCTCAATTAGGGATCTGCATTCACTGGAGGAACTACACTAACCTTTGCAGTAAGCATTTTATTAATTTTATATCATAATGTTTCTTTAGGTTTCTCCAAAACCCTTAACTTTCTGTTGTACATTTCTGACTTTAAATTCCTTTTTTTTTTTTTTTCATGTGAGATTTTCTTTGTGGTCTCAGACTTTTGGATGTTTAGAGATTATTGTGTGTAAGTGTTGTATTTGTCTTTTCTTCCCCAGATATTGAATGTACAGCAGATAAAGTCTTCAATCCTTGTGGTCCAGCTGAGCCACCAACCTGTGCTGATATGTATGCCCATTTATCCAAATTTTTTAAATAATTTAGACACTTGAGAATATAAAAGTTTAGATGTTTATTGGAATGAATCTCAGGTGATATGTGTAATAAAAAAGGTAAATACTTTGCAGACCTGGACAGAACACCATTAAAGTGCCCACAGAGGGCTGCTTCTGTCCTGAGGGCTCATTGCTCTTCAACAAGGAGTCAGGAGTCTGTGTGAACAAATGCGGTGAGAAGCCTTCGAGTCAAGTTTATGTGCATGCATACTGAGATGTACAAAAAAAGTGTGCCTTTCTGTGTCATCCTGCATATCTTAGCTGCTTTTCAAGAACATATCTGTCTAATTTTGTTCTTCCCTTTTTGTTTTTAGGATGCCTGGACGCCTCTGGAACACCACGTGAGGTATGGCGGTGTTTAACAATTTTAATTTAGCTGTTTGCTCAATACTAGAAATTCATAGTTCTTAAACTTCAAGGTATTTCCATAACTTTTAACTGAATTCTCTTGATATTTTGTGGCAGTTCGATGAAGTTTTCGAATACAACTGTGAGGAGTGTATCTGTGATAAGGCCAGCAAATCTGTGATCTGTAAGCCCAAGAAGTGTCCTGATGTGAACCCTGCGAGCTGCACTGAGCCTGGCTTTGTGCTGGTCAATGTCACCGATCCTTCAGACCCATGCTGCAACAAACAAGTTTGCAGTAAGTTAATGTAGTTTTTTTTTCAAGAGTACAGTTTTTTGGTTTGGGTTCACATCTTCCTTTTGATTTGTGTGATGTAGATTGTGATGCCAACATGTGCCCACCTATGGATACGAAGTGTGCAGTTGGATATGCACCAGTCCTGGAAGTGCCTGACGGAAAATGCTGTCCAGTAATCAAATGCGGTATTGCTATTATTCACACTTCAGTTAATTGTTGTGACATTTTGTATGCTTATTTTTGTCTCAGATTGTGTCTGTAATATCATTCTTTATAGTTTTGTGTTTTGTTGTTTGCCTCTTCAGAGCCGAAGAAAGTGTGCGTCCACAAAAATATGGAATATGAGGTAATTAAAATGACTGTAATAGTACTTTAAAAAAAAAAAAAAAATCAAACATTTCTGATTTTTTTTTCCAAGTAATAATTAAGCTTTACATGCTCATCTCTCCCATTACTTCCCCCAGCCTGGTACCGACATCCCCGTTGTTGACTGTCAGGAATGCAGCTGTACGTGGGACGTGGATCCTAAAACGCAGTTCTTCAAGATCAAATGTGGATTTGTGCAGTGCAATGAGAAATGTGATCCTGTAAGTTGCATGACAAGCTTCTGATCAGCTTGTCTCAGGACTGAGTGTAATTTCATTGACTTCATTTGATGTTTATTTTTTTCCCAGGGTTATGAATATGTTGAAACGAACTATGACGACTGCTGTGGAAAGTGTGTGCAAACTCACTGCATTGTCAATGTCAATGGCGTCGATCATATAATGAAGGTAAAGTCAAATGTTAAAAGTTCAGTTGCCTTGACGTGTGGAATATTCAGGTTAAATGGAACTTGAATTAATATGGGCCAGATTTATTAAACAGGACAAATTAGCGTTAGAGCGCAATTCCATAAAGGCGCCAATGGGAGGGGCAAATTCTGCAGGTTATTTACTAATAATGCGCACATTAAAGAACAAAGACACAACCAGATCATTTCCATAAGGACCAGCGCAATCTACCAAAAGCAGTGCAAATTACCACCTGATTTAAGACATGCTTTTTTTTGGCATTAAATAATGGTGCAAATACCAGTAATTTGACGAGCACAAACGTTAGTAAATTGCGTTGCGTGATTCATTTTAATACTCTCCTCCCATAAATTTTGCATCTGAGAGGAAACTCCTACAAATGCATATTCAATAAGGTCAGGCACATTTTGTTTGAGGAACAGACCCAAATTTATGCCAGTATTCCTTGAAAATCTCATTCCTCCTAACAAACCTAACATTTTTGCAATGAATTTGACCTTGTTCTCTTTTTGTTTGTAGGAAGGAGAGACATTGCCTTCTACAAATCAGGGCTGTGATAGAATCACGTGTACTAAAGTTAATGGACAGTTCATCACCAACAAATACACAGTCCAGTGTCCTCCTTTCAACATTTCCAACTGCCAGCCTGTCAGTACTTCATATATCATACAAACACACATTTACATGTTATACTGACTGATTATGGTGATTTATATCACATTTATGACATTCTACCTTTGTGATTCGCTCTACAGGGCACCGTCCAGCTGTCACCTGATGGCTGCTGCCATGTTTGTGAGTATATATTTTTTTAAGAAAACAATGTGAATTTTCATTCATTCATTCATTCATTCATGTCTGTGTGTGTTCAATTGCCTGTGTTCGAAGGTGTGGACCAAATTAAGGGATGTCAAGTACAGACCGTTCGCGATTACATAAATCACAACGACTGTCAGTCAGAGAAGAAAATGGACCTGGCATTTTGTGGTGGAGACTGTACTAGTTTTAGCAGGCGAGTAGACACACTCTGTTACGACATAATTGGCATCCTAACTTAAACAGACACTCATAAGTCACCGGTTTGAAATGGTTTACATGTGTTTTTCTCTCTTTCTCCCATTTGTAGGTACACTGAACCTGGATTGTCCTCTTGTACCTGTTGCCAGGCTACTCGTGCAAGTAATCGCACAGTAAATCTTGGTTGCGTAAACGGAGACATAGTGACCTACACATACATCCATGTTGAGGAGTGCGCCTGTAGCAGAACTAAATGTCATAGAGCGGGAGTGGGCCACACACTCATTGAAGAAGGCCAAAGAAAACGCAGTTTAGGACTTCCATGAGCGGCAGCAGTAAATGATTCACACGAAGATGCTGAAATATGAATTTTTGAGAAACTTTGTTTGGAAATTAATTTAAATTGCACATGCTTTGTTTAACATTTCTTAAACTTTATCTATAGAGCTTTTCTTTTTTCTTTGTTGGATAAATATGTACTGTTTTACTGGCTTAAAATTAAAAGCAATCAAAAAGGCATTTTAAAACTAAATGCATGTTTATCAAGTCATTCGTTTAGAAAATTTTTATAGTTTATATGTGGTGTTTATTTATACATATAGCATTTGGTCATGACCATAATGTGCTGTTTGGGTTAGGGAAATGCTTTAAAAATGAACAAATACTTTCACCGAAGTTTTATGATACAATTAAGTTGCTTTTGAATGTTAAAATCATAAAAGCCCGTAAATCTTTTTTCATGAATCACCTTGCTGAAATGATCTACTGCTCCTATTTTATAGTAGTGTTTGTTTATGGACAGTCATGGGACAGTTTAAGCATGACAGACATTTAATTTGTGCTAATATGATTTGTCTGCATTTGTTATCCTGTTGTTAAAAGGGCAACTCTTACGTTGTGAGAATGTCCGAATTCCTCCCAATCTTTAGCACTGGTTAAAGACTCCCATATTTTAAAGTTACATGGAGTAAAAAAAAAAAAAAAATATATATATCAATATTGTATCAACTTTATCAAAAGCAAGTATCAATATCTCTCACGAACATTAACAGGATGTCTTTAGAAAGTTGACCACTGTATTGGTTTGTTTTAATACAAAATACTTTTAATGTAATAATTTTAATGGCCATTTGATAGTAAGACTTCTTTGATAGCACCAGACAATGAAAGTACTCTTTCATTGCACGTAATGCAACAGAATCAATGATTATTAGTCATTAAACAGGATCTGGATCAGCTGGTTGTTCCAGTCATCTTACGTTGTATTCAATGGGAAATATTTTGGATATTTCAATATTGACTTTTGATATTAGCCTAACAAGTGGATCAGGACAGGAGTTCTGAAGTCAGAAAATTGTATTCTTTTGTTTGTATGCCAGTGAAAATGTGTGTACAATCTGTTTTTAGATCTGGATAGTTATCAATTTATCTATCGCTATCAAGCTATCGGGCGAACAGATGATGCTGTCTCAATTGCACTTCATACGGCCCTGATACATCTAGAGCAGCCGAACAGTTATGTGAGAATGCTGTTTATAGATTTTAGTTCTGCTTTAAATATGGTCATTCCTCACAAACTTGTATGCAAATTGAGTGATTTGGGAATAGATTCAGCACTCTGTGCATGTGTAGCAGATATCAAGCGGTACCCTCGGAACAGAAGCACGACCACACATGGACAGGATGAGTGATGGAATTTATTCCCCTTTAAAGAAGAGTAGTATGAGGCAAAATTAGTACAACCACACCGAAAGGCCTACTCTCTCACTCCCGTGCTTCCCATCTGCATTCACAGTGAGACTGAGCGTGAATGCTTAAAGGAGAAGTGAGATACATTGCACATATACATGTAGTCAACAAAATAAGACAGCATTTCACAAAATATAACAATAACATAACAGTTAATGCAAATAAACACTCAGCATATTTGCAACATTCCATCATGCAAATACAACCACACTGAAAGGCCTTCTCTCTCACTCCTGCATGGAAAAACACACGTGGGGATGAAGTGCTAAGGCCAGGCATAAAATGTGCGATTTCAGCAATGTATCAACTCACACTGTACGAGAAGATTGCATGTGACAGTCTAGTGTTCCTGTGGCTCAGTGGTAGAGCACTGCGTTAGCAGCGCAAAAGGTCGTGGGTTCAATTCCTAGGGAACACACATACTGATAAAAATAAATAAATAAATGTATAGCCTGAATGCACTGTAAGTCGCTTTGGATAAAAGCGTCTGCTAAATGTAATGTAAATACGGTCCGATTGTCGAGCGAGATTTATGTGTTTATGTGCTCACGCTATAAGTGTGAAATACTAGGGTTGCGCTTGCGCAGACGATGACACAGTATAGCATGGTGTTGACCCAGAATGGTGTACATAAAATCATTTCTGCTGCTGACAGAGCAAGATACGTCGAAAAACTGAGCCGTTTTGGGTCGGACTGTCCGTACAGTTTCTGTGACTGGCCAAAATTCCCAAAGAAATGGCCAGAGTTGTCGTTTCCCGACACTTTTTGTTACCTGATTGAGTCTCCAGGCAATAGACAGCTTACTACAAGCCTATACGTGACAGGTTGTGAAAGTAAACATTTTCACAAATACACGCCGTAAAATAAATAATAAAAAAAAATATATATATAAAATAACATGAAAATATCCCTTACGAAAATTAACCGTGGTTACAACCAAAAAAAAAAAAAAACAAAAAAACATGGTTACTATAGGTAAACCATGGTAAAAACAAATTAAACATGTTTTGCTACACCATAGTTTAACCATATTTGAAGTAAAACTGTGGTTATAGGCTACAACTGGTAATAAAAATGCGCAAAAAACACGGTTAGCCGACTATAGCCTACTTTTACTATAGTAATATGTTAATTTTCGTAAGGGATTGTATATAATAATATGAAATAAATATTTTAATAGATTATGACATTTAAATCACAAAATATCAGGGAGTAACATTTATTTGATGTGAAGGAGGGTTGCTGTAAGCCCCATCAGAACTGGGTTGCGGTGCAGGCGGAACGGGACTAATGACAGGTCATTGAAGGGTAAGTAGTCTAGCCTATCAGGTGTGTATTCCCAAAAGCAGGTTATGTGACATACCCGGGTATGTTTGAGGATAAGTGAGTGGATAACCTCAGCTTTTGGTTCCAAAATCGGAGGTTACTTTCAGGGTATGTAAGTAACCATAGCAATTTGCTCTCTGAAGATAACCTGCTCCGGAGCAGGTTGTGTTCCAGGGTTAGTTCACTTCAGCGCTATAAGAGCATGTATGATCTACTGACGAGCCTTCAGTGGGCGTGACAGATAGCGCACAATATTATATATTATTACAATACAGTTATGTATAAAGCCTACTATGTATATATATATATATATATATATATATATATATATAATTGTATGCTATTTTAATAATAAAGCGCTAATATAAGAAATAAATAAGGTTAGCCTATATATTGCTCTAATATGGTTATTATATTTTATTGGCATATATAACAGTTATCTGTATAAATTATAAAACACTATTATGACGAGGTAATGTTTAATTTATTATATTAGCCTATATATATATATTTATTACATTTTATATTATCATCTCACACATGGATCGGCATTTTCTATAATGTAGTTCTATCATAAAAATACATATCTGATATGACTTAATATATAATTAGGATCAAACAAACAATATAATTCTTATTCTCAAGGATTAAAGATTAAATGGAAAAAAAATTAAAATGATTGCAAAACCATCAATTAGGTGGCGATATGCACTAAGCATAAGGCCTATATGACCTTTGAACAGAAGAAGAAGAAAGAAACAGCATGGGCGCTTATTCTTAGCATCCGTTTCCATAGTGACTCGTCGATTCGTCGCTCTGTTGAGAATGTCTGGAGTCTTAACCAGGAACATACTCTGAGTTGAATGAACTTACTCCCGGACGCGTTTTTGGAACCATATACCTCGAGTAAGCAAGGTTTGGGGTTAATCAACCGAAAGTTCAGGGTTTATCTGACGGTAAGTTAACCATGCTTTCTGGAATACACCACTGGAGTGCACATAAATATTAAGCTTGATATGTTTCATACGTTGTATATCCAAAACTGCTGTCGGAGTTCTGTGTGCTAACGTTACCCGCTCAGATTGTGCTACCTCCGTCTGTTTATTCGACAGTATATAAATCTTCAGATGTTTTTTTCTTTTCTTTTTACTTATTTACTTATTAGAGGTACAGAATGCCACACAGCAACTTTTTGGTATTGCACCAAGCACAAATCAGTCGAAATCATAACAAAAAGTAAAAATCAAGCGCTTAACAAGGTCTCCATACCTTAATTCGAATGGTTTGTTTTCCTCCACGGCATAAACGGATATGATGTTTTTGTGGGCGTTCCCAGCAATGCTGACCAAGTCTATTGGGTTGTTAAGTCGTGACGTAACCACTCTATTTCCGGGTCCAAAGTCCGGGTCCTCTTACCTACCTACCTCTTTCGCTCGCTTTTTCACCATACCGCAGTGCTGTGTCCCGTGTTGTTTGAATAGATCAGAGTTAAAAAAAAACAAAAAAACAAGTTTATCGCTTTCCCTGTGATGAGAAAGAGAAGAGGAAATGGCTGCAGTTGATAAGGTAAGTTACAAATCTTAAACGAATGAAAAAACTTTTGGCGCCAGTGGGTGCTAACGTTAGCATTGGCAACAGTCAAGCCGAAGATGTGTCTAAGTTATGTAGCATGAAAGACCTTTAGACCAGTTAAAGTAGCCCGAGATTCATAAGATCAGAATCATGTTTAATGGCCAAGTAACGTTATGTTTACATATTTGACTCTGGTCTTACATTGCTTTCAGTGGACATACACAGAGCAAGCACAAACAAACAGGACAACAAGCTAAATAAATACAGACACAAACTACAGTACACACGCCAGAAACACAACATTTGTAGACAGCAATCATTGCCAATTTGACTTCACTGTTATTGTAGTGTGTTCACATGACATAATTTAAGTAATGATATTTAATTAATTCATTAATTATTATTATTATTATTATTATTATTTACAGACGTGAAAACTTCACCCCAAACTGCAACTCAAGGGTGTGCAGTTGGCATTTCCCTAATGGAAAAGCTGCTGGGCCATCGTGATTTGCTTGGAACGAGGGAAAGACTTTCCAGTTCCCTGACCACCTTAGCCATCTCCCCAAACGGAAGAAACAAATGGTCCCTAGCAGTGGTGAGGATGAGGGAACGGATGCTGACATGGTAACTGCAGATACCCCTTGTACTTCAAAAAGTCTTGTGGCACTTGAGGTGGAGAATGCCATGCTGAGGGAAGAGAATGACAAATTGAAAAAACAACTGGAGAAACAAAAGCAAACTTTCTCCATCAGTCAAATTTCTTCAAGCCCTGAGAAAGTTCAATATTTCACTGGACTGCCTGATGCTGCCACTGTACTGTTTTTGGAAGCGCTTCTTTCTAAATTTGACCTACAATATCATTCTGATTGGACTGTACAAATGATGCCCCTAGTTGATCAATTGCTCCTGACTTTAATGAAGCTTAGACTAAATTGCGGACACGTAGACCTTGCAACAAGGTTCAATTGTAGCACAGCCACAGTAACCAACATCTTCATCACCATCATTAGTGCCCTGTGTGATGTTTTGCTTAAGAACAACATCCCTTCCACAGCCAAGAATCAAACATCACTGCCAGACTGCTTCCGGTCCTTTCCTAACTGTAGGATCGTGCTTGACTGCACAGAGGTTGCCGTCTCTAACACTGAAAGGCTTGACATGCAGTGTCATATGTTTAGCCAGTACAAAGGACGGACCAAACTTAAGGCTTTAATCGGTGTTGCGCCTAATGGTGTTATTACCTTTGTCAGTGACCTGTATGGTGGGAGTGCCTCAGACAAGGCAATAACAGCTTGCCTGCTACCTCTGCAATTGATTGCTTCTGTCTGTCGTGCTGCTGAGAGGTTTGCGATTGTTGCTCCGTGTAGCTTCGCTTTTCTGTTAAATCTCTATCTTACTTTCTCTCTCTGTTGTTTAAAGTGATAATATATAACTTAATTCCCACCATATTTCTGGTATTATCTATCAAACTAATCTAACTAACTCGTTCGCTTTTTAAAACTGCGAGTGCAGCGCGTTAGCATTCATTAGCTGGTTAGCTTGTCACTCGTGGTTCCATTCACGTTTCTATTCGTGCCTATTATTGTTTTCTTTTTCTCACTCCGTTTCATTTCTCTCTCGCTCCATTTTTCACGAATTCATCAAACAACAGTGGTAAGTGAATCATTCATCAATCACGGTGAGTAACGGCTTCTTCTCCTGCTATTGTTGTTTGCACTGTTTGCCACATGTACAGTTTATCTCTCTCTGTCGGTGACGAGGGATTCACATGTGATAAATGCAGGGAAATAGTTAGGCTGACAGAGAAGATTTTAGAACTAGAGACACGCATCCAAACTTTATTTGAGGATAGTAAGAATGTGAGGGCTGTAGATACTGCTTTGGATGCGACTAGCTCAGGGAGTCCTGTACATTGTTCGGTTCTGGTTTCAGCCCCTCGGCAGCAGGGCAACTGGGTGACTGTGAGGCGGCTTAGTCGTGGGTCAAAACACCGTTCTTCCGTTCCGATCAAAACATCAAACAGGTTCTCCCCAATCAGTGATGCACCCACTGAGAAACCTGATGAAAGTGCTCTAGTTATTGGCGATTCTATTATACGGAACGTGAAAATAGAGACACCAGCCAACATAGTCCAAGGTGCCCGCAGAATAACATAGGTTTTATAGACAATTGGACAAGTTTTTGGGCAGACCTGACCTGTTGAAAAGAGATGGTCTTCATTCCTCCTGGGGTGATGTCGCTCTTCTCTCTAGAAATATGGCACATAGTCTTGACTAACTGGGGCCCAGGTCAGGAAGCAGACAGACTGGCTAAACCGACCGTCTGCTAGCTGCCTCACGTCACAGAAGTCACTTAATTCTCAGCACATAGAGACTCTTTCACCTGGATATCACACTATAGAGACTGTGTCTGTTCCCCGAACTAGAAAATACAAAAAACGTCCAGACCAATTTAAGAGTAACAATTTAATTGACGTTCAACAAATAAATTACAAGCTGTAACTAGCACAGAAGTCCAATAACAGAACACCACTCGGGTTCAGATCAGGGGGGCCGTTCCTCCCAATCACGCCCCTCCAGGTGTCACTGTCGCTGCCCACGTGGGCGTTGAAGTCCCCCAGTAGAACGACGGAGTCCCCAGTCGGAGCACTTTCCAGCACCCTTCCCAGAGACCCCAAGAGGGCCGGGTACTCTGTACCGCCGTTCGGCCTGTAGGCACACACGACAGTGAGAGTCCTGTCCCCGACCCGAAGGCGCAGGGAAGCGTCCCTCTTGTTCACCGGGGTGAACTCCAACACATGGCGGCTGAGCTGGGGGGCTATGAGCAATCCCACACCAGCCCGCCGCCTCTCACCATGGGCAACTCCAGAGTGGTAGAGAGTCCAGCTTCTCTCAAGGAGTGTGGTTCCAGAGCCCAGGCTGTGAGTGGAGGTGATCCCGACTATCTCTAGTCGGTACCTCTCAACCTCCCGCACAAGCTCAGACTCCTTCCCCACCAGCGAGGTGACGTTCCATGTCCCTAAAGCCAGTATCCGTGTCCAGAGATCGGGTCGTCGGGGCCCCCACCTTCGACTGCCGCCCGATCTACTATCCACTGGCCCCTTACGGTCCCTCCTGCAGGTGGTGAGCCAACGGGAGGGCGCCCCCACATCACTCTTTCGGGCTGAGACCGGCCGGGCCCCAGCTGTTTACCTTGGGAGACCCTACCAGGGGCATATAGCCCCGAAAAACATAGCTCCTAGGATCGTTCGGGTACTCAAACCCCTCCACCACGATAAGGTGGCAGTTCAAGGAGAGGAAGAGAATTGTATAAACTTGTTAAATCATATAAAGCAACAACATGTATATTAGACCCTATTCCATCTAAACTACTAAAAGAGGTGCTTCCAGAAGTCATAGATCCTATTTTAGCTATTATTAATTCGTCATTGTCATTAGGATATGTTCCCAAAACCTTCAAATTGGCTGTTATTAAGCCTCTCATTAAAAAAAACACAACTTGACCCCAAAGATCTAGTTAACTACAGACCGATCTCGAATCTCCCTTTTCTGTCAAAGATACTAGAAAAGGTAGTATCCTCACAATTATATTCCTTCTTAGAGAAAAATGGTATCTGTGAGGATTTCAGGATTTAGACCGTTTCATAGTACTGAGACTGCTCTCATTAGAGTTACAAATGACCTGCTCTTATCATCTGTTCGTGGTTGTATCTCTCTATTAGTACTACTGGATCTTAGCGCTGCGTTTGACACTATCGACCACAACATTCTTTTGAATAGACTAGAAAATTTTGTTTGCATTAGTGGAAGTGCATTAGCATGGTTCAAATCGTACTTATCTGACCGCCATCAATTTGTAGTAGTGAATGAAGAGGTATCATATCGATCACAAGTGCAGTATGGAGTACCTCAAGGCTCAGTACTAGGGCCGTTACTTTTCACGCTTTACATGTTACCCTTAGGAAATATCATCAGGAAACACGATGTTAGCTTTCACTGTTATGCTGATGATACTCAGATCTATATTTCTTTGCGGCCCGGCGAAACACACCAAATTGACGGAATGCATAGTCGATATAAAAAACTGGATGGCGAGTAATTTCTTACTGCTAAATTCTGAAAAAACAGAGGTGTTAATTATCGGACCTAAAACCCCCACATATAATAACTTAGAACACTGTGTAACACTTGATGACTGCTCTGTAGATTCTTCGTCATCAGTTAAGAACCTAGGTGTGCTATTTGATAGCAATCTTTCCTTTGACAGCCACATTTCTAGCATTTGTAGAACTGCATTTTTTCATCTTAAAAATATATCTAAATTGAGACCTATGCTCTCAAAGTCAAATCGAGAAATGTTAATTCATGCATTTATGACCTCAAGGTTAGATTATTGTAATGCTTTATTGGGTGGTTGTTCTGCATGCTTAATAAACAAACTCCAGATGGTCCAAAAATGCAGCAGCTAGAGTTCTTACTAGAACCAGGAAGTATGACCACATTAGCCCGGTTCTGTCAACATTGCTCTGGCTCCCTATTAAACATCGTATAGATTTTAAAATCTTGTTAATTACTTATAAAGCCCTGAATGGTTTAGCTCCTCAGTACTTGAAAGAGCTCTTATCGCATTACAGTCCTCCACGTCCACTACATTCTAAAAACTCTGGCCATTTGATAATACCTAGAATATCAAAATCAACTGCGGGTGGCAGATCCTTTTCCTATTTAGCGCCAAAACTATGGAACAATCTACCTAACACTGTTCGGGAGGCAGAAACACTCAGTTTAAATCTAGATTAAAGACCCATCTCTTTAACCTGGCTTACACATAATACACTAATACGCTTCTAATATTCAAATCCGTTAAAGGATTGTTAGGCTGCATGAATTAGGTCAACCAGAACCGGGAACACTTTCCATAACACCCGATGTACTTGTTACATAGTAAGAAGAATGGCATATACGCTAATATTAGTCTGTTTCTTTCTTATTCCGAGATCACCGTAACCACCCGATCCAGTCTGTATCCAGATCAGATGGTCACTGCAGCCACCTGGATCCAGTCCGTATCCAGATCAGATGGTGGATCAGCACCTTGAGACGACCTCTACAGCCCTGAACATCAGCGGAGATCAGGACACCTAGATGAGCCCCAGAGACAGATCCTCAGTGAGGACCTCGTCACCTAGACAGCCATCGGGACAAGACCACGGGAACCAAATGAGTCCTTTACACAATCTTACTTTGCTGCAGTTGGAACAAACTGCTGGTTCGTCTGGCCAGAGGTGAACTGGCCCCCCGACTGAGCCTGGTTTCTCCCAAGGTTTTTTTCTCCATTCCGTCACCGATGAAGTTTTGGTTCCTTGCCGCTGTTGCCTCTGGCTTGCTTAGTTGGGGACACTTAATTTCCAGCGATATCGTCGACTTGATTGCACAGATACTAATTAAACTGAACTGAGCTGGACCATGACATCATTGAATTCAATAATGAAATGCCTTTAACTGAAAATTGAGTGTTTTATCTTGTCATTTTACATTATTGACACTATTTTCCTATTTTGATATTGGAAAGTTGCTTTGACACAACCTGTATTGTTAAAAGCGCTATATAAATAAAGGTGACTTGACTTGACTTGTGGACTTCTCCAACATTTACAACCAGGCGACATGGTTATCGCAGACAAGGGCTTCACAATTCGGGACATTTTGCCAGAAGGAGTTTCCCTGAACATCCCATCTTTCCTTGTGAATGGACATTTTACACAGGAGGAAGTGAACCACAACAGACTGATCTCAAGAGCTAGGATACATAATTCAGCGACTGAAAGTTTTTCACATTTTGGACCGCATTCCATACCAGTTCAAACTAAATATCAACAAGATACTTAAAGTGTGTGTGTGTGTGTCTTAAAAATTTACAAATTAATAAATGAGTTAACTGTGTTGTACATGAATTTCTGCATATTTGCTTGCAGAAATCTGATTGAATTTGATTGATTGTCTGTATATGTGTATATAATTACTGTGTATATAGTTTTATTTGTTACCATATTCTAATATACATTTAATTATCTGTTTAAAATAAGTAGCATGAAATGCTTACAAACTTGTATAATAAATAAATTACCTTGATTGTGTGAAATGCCAAATTTTCATTTATTATAACCTAGCTTATTCAAAGGACATCAGTACAGCTTATTAGATTTTTATTTGACAAAATGTTTTGATTCTATTAATCAGTGAACCATTACAAACTAAAATATAAATATTCAAGGTAAACAATAGGGAGACTTTTAAGTTGTAGCTTCAACAGAGAAAATTAACACTGACTATATCAACAGTACATGCATATCAACAGACAATATTTTGAATTTTGAAAATTTTACAGTTCTTACAACTGTGAGAGAATGTGTGGAAGGAAACATTCTCTATAAAATGTTTCCATAGTGTCAATATTAACAGCCCACGCAGGGTCTTTGAGGACTGGCAGAATTACAAGATCATGAGGAGTCCACACAAGCAGGTGACAGCTGTTAGCTCCGGTCAGGTGTCGGTTTCCCTAGATCTAGTAGTTGTGAGTCCAGTAGTAGATGCCAGTTGTTGTGAGTCTGTTTTAATGTCAGGGAACCAAGCACTTTATTGAACTCCAGGAAAAAGTCCTTACTCTCTGCTGCCTGCAGGATAGTTTGGTTTCTGGCTGTCCATGGACACTTGACTTCAATCATGCAGTCTCCAAACACCATCCCATCCGGAGATTCACCAAGCAGGCCACTGCTAGATAGGAACAGACCCTTGTCCTGTATAACAGCACTAGTGCGCTCAGTATATTGATGCTTTGCCCTTGATTCATGGAGGATTCCCCAATCACATGCCTTGGGGGGAGGGTACAAATACCACTTAGTCTTAATAAGTGTATTCTTAGACACAGATGCCTTCATTTTAAATATTCACTTATTAACTACAACTTACTTTAGATCCTTCTTTGAGGTTGTACTGGCCAAGCAGGGTTTTGAATAAGGAAGGCGGGTAAGACTTCCACTTGATTGCTGCCAAGACCAAACCAAAGTTACTTGCTGTGATCCTTTTCTTGCAATATGCAAACCTGTTATAAAGAAACCAACCATGAGAGAGTACTCTAGGGTAGACAGTTTTTGCTCAAAAATTGTTATTAGCGTTTCATGTAAAAACAACCTGACATTCTGCAATGCCTTTTCTAAATTTTCCTCATTTGTAACTGTAAGTCGTTTGGATAAAAGCAGCTGCTAAATGACTAAATGTAATGTAATTGTAAATTCTGAGCAAATATAACAGCTTTTAGCAGACACTTTTATCCATATCGGCTTACAATAAGTACTTTTTTGTAAGCAACTAACATTCTCTTAGAGTAATGACAGCAGCATGTCATCAAGGACAAGTTAAAGCAATGGGTTACATACACGTGTGTAGTTTAGCAGATTTTTCATGAGTTAAACTATGTAAAGTTTTTAACTAAATATTACACAGTTTTAAACCCCTGGTTTAAATTTTGAGAAATGACGAAACATATGACATTGTACAAAATAATGAAGTGCTGGATGACAATACCCTAGCTGAATTGTCATTGATTTAATGTAGTGTAATTGTGATGTTTCTGCTAATATAGATTAATAATATAGATTCTGCGGATAGATTTTAAAATCTTGTTAATTACTTATAAAGCCCTGAATGGCTTAGCTCCTCAGTACTTGAGCGAGCTCTTATCACATTATAGTCCTCCACGTCTGCTGCGTTCTCAAAACTCTGGCCATTTGATAATACCTAGAATATCAAAATCGACTGCGGGCGGCAGATCCTTTTCCTATTTAGCGCCCAAACTCTGGAACAATCTACCTAACACTGTTCGGGAGGCAGACACACTCTGTCAGTTTAAATCTAGATTAAAGACACATTTCTTTAACCTGGCTTACACATAACACACTAATACACTCCTAATATTCAAATCCGTTAAAGGATTGTTAGGCTGCATTAATTAGATCAACCGGAACCGGGAACACTCCTCATAACACACGATGTACTCGTTACATCGTAAGAAGAATGGCATCTACGCTAATATTTGTCTGTTTCTTTATTATTCTGTTTCTCAGTCCGTGTCCGGATCAGATGGCGCCGGGAGATGATGTCTGCGACCCTGACCGTCGGCGGAGGCCGGACACCTGGATGAGCCCCAGGGACATATCCCCAGTGAAGACCTCGACTTAAATACAATAAAACTTAAAATTAAACAAAATAACTATAATATAATAAAATACCTAACTACATAATACTATTATTGTTAGAAATTGCAACAATATAAAAATAGAAATATAATACATTTATACATTTAAAATTTAATTAATACAATAAGTAAAAAAAATAAATAATAATATCCTGGCCAGAGGAGAACTGGCCCCCCGACTGAGCCTGGTTTCTCCCAAGGTTTTTTTCTCCATTCTGTCACAGAGGGAGTTTTCGTTCCTTGCCGCTATCGCCTCTGGCTTGCTCAGTTGGGGACACTTAATTTCTAACGATTATCGTCAATTTGATTTCATATATACTATTTAAACTAAACTGAGCTAGACAATGACATCTCTGAATTCAATAATGAAATGCCTTTAACTGAAAATTGAGTGTTTAATCTTATTATTATACATTACTGACACTCTATCCTCCAATTTGATACTGTTAAGTGCTTTGACACAATCTGTATTGTTAAAAGCGCTATATAAATAAAGGTGACTTGACTTGACTTGCTAACATTAAGGGCACATGAAAGTACAATAGACAAAAATCTTACCTGAGGTGTTTCTGGAATCAAAATCCATCCCATCCCAGTAAAACAGCCAAGTTGCAACAAGGATGCCTGTACCCATGCTTTGTCCTCCTGGGTGACATGTCTTTTGATGCCAGCTGAAATAATGGTATAACACTGGTTGTAAAAATGAGTAATAGTATATAAGATCGCTACACATGATTGTACTATCTCAATTTAACAGCCTTTTATTATAATCATTCATTTATAGAACACACTCTAAGATAAAAAAAAAAAAAAAAAAAAAAAAATATATATATATATATATATATATATATAATAAAGGTGTACAGTACACCTCAGCCTCACTGTCTTGCAACTATATTTCAATATGGTGATAGAGCTTACGATAATGATTTTTCAGCTGCACTACAACACACCGTGAGTGTATATTAGAAGAATTTCATGAATATGATTAATCTTATTTGCAATAGCAGCTGGATGCCAGTAAGTTACTGTAAAAATGGTTACAGTACGTGTACTGTATTTTCATTTACAGTATTATTACCATATTGTCATTTACAGTATCAGTACTGTAGAATTTATTTTCATTTAATTTAAACATTTTGTACCTGTAAAAAACAATCCAATTGCCATACAGCACTGTAATCCATGATTTTTACCACCCCAACACCATAAAAATCACAATAACTCATGAGAATTAATTCTGATAATATTCTTTAATTGTTGAACATTTTCTTTTTAAAAGTACAAATTACAAATCTTGACCTCTAGGATGCACTAGAGGTTTGATGCTGAGTTTGCACATAGTTTGATACTGAAAGATGGAGCAGTCCCAGCTATAAAAGATCCTGGTCATGATTCAGAACTGCAGACGGTAAGTGAAACGGCATCAAATGTCTGTTTTGTTCGCGATCGGCGCAAGTGCTCGTCACTCTTTAGCTCCGCCCACGGCATGCCTCCAGGAGCTCTGCTTTTTTTTGGAGAGAATCGTAAAGCTGATTATTAATTATTTAATTGTTATTTAATTGTTTATATTTGGGTTACATGAAATCCTAGCTATGAAACAGACTTAACAAGACAAAGGTATATTCCAAATATGTTAAAAATACCACTGTTACATTATTCATTAATATCGCAAGACTGGAAATGTGTTACGGGGCAAACGAGACGTGAGACGTGCGGATCCATCTGCAGGGTTTTATTCAAAGACATGGTCATAAATACAGGCAGGGTCGAACAATGGCAAACAGGTACAACACAGGCAAGACAAAGAGTAATCCTAGGGCAAGCGTGGGTCTTCGATTGGCGAACAATATCCAAAAGGGCAAGGCAGAGAGATAATCCAGGTACACGAGCAATAATCCAAACGAGGTGCAAACAGAGTCCAAACGGTAAGGCAAAGGGTTAATCCAGGAAACAAGGTCAAGAATCAAAACACGAGAAAACTGGCAAGGCAAGACTATGACAACTAAGTGGGCTCCGTAGAGTAGCTATCGCTAGGAGAGTGATAAACGCTATACAATACTCGGTGATCTTACTGAGGAAGTCCATAGCTTAAGTAAGGCATGTAATCAGTGCATTCAGTGTGTGCATAGGATCAGGTGAGCGTGTGATTAGTGCAGTCAGCTGTGTGTGTGTCGTCAGTGCAATGGGTGATGGGAACTGTAGTCTGTGGTGAAGTGCAACAGTTAGCGTAGTGCAAGAGTCCATGTGGTGAGCGGGTGACCTCTGGTGGTGAATGAACAGAAGTGCATGGACAGGATTTGTGACATAGCCCCCCTCTATACAATCCAGGAGGGCGGTGGAGTGGAGGCAGAACAGGGGGAGGGACGGAGGGCCAGGTCCACGTGGAAGTGGAGTGGTCGGGGACCAAGGCAGAGCTGGCAGGTTAAGGCACCAAGGCGGAGCAGGGAACCAGGGCAGAACCAGCAGAGCAGGAAGCCAGGGCGGAGCCGGCGGAACAGAAGTCCATGCCCACCAGGGTGGAGCAGATGGGACAGGAGTCCACCAGGGAGGAGCAGATGGGACAGGATCCCTCCAGGGCGGAGCAGACGGAACAGGAGGGAACCAGGGCAGAACCAGCAGAGCAGGAAGCCAGGGCGGAGCCGACGGAACAGGAGTCCACGCCCACCCGGGAGGAGCAGATGGGACAGGAGTCCACCAGGGTGGAGCAGGAGACCACCAAACCGGAGTAGAAGACCACCAGACCTGAGTGGGCGGACCTGAAGACCACGGCAGGGACTGGGACCTAGGGAACACTGAGACACACGAGACAGAGAGAACATACACGGTCTCAAAGACAGAGGCAGGGAACATAGGAACTCCATCAAAATTTCCTTTGGTGACAACTGAGCGGTTAAACAGTCCATGAGCAAACTCCCTAATCAAAACTGGACTGGCAGACACTTCAAAATTTAATTAATTGACAGTGACTGGACAGACAGGCAGTTCAAAATTTGACTCACTGAATGGAACTGGACAGGAAGACATCTTAAAATCTGGTGCATTGACAGAGACTGAAGCAGACAGTTCAGTGACAGAAACTGGACAAGCAGACAATTCAAAATCAGGCTCTTTGATCGAAACGGGACAGACATATGGTTTAAAATTAGACTTCTTGACTGAGACAGAACAGGTACATAGTTCATAAATTGTCTCTTTGGCAATGACAGGGGTAACGGGACAGACATAGAGTGCATTTATAGTTTCTGAGTTCATGACAGGCAGGGTTAAGAGTTCAAAGGCGGGGCATTGGGCTTTGACAAGGCTACTAGAGCCTACAGAGAGCTCGGGAAAGGTTTCTGGGGTCGTGACTAGACTAGTGGGGCATAAAACAGATTCATATGGTTCAACATCAGACACAATGATTAAATCAGGACCGACAGATAGTTCAAAACCAGACGGTAAGGCAAAGGGTTAATCCAGGAAACAAGGGCAAGAATCAAAACACGAGAAAACCGGCAAGGCAAGGCTATGACAACTAAGTGGGCTCCATAGAGTAGCTATCTCTAGGAGAGTGATAAACACTATACAATACTCTGCGATTTTACTGAGGAAGTCCATAGCTTAAGCAAGGCGTGTAATCAGTGCATTCAGTGTGTGCATAGGATCAGGTCAGCGTGTGATTAGTGCAGTCAGCTGTGTGTGTCGTCAGTGCAATGGGTGATGGGAATTGTAGTGTGTGGTGGAGTGCAACAGTTAGCGTATTGCAAGAGTCCATGTGGTAAGCGGGTGACCTCTGGTGGTGAACGAACAGAAGAGCATGGACAGGATTTGTGACAAAAAGTTTTTTATTTTGGAAATAAGGTTTTTTATGAACAGGGATCTGAAAATCAAACCTGATGTCATTTGTTTGTGCAGGTCTCTGTGGAAATTTTAACAGAGTGCTGGAGGATGACCTGAAGACCCCTCAGGGGGTGGTGGAAGGAAAAGCCATTTCCTTTGCAAATGCCTGGAAGGTGGAATCTAACTGTCCAGACCGTTCTGTGAGAACTGATGACCCCTGTTCCTACGGCAGTGTTAGCGGTAAAACACTTTTTTTTGGCGCAGAAGGCAGACCATTTACAATATCTATTTTTTTTTTATTGTGTTATAGCATACATTTGCTTGTAACACCATGTTGTGGTTCCTTTAGAGACCTATGCTGAGCACTGGTGTTCCATGTTCAAGCATAAGGAGAGTCTTTTTTCCAAATGTCATGCCAAAGTAAATCCAGACAGCTACTACAAAGTATGATCTGAAACAGGCAACCTTGAGAACATTTTTTTTTTCTTAATGAATGTTACCCAACCCATAACATGTCTTTGTATTTTCAGAGATGCAAATACTCCAGCTGTACCTGTGAGAAGAGTGAGGACTGTCTGTGTGCGGTGTTCTCTTCATACGTCCGAGCCTGTGCAGCTAAAGGAATAATCCTTCATGGCTGGCGAGAAATTGTGTGTGGTAAGAAGGCTGAAAGCAGATGTTTTGGTAGACAGATGGATGTGCATCATCATAGATAAAATACATTTTGAATGTAGGTGTGATTAAAGGCCCATTCACACCAAGAACGATAACTATAATAATAAAGAAATAGTTTTAAAAATCTGAATTTAAAGGAGACTATGCCCCCTTTTACAATATGTAATATAAGTCTGAGGTGTCCCCAGGATGTGTCTATGAAGTTTCAGCTGAAAATACCCCACAGATAATTTATTACATCATTTTAAAAACATTAATATTTTGAGTAGAAGGAGGAGCACGCTATTTTCATGCATGTCTCTTTAAATGCAAATGAGCTGCTGCTTCCCACCCCCTTTTCCAGTATAGGACTGTGCCTTTACAGCTCACTTCTCAGATACTCTGCTAAAATATATATATGACCATGGACCACAAAACCAGTCATAAGGGTTAATTTTTTGAAATTGACATTTATACGTCATTTGAAAGTTGAATAAATAAGCTTTCCATTGATGTATGGTTTGTTAGGATAGGACAGTATTTGGCCGAGATACAACTAGGCCTATTTGAAAATCTGGAATCTGAGAGTGCAATAAAATCAAAATATTGAGAAAATCGCCTTTTAAGTTGTCCAAATGAAGTCCTGAGCATTGCATATTACTAATCAAAAATTAAGTTTTGATATATTTACGGTAGGAAATTTACAAAATTTCTTCATGGAACATGATCTTTACTTAATGTCCTGATGTTTTTTGGCACAAAAGAAAAATCGATAATTTTGACCCATAGAATGTGCTGTTGGCTGCTACAAATATACCCGTGCGACTTAAGACTTAAGACCAGGGTCACATATGTGTTTGATTTTGATTATCATATCTATCGCGCTGATATCATGCGTTTTAAACAATATTAGTTTAAACTTCTGATATACGGTTTCTGAGAGCACACATCCGAAGCTTTTGCATAGAAAGTGGCTGTCACACAGCATGTGCGTAAACTTGTCTTTTATGTCTTAAACAATCAAATACACACGTTTATGTTAATAACACACATGAGTTACAAAAACAGTCGGTTATGTCTGTGAAGGTAAACAGCTGGATGAAATCACATCTTTATATTAGATCTGTCTGTAGTAAATAAATCAATAAATCCACTGCTCTCTTGTCTCCTCTGAGGCTGGGACTCTAAACAGTGTTCTGTGCTAGTCAGTGAAGCAAAAGACAGAACAGCTAGCATGCTTTGCTCGAAATTTTCCTATGGCATTAGAACTGGTACAACGTTGTCACCTACAAAAACACAATGGCGGCGCCATGGGTGGAAACCTGCAGATTAAGGGGCGGTAATAGAATGGTGGAACTATGACTTCACTTTGCAGGCCGATTGGCTGTTAGCATCACACTGGTTCCCTTGACAAAAAGACAATAGGATTTTTCCATAGGCTTTTGGATTATCCCAAAAAATAAGCTCTGTGTTCAGCCGTAGTTCATGAAACATACACGTTTTGTCCATCAAGATAATCTTCACAAAATAATATAACTTTTATGAATTTTGAAGCCTAAATACAAGCGCCAGAACTTAAAGGAACACGCCACTATTTTTGAAAATAGGCTCATTTTCCAACTCCCCAAGAGTTAAACAGTTGAGTTTTACCGTTTTCGAATCCATTCAGCCGATCTCCGGGTCTGGCGGTAGCACTTTTAGCTGCAGCTTAGCATAGATCATTGAATCTGATTAGACCGTTAGCAGGGCTCTGAACCGGTTCAAGAAACGAAAACGAAAACCGGAAATGAACGAAATTTTGACTGGAACAGAACCGGAAACAGAAACCAAATCAAATTTTATAGTTCCGAACAGAATCGAAAATTTGAAATGGCCATTAACCGGTTAATAACGTTATTTTATCGTTCCATTTAATATTTGAAATTTGCTGTTAACCAATCAGGAATTAAAGTAGCTAGTCTATGCAGATGTGATGCTGACGCATCCAGCGAGTGAAATGCCCGCGCGCTCAGCTGTGAGCTCGTCATAGATAAGTCGCAATGCACCGGCGTTAGAGTTTATCCGAGGACTGATGGATTCAACAGATCTTACGCACCTGCAGCGCTTCTGTGAACGGAGAAAACAGAATAAAACTATAGGCTTACATAATATATTTCACTTAAATCATTGACAGATTAACGAAACCAAAGAAAAAATATATATGCTGATTTAGGCCTACGGTTCATTGTGACGCATTCCAAAGTTCTCGGAAAGGAAAACGAGACGGCAGAAAGTAGTTTTATTTGTTTTGCAAAAGCTTGACAGTTTTGAATGATGTCGCATGTAACCATCCAGCGTTGCAATGGCCGTATCGCGCTGGCGCCTCACACGCACAAAGACACAATATTTTTTGCTACTTTGCAGCCTGTTCATTATCAAAATAAAATACAGTTAAAGGAACGTATAAAAAGTTACAGTGCTCCGTTTTCCAATCTGTTGCATTCAGCATGATCATCGCCTCACTGTGCTGATATAAGGATGATGTTTTACGTCGATGAAAGTACAAAGCCTATAATAAATATGTTTCACCAGTTTCACCTTTAATTTGTTTTTGGTTCTTATAGCCCATAGGCTATAGCCTTAATACTGTTCCTCGTATCCCCCTGCTCTACACACGCTCTGCATCTCTCTCTCTCTCTCTGATTCAGATCGTCAGATCAACAAACTGTTCCAATTATACACTTATTTTCTCATAGCAATGAGAAGCGTTATACATGGTGCGGTTGCTGTGCTGTATTAAAGCTTTAATCAGAATAAAACCGTATATTAAAAGCTAACAGAAGCAGTAGCACTTACAAATAACAACGTATCTAAAAGTATGAACCAACAACAAACAAAAAAACATACCATTAAGAGCCGTGCTTGCACAGGTTCTGCGCGATCCTCTTCACTAATATTCTCTGGGTCTCAATCGGGCTCAAATTGATAAGCAATATTGACGACATCATTGTTTACAATACTACCGGAGCACATGCCCCTGAGGTGAGGGGCGGGACGTTTAGATGTGCACTATAGGCGGTTTAGCCAATCACAACACACTGGACCAGCTAACCAATCTGAGCCCATGGCGTATTGCTGAACTCTTATCCAACGTTTGGATAAGTGTTCAGATTAAATATATTCCACTGTATCAGTAAGAAGGTAAACAGATTAATCAAATAGAATATTCATTAAAATGTATTGTTGCTCTGAAACAGTAATAGCCTATGCCCTGAGTTTGGACGTCAGCACGGACAGATTACACTAATTTGCATAGGCAAAATTAAACTGTGAAAACTCGGACATAAGACAAAATCAAAGGAACAATTGCAAGATGAATAAAAAAAAAATGACAGAACATAAACTGGAGTATGAGAATCATTTTACTATGCTGCAGTGTAACAAGACATTTGTACCTTTTGCTTTCCGTACATCCAGTTGTGTTTTGGTGTATTTGCATGCTTCAAGTGCTGCCAAATCCACAGTCTTGTTTTCCGCGGAACTGGGCTACTTTGGGGCAATGTTTGATGAACAATTTGGTCGGGTTTATTACGGACACCTGACAACCCGCTAAGCAAACACGCTTCGTTGAGGGGGGATCAGGAATTCCAGAGGGGAACGGAATCAACTGCTACACCGGCGTCCTGGTGTGGGTTTAAATATACCCAAATACTTATCAGATGCACAAGAAATTATATAGTTTCAAAAACAGATCAATAAAAACATCCATTCAGTTCAAATATTTATTACATCAACACATTAATGTGTTAATTAACACAATATCACAATTTCAGAAAATAAAAGCAGAGGAAGAAAAAAAATATCCTTAAGGAAGCTCAGTTCAGTCCAACAACTCTGTAATATTTAGCACTGCCATTTTTTTTTCCATCTCCTATCCTGAAAAGTCTGGCTTGCAGGATTGACTAAAAATTAGCTCCTAAAACTTACTGCCAGATTCTTGAAGATAAATTCTTCAAAAAGTGGTACAAGAGGATGTGGTGCTGGTCCTTCAAGAGTCACTCACAACTTATCTGTCAATAAAGCCTATAAAAAAAATTGTCTTAATGTATTTCACAATACTTCAGCGTGTTATTCTTATTAAGTGAGGGTAATTGTTTTAGGATTTTTTTCCCCAAGCAAAGTCTCTGAGAATCTGACAACTTGCAATTCTGAGACTCCAGGAAGGTTGCAGTTATGGAAAATGGTGGCGCTGGAGACTAAATGTTTCCTGATGTTTTTACACCTAATTCTTAACTCTTTTGCAGTTAACGTGTCTTTTCTTCTCCACCTGTTTTTTTCTGATCCCGCTGACCCAGTGAGCATTTTTCTGTCCAATGGTCATGTCTTAACTTTGCAATTTCTGTATTGCATTAGTTTTGAATGTTTCTCATGGGGATTTAATAATTTTTGACTCTTCAGTCTGAGTTAAACCTCTTTTTTGGCTCATTTTATCTGTAAAAGAAAACATGCCTAATAATTCTGCACACTATAAGGAGTTTTTCACTTCCAGCCTTCATGGACAATTATATATCAATTATAAATGATTAAATACAAAATTAATAGTAGTTATTAAGATTGATGTGGTTTGGACTTGGTCAAATGTGCTTGGAAAAAAAAAAAAATCATCAGAATATCAATGTGCCTAATAATTATGCACACGGTATCTACGAACGGTGGCGGGCTTGCGTTGGCTGTGGATGGCGGCGGCCTTGAGTGAGCCGCGGACGGTGGCGGGGTTGAGGAAGCCGCGGACGGCGGCCTGGATTTCCCTGTGAACGGTGGGCTTGAATAAGCCGCGAACGGCGGCCTTCATTTCGCCACAGACGGTGGCCGTGAGTGAGCCGCGAACGGCGGCCTTGATTTCCCCGCGGACGGCGGGCTTGAATGAGCCGTGAACGGCAGCCTTGAGGTAGCCGCAGACGGCGGCTCTGGGCTGAGGACGCTGGCGAAGCTTCTGAGGAAATGGGGGTGTCTGGGGCTGGGCAGGCGGTCCGAGCCGTTGGGGCGGTATGTGGAGGTTCTCGGTGTGGGGAGAGCTGGGGAGATGCGATGCCTTCCAGCGGGAGCGAGATGAAAAAGGACCAGATCAATTTGCTCGATGAAATCCTCCACATACCGTTCCAACCTCCGACCAGCCTGCCGCAAACCCCACAGCGCGTCCTCTGCAGTCATCCTTCTGTTAAGGGGTCCGTTCATCTGTCACGGGTGTGTGGTGGGAAGGACGTGGGAGACAGGAGATGCTGTTCACAAATGCTTCTTTGTTTATTAACATAAATACTATCCAAGATGGCGGCGCGTGCACATGCTGCGGCTTCTCTCTCTCCCGACAGAACGGTGTTTTCGTGTTTTTTATCTTGTAAGTCGAAGTGTTTTTGTACATCTTCGTCGCGTCTATCTGTCTTTAAACGCGCATACAGTCGTGAGTTTCTGCTCGACGTCGGCAGAACCACATTTTTAGAGTTAAACCTCGCGCACAGCCGAAGAGCTGCGGGACCTCGGTCTGCTCCGGAGGCCTACAACATCACCGACCCCCACTACTGCATCTCGCCCAGAGCGGAGGCGCCACAAGCGGCGCATGAGAAAGCAGAAGAGGGGTAAGCGCGGAGGTATCCGGGCTAGGCTAGCGGCTAACCCACACAAGCCAGCTATCCCCACCATCGTACTGGCTAACGTACACTCTTTAGACAATAAACTGGACTACATCCGACTACTACGCTCAACTCAGAGGACTGCAAGAGACTGCTGTGTTTTTGTTTTCACGGAAACATGGCTCAACAACAGCGTTCCGGACTGCGCCATTCAGCTCGACCAGCTAACATGCTATCGAGCGGACAGAGCTCTCGTCGAGGGAGGTAAGACCCGCGGCGGCGGGCTTTGTGTTTACATTAATGACGCGTGGTGCCGCGACCCTGTTGTGGTCTGCAAACACTGCTCGCCCCTGGTGGAGTTTATGATTATGAAGTGCCGGCCGTTCTATCTACCGAGGGAATATACAGCCATACTGCTCGTTGCTGTATACATCCCTCCCAGCTCCAACAACAACATCAGGAGTGAGGCACTGAATAAACTGTATCAGCACATCAGTGAGCAGCAGTCAGCCCACCCAGATGCTTTTCTCATCTCAGCTGGGGATTTCAACCACGCAGACTTAAAGAGTGTGTTCCCAAAAATACAACAACACGTAGACTTTCCAACACGAGGAAACAACACCCTGGACTTTGTTTACACCACCCAGAGAGGAGCTTACAAGGCCCTTCCCCTCCCCCATCTTGGCACCTCAGACCACATCACTGTAATGCTAATGCCTGCATACAGACCGATCGTTAAAGTCACCAAACCAGTTCACAAACAGATACAAGTGTGGCCAAAAGGGTCGTCAGAGGCACTTCAAGACTGTTTTAGCACCACTGACTGGAATATCTTTAAGCAGGCTGCCACATACAATAACACCACAGACCTCCAAGAGTACTCAGAGACTGTCACTGCCTACATCACCAAGTGCATTGATGATGTAACGGTCACAAAGACCATCACTGTCCGGGCCAACCAGAAGCCGTGGCTGACAGGGGAGGTCTACAGACTCCTGAAGGCTCGTAACGCTGCCTTCAGAGCTGGAGATGAGGTGGGCCTGAGGACAGCTAGGGCCAATCTATCCCGCGGCATCAGAGAGGCTAAGAGACAGTACTCCAGAAGGGTAGCCCATCGCTTCAGCGACAGCGGGGACACTCAGAGCCTGTGGCAGGGGATTCAGACCATTACGGACTATAAGCCCCCACCGCGCACCTGTGACAGCACCATCCCCCTGCTGAACAAGCTGAACGCCTTCTTCGCTCGCTTTGAGGCACAAAACAGCATCACTGCAGAGAAGACCCCACCTCCTCCCAGCGACCAGGTGATGACGCTGTCCCCGGACAGCGTGAGGAGATCCCTCAGCAGGATCAATGCACGCAAAGCTTCGGGTCCTGACAACATTCATGGTCGTGTATTGAGAGACTGTGCAGCGGAACTCACTGATTTCTTCACAGACATTTTCAACATCTCACTAAGTCAGGCTGTTGTCCCCACATGCTTCAAGGCTACCACCATCATTCCAGTCCCGAAGAAGCCATCTCCATCCTGCTTCAATGACTACCGTCCAGTCGCACTTACTCCTATCCTCATGAAGTGCTTTGAACGGCTAGTCATGCATCATATCAAGTCTGCCCCCCCCCCCCCTCCCTGGACCCCTTCCAGTTTGCATATCGGTCCAACCGCTCGACCGATGATGCCATCGCCACTGCCCTCCACTCAGCACTCACACATCTGGACAAAAAAGACTCGTACGTCAGAATGCTGTTCATAGACTTCAGTTCAGCATTCAACACAATCATCCGTCAACAGCTCATTCACAAACTGGTCCAGCTGGGGCTCAACACCTCGCTGTGCAACTGGCTGTTGGACTTCCTGACTGGGAGACCTCAGGCAGTACGGGTCGGCAGTAACACATCCAGCACCATCACACTTAACACAAGGGCCCCTCAAGGATGTGTGCTGAGCCCCCTCCTCTTCACTCTGCTGACCCATGACTGCACACCGTCACACAGCTCCAACCTCTTCATTAAGTTTGCGGACGACACGACTGTGGTGGGTCTCATTAGTAACAGAGATGAGACAAACTACAGGTGCGAGGTGAGCCGCCTGGCCGGGTGGTGCAGTGACAACAATCTCTCTCTGAATGTGGAGAAGACGAAGGAGATTGTTGTTGACTTCAGGAGAGTGCACACTCAGCATGCTCCTCTGACATAAACGGTGCGACCGTGGAGAGAGTGAGCAGCACCAAGTTCCTGGGTGTGCACATCACAGAGGACCTCTCCTGGACTGACAACACCGCAGCACTGGCCAAGAAAGCACAGCAGCGTCTCTACTTCCTCCGCAAACTGAGAAGAGCCAGAGCCCCGGCACCCATCATGTGCACCTTCTACAGAGGCACCATCGAGAGCATTCTGACGAGCTGCATCACTGTGTGGTATGGCGCCTGCAATGCGTCCTGCCGCAAGACACTCCAACGCATAGTGAGAGGACCTGAGAGGATTGTTGGTGTCTCTCTCCCCTCCCTCCAGGACATCTACAGCACCCGTCTCACCCGCAAAGCCCTCTGCATTGCGGGTGATCCCACCCACCCGACACACAGCTTCTTCAGTCTGCTGCCATCAGGGAGGAGACTGCGGAGTCTCCAGGCCAGGACCAGCAGACTGAAGGACAGCTTCATTCATCAGGCTGTCAGGAAGCTGAACTCCCTCCCGACCTTGCCCCCCCTCCCCTCTTTTGCCCCACGCACCACTGAACTCTGACCCACCCTCCCACTTATACACTGTGACCTGCACCAGTCACTTAGTGCACCACTGGACTGCCCACTACCTCAGTCAGCATTGAACTGACCCCATTCAACTACCTCTTCTGTCACTTTAAACAGACTGATAAGCTCTTTTTGCACTACACTCATATCTGCAGTTTTGTTTTAAGCTCTTTTTGCACTACACCCATATCTGCACAGTTTTGTTTTGTTTAGTTTTGTTTATTTAACCGATTTGCATTTTATCTGCCATGTGCCTTATGCCACTTAATCCAACTCTTTTCTACAATGTCCTTATTTGTATATCTGTATAGTTTGTTTTTATATTTTAAACTGTATTTATCTGCATTTTACGTCTACTGTTTGTGTTTTATTGTTAACTGTATGCACCATGGGTCTGAGAGTTACGCAATTTCAATTCTCTGTATGTATGTGCTGTACATGTGGCAGAATTGACAATAAAGCAGACTTTGACTTTGACTTTGATAAATTTCAAACCAAGCCAGATGGGTAACACAACACAAATAGACGAGTGAACGGACAAAGACTCAGGGAGAACTCAGGACTTATAAACACATAGAACATAATCAAGGAGAACTAAAACAGGTGCTAGGAATAATTAATTGATCAACTTAACAAGAACAGGAAAATGACCAAATAAGGAAACTCAGGAATAACAGGGGAAAAACAAAGAACAAGGAGTCCAGAACCCTGACACCAACATTTAAGATGCCAGTTAAATTTTACAATTCTTGATTCCAATTTCAATAAAACAGCAAACACCTAACAAATATAAAATTTGATCATTATTAAAGACAAGTGAAGAGTTAATTAAATAAGTACTAATAAACAAATTACATGCATCAACACAAATAAATAAATAGAACAAAGATACAAATACATTTTTTAAATTTTTTTTTTTAGGTTTGTAGGTGTTCAGGCACAGAAATTGAATAATCAAATGTAAAATAACACTGCACAGTCATCAGTGTGTAAATTAAATATAAATGAATCCTTTTTAAAGCTAAAAAAAATGTATATTCAGTCATGAGCAGTGAGTGATTGTAGCGAATGCTAAATTGAGTTCTTTCGCATTGTCTTGTGTTTGAATGATTTAAAACCACTTGAATGTTCAAATTCGCGTGGTGTATTTGTCTAAGCTCAAGACGATGCAAAAGAATACTCCATTTGGTGTTTGCGTGCTGTCTGAGATGTGGTTCTCTGTGCACGCATCTTCTTGCACTTCAATGCTTTAAAATCGCTTAAGTGTTTGAATTGGCAAGGCCTAAAAACACATTCATATGATAATTTTTTTTGACAAATTTATCACTGGCCTGATCACTAACAATTCTGTCAACGGTCCCAAGCATCTTTCACGCTGACACTGGGGGGCCAGGGTGGGCTAAGCCTCTGATTGGGTGGGCCAGTGCATGATTTTCAGTGCATGATTCACCTCGCTGAAATTATCTACTGCTCCTCTTTGATAAACATTCTTTGATAAAAATCTCTTAAGCACTCCTTTGTATGAAATGCAAAAGAAGCAAGGAACAACTAGGCATGAAACAAGATATGTTTTCTTTTTTCATAACATTAAATAGAAAAGCACTGTATGAATAAGCAATGGTGGGTGAGCTGGTTGTTCCAGTCATCTTACAATGAATTCTATAGGCAATATTTTAGATATTTGAATAATGACTTAAGTGGAAGCCTATTAAAGCCTATCCAGTGTTAAAGTGACAAAACCAAACAGGATTACAGGATTATGTTCTTTGTATTTGTATGCCAATGAAAGATCTGTACAAACTGTTTTGGGTCATGAACAGATATTGACGGTTTTGTTAAAAAAAAAAAAATACTAATAAAACAAAACAATCTGTTACAGTCAGTTTGTTAACTCATCTAAACAGACAATACGTTTGTTCCTCTAATCGCTTCATGTTCTTGTCTGCCGTGCTGCTGAGTGCGTTTGTAGCTCTGTGTAACTTTGTTTATCAGTTGAAATCCCTTACTATCACTCTCTGTTGTTTAAATCGCTAAAGTATAATTTAATTCTCACCATATTCCTGATTTGATCACCAAACTAATTTGACATCATCCGCCTTTAATCTTTTAATCTAAACTGTGAGTGCTGCACGTTAGCATTCCGTTAGCCTATTAGCTTGTCGCATCTCCATTCGTGCTTCTTTTTCTCTCTGTCTCGCTTGGTTTCTTTTCTCTCTTGTTCCGTTTTTTCACGAGTCCATCAACAACTGCGGTGAGTCTGAATTATTCTACAATTACGGTGAGTAATGGCTTCTTCTTGCATTGCGACCTGCACCGCATGCCACATATATAGTTTATCTCTCTCTGTCGGTGACCAGGGATTTACATGTGATAAATGTAGGGAAATAGTTAGGTTGACAGAGAAGGTTTTAGAATAAGAGACATGCATCCAAACTTTAACTGAGGACAGTAAGAATGTGAGGGCCTTAGATACGGCTTTGGATGTGACTAGTTCAGCGAATCAAGTACATTGTTCGGTTCTGGTTCTAGAGCCTGTGCAGCAGGGCGACTGGGTAACTGTGAGGTGGCACAGTCGCAGGACAGAACACCGCTCTTCCATTCTGACCAAAACATCAAACAAGTTCTCCCCACTCAGTGACACACCCACTGAGAAACCTGATGAAAGTGCTCTAGTTATTGGTGATTCTATTGTATGGAACGTGAAAATAGAGACACCAGCCAGCATAGTCCAATGTTTACTGAGAGCCAGAGCGCCTGCCATCTTGGCAAATTTAAAAGTGCTGACTAATGCTAAACGTAAATTCAGTAAGATTGTTATTATCTTACTGAAGATAATAACTTATTGTTATTATTTTTTTAAAGGGATGCATGTCTCTTATTCTAAGATAATAACTTATTGTTATTATCTTACTGATAATTGTTATTATCTTACTCAGTAGAACCCATCTTCACACAGATCTTCAACAGATCACTGGAGCTGTGCGAAGTCCCCTCATGCTTAAAACACTCCACCATCATCCCCGTCCCAAAGAAACCCAAAATTACTGGACGTAATGACTACAGACCTGTGGCTCTAACGTCTGTGGCCATGAAATCATTTGAAATACTGGTTTTGGCTTATCTGAAGGCCTCCACTGGACCCTTACTGGAC
The DNA here is from genome assembly GCA_039654775.1 of Spinibarbus caldwelli. Lineage (NCBI taxonomy): Eukaryota > Metazoa > Chordata > Actinopteri > Cypriniformes > Cyprinidae > Spinibarbus > Spinibarbus caldwelli. The sequence continues at coordinate 7,981,826 of CM077264.1, forward strand.
CCCCTGCAGTTTGCCTACAGAGCAAACAGGTCTGTGGATGATGCAATCAACATGGGACAGCACTTCATCCTGCAGCATCTGGACAGACCAGGGACTTATGTGAGGATCCTGTTTGTAGACTTCAGCTCCGCTTTTAACACCATCATCCCAGACACCCTTCAGAATAAACCAACTCAGCTCTCCGTGCCCACCTCCGTCTGTCAGTGGATCACCAGGTTCCTGACAGACAGGCAGCAGCTTGTGAGGCTGGGAAAATTCTCATCCAGCACCCGCACCATCAGCACTGGAGCTCCTCAGGGTTGCGTTCTCTCCCCACTGCTCTTCTCCCACTACACCAACAACTGCACATCTAAAGACCCCTGCTTACAGACAGGAGGTTAAGGAGCTGGCTGTCTGGTGCAGTCTTAACAACCTGGAGCTTAACACGCTCAAAACTGTGGAGATGATCATGGACTTCAGGAGAAACCCCCCTGCACTCCCCCCACTCACCATCATGAACAGCACTGTGCCTGCAGTGGAGTCATTCAGATTCCTGGGCACCACAATTTCTCAGGACCTGAAGTGGGACAATCACATTGAGTCCATTGTGAAAAAGGCCCAGCAGAAGCTGTACTTCCTTCGCCAGCTGAGGAAGTTCAACCTGCCACAGGAGCTGCTGAAACAGTTCTACTCTGCCATCATTGAATCCGTCCTTTGCACTTCAATAACTGTCTGGTTCAGCTCAGCTACCAAATCTGACCTCAGAAGACTACGGAGGGTAGTCCGGACTGCTGAGCAAATCATTGGTACAACCCTCCCCACTCTCCAAGAACTGTACTCATCCAGCGTGAGCAAAAGGGCTGGCAAAATCACTCTGGACCCCTCACATCCAGCACACTCCCTCTTTGAACTGTTACCATCTGGTCGATGCTACAGAGCTCTGAGCATCAGAACAACCAGGCACAGGAACGGTTTCTTCCCTCAGGCAATGCATCTCATGAACACTTGACAATAAATGCGGAACACACAACACTATTATACATTATTTATTCACCACGCATACTTTTTTTTTTCATTTCAAATTTGCACATATCATAACTGTACATACATAATTGTCTATATTATATATTGTGTTTTTGCTATTTTGTACATTGCCTGTTTGTATATTTGTATATTATTCTTTTATTATTTGTGTCCTGTCCTGTTGCTGTCTTTCTGTTTTACTGTGGAGCTTCTGTCACTATAACAAATTCCTCGTATGTGTAAACATACCTGGCCAATAAAGCTCATTCTGATTCTGATTCTGATTATTCACGTCGGCACTAATGATGTTTGACTTGCCAGTCGGAGATCACTAAAAATAACATTAAAGAGGTGTGTGAACTTGCAGGTATGATGTCAGACACTGTAATTTGCTCTGGTCCCCTCCCTGCTTATTGTGGTGATGAGATACATAGCAGACTGTCGTCACTCAATGACTGGATGTCTAAGTGGTGCCCGCAGAATAACATAGGTTTCATAGACAATTGGACGAGGTTTTGGGGCAGACCTGACCTGTTGAAAAGAGATGGTCTTCATCCTTCCAGGGGTGGTGCCGCTCTTCTCTCTAGAAATATGGCACATAGTCTTAGAGTTCGTACTTGACTAACTGGGGCCCAGGTCAGGAAGCAGACAGACTGGCTAAACCGCCTGTCTGCTAGCCGCCTCATGTCACAGAAGTCAGTTAATTCTCAGCACATAGAGACTCTTTCACGTAGATATAACACTATAGAGACTGCGTCTGTTCCCCGAACTAGAAAATACAAAAAATGTCCAAACCAATTTAAGAGTAACAATTTAATTGATGTTCAACATATAAAAAAATGTATATAATACAGAGAAATAAATGATAAAGCTTGTCTTATTGAATATTAGATCCCTTTCTACGAAAACAGTTTTTGTAAATGATATGATCACTGATCATAAACTAGATGTGAATTGTTTGACAGAAACCTGGCTAAAACCAGATCCTACAGATCTGGTTCTGTAGGAGAGAGGATCTGTAGGAGAGAGGAAACTCTCTCCTACAGAAAAGCCTTAAAAACTGATAGATCTTCTTACTTTATGTCTCTTTTAGAAGAAAACAAACACAACCCCAAGTTTTTATTCAATACAGTGGCTAAATTAACAATATATATATATATATATATATATATATATATATATATCATCAGCAGGTGCAGACATTACCCAGCAGCACAGTAGTAATGGCTTTATGAATTACTTTACTTCCAAGATCAAAACTATTAGAGATAAAATTGTAACCATGCAGCTGTCAGCCACAGTATCGCATCAGATAGTGCGTTATAGATCCCCTGAGGAACAATTCCACTTATTCTCTTTTATTGGAAATGAATTGTATAAACTTGTTAAATCATCTAAACCAACAACATGTATGTTAGACCCTATTCCATCTAAACTACTAAAAGAGGTGCTTCCAGAAGTCATAGATCCTCTTCTGAATATTATTAACTCGTCATTGTCATTAGGATATGTCCCAAAAACCTTCAAACTGGCTGTTATTAAGCCTCTCGTTAAAAAAACACAACTTGACCCCAAAGAATTAATTAATTACAGACCGATCTCGAATCTCCCTTTTCTGTCAAAGATATTAGAAAAGGTAGTATCATCACAACTATGTTCCTTCTTAGAGAAAAATGCTATCTGTGAGGATTTCCAGTCAGGATTTAGACCGTATCATAGTACAGAGACTGCTCTCATTAGAGATACAAATGACCTGCTCTTATCATCTGACCATGGTTGTATCTCTCTGTTAGTGCTACTGGATCTTAGCACCGCATTTGACACTATCGACCACAACATTCTTTGGAAAAGACTAGAAAATTATGTTGGCATTAAAGGAAGTGCATTGGCATGGTTCAAATCATACTTATCTGACCGCCATCAATTCGTGGCAGTGAATGAAGAGGTATCATACAAATCACAAGTGCAGTATGGAGTACCACAAGGCTCAGTACTAGGACCCTTACTTTTCACGCTTTACATGTTACCCTTAGATATTATGAGGAGACATGTGTTAGCATTCATGTTAGCGTTCACTGTTCTGCTGATGATACTCAGCTCTATATTTCTTTGCGACCCAATGAAACATACCAATTTGCAAAACTAACGGAATGCATAGTTGATATAAAAAACTGGATGACTGGTAATTTTTTACTGCTACATTCTGAAAAGACAGAGTTAATTATCGGACCAAAAACATCTGCATGTAATAACCTAGAACACTGTCTAATACTTGACAACTGCTCTGTAAATTCTTCGTCATCAGTTAGGAACCTAGGCGTGCTAATTGATAGCAATCTTTCCTTTGAAATACATGTTTCTAGCATTTGTAAAACAGCATTTTTCCATCTTAAAAATATATCTAAATTACGACCTATGCTCTCAATGTCAAATGCAGAAATATTAATTCATGCGTTCATGACCTCAAGGTTAGATTATTGTAATGCTTTATTGGGTGTTTGCTCTGCAGGATTAATAAACAAACTCCAGCTATTTTAAAATGCAGCAGCTAGAGTTCTTACTAGAACCAGGAAGTATGACCATGCTTGTCATGTGACACACAGCAGCCACAATAGCACTGTATAGGCTAATGTTTTACTTTATTTTTTTTCTTTTTATTCGAAATATTTCCAAATGTGTTAACTACATCAGGAAATATCTCGATTCTCAAATATGTGTAAATGCGTTTTGCACCTTTATAGATTGTTATTTGATCAATAAATGATGATGTGCAAAGTAGACTAATAGTGTAATCTATTAACTACACATAAAAAACCCGACTTTTTACTTAAGTACTAGATATGGGTGTCATGCCATAAAATATTTTTAATATGACTGACCTTGTATTTAATGTGAATTTAATAACAATATTGTACGTTACTAATTATAACACTTTCATTTTACAGAGAGCAAAGAACATCTACATTATCAAAGAACATTTTCATTCAGTCTAGCCAGAGTTCAGGCACTCTCAAGAACTCCCATTAAAATCACTGAAGCTGTTTACACTGTGAAATGAATATCTTACTTACATTCGTACACACATCTGCACTTTGTTGTTTCTGATGAGAGAATTCGCCAGATAATTCAGACAGCGAGCAAGTGAACAAAACACCGCATTTCAGCGATGACTCATCTGAACGTTTCTGATTGGCTATTGCATTTATAAACTCAACAGAATCGTGTGTGATTGGTTATAATGCAGCGCTGTACAAACGCGTCTGTCTCTGGCTCAGCGCCAGCCAGCGAACGCAGATTTGAATTTAGCAGCTGATGCTGTGCCGTACTGAACCATCTAATCACACCGGTGTGATTGTATCAAATATAAAAAATTTTATTCGACTTTTTTATGTCTTTTTGAAGCTGCATTCAAAATCCACTTGGCTCAGAAATCATTTTGAATGGGCATGACTAGGGCTGCAACAAACAATTATTTTGATAATCGATTAATCTAATGATTATTAGAACGATTAATCAGCTAATCGATTATTCCACTGATTAATCAATAGACTTTGATTGATTATTCAGCTTTTGCAATTAGTTAAAATATTGAGTTATACATATTCTAACAAATAAATAAAAGGTAATCACTTAGCTTTTGAAAATCATATGTGACCCTGGACCACAAAACCAGTCTTAAGTGTCAATTTTTTGAAATTGAGATTTATACATCAACTGAAAGCTGAATAAATAAGCTTTCCATTGATGTATGGTTTGTTAGGATAGGACAATACTTGGCTGAGATACAACTATTTGAAAATCTGGAATCTGAGGGTGCAAAAAACAAACAACCAAAAAAAAACCTAAAATCAAAATATTGAGAAAATCGCCTTTAAAGTTGTCCAAATGAAGTTCTTAGCCATGCGTATTACTAATCAAAAATTAAGCTTCAATGGAACATGATATTTACTTAATATCCTAATGATTTTTGGCATAAGAAATATTGATCATTTTGACCCATACAATGTATTGTTGGCTATTGTTACAAATATACCTGTGCTGGTTTTGTGCTGAAGGGTCACATGTAATTAATTAAATTTATTACACAATAAATTGCTAACATTTTAAAATAAAGTTTCATTAGTTAACATTAGTTGACTACATTAGTTAACATGATCTAATAATGAACAATACTTCTACAGCATTTATTAATCTTAATGTTAATCTCAGCATTTACTAATGCATTATTAAAATCACAAGTTGTGTTTGTTTACATTAGTTAATGCACTGTGAATTAATATGAACTAACAATGAAGGACTGTATTTATTAAATAACATTAACAAAGATTAATAGTGTAATGTATTGTTCATTCATGTTAGGTAATATATTATAACACCTTACTGTAAAAGCATTACCAATTAATTTATATAAATTGATATATTTGGCACACAAAATGAGATGACAGAGAGAAACTGTCTTAATCACCATTACTGAATAACTGAATGACACATTCTGCCTAACATCTCATTTTGTAAGTCATATGGATAAGAAACAAAATAAAGGTAAGTGATAAGATGCTTTTTTTTTTTTTGATAAACTATTTTATTCACAACACATATCTCTTTTAAAATACCTTATAGGGTTATGATAATCAAAACAGTCCTGAGCAAGATCAAGCTTTGATCTCTGCAAACCAAACTATCACTTTAATTAATTTATTTCCCCAACTAATAAAAAGATTTTATCATTAGCTAGCTCAAGCAAAGTGACACTAACTAAACTGCTTGATTTAAGGCTATCTCTTGCATTTACTGAAGTACCGAACTGAAGAGCTCATGCAAACATCATTTTCTCACCGCTGTCAGTTTTTGTTGTTTAAACTGTTGATTTGTTTGTTGTTTATTGTTATTGAGAAGAAAACGCTGTGCTCTAAAGCGCTGTGTCTCTTCTTCTCTTGAACTGCATCAGAATTACAGTCTTGCGCTACAGCGCCACACTGGTCCAACCGCATTATTGCAGGCTCTTACATTAGGTCATATCAGATCTAACGACTACTCGACAACAGAAATATTTTCAATAAAAAATTGTCGACATTGTCGATAATGTCGACTAATCGTTTCAGCCCTAGGCATGACGCCTCTGCCTGAAATGTCAGCGGAGACCAGGATATCTAGATGTGCCCCAGAGACTGATCCCCTCCGAAGACCTCGTCTCCTAAACGACCACTGGGACAAGACCACGGGAACCAGATGAGTCCTCGGCGCAATCTGTCTCTGCTGCAACCTAGATTTAATCTGCTGGTTTTGTCTGGCCAGAGGAAACAGACACACTATTTCGACACACTATTTCCCAGTTTAATACTGTAAAGCTGTTTTGACACAATTTGCATTGTAAAAAGCGCTATATAAATAATGATGACTAGACTTGACTTGACTTAATGAGTTCCATACTGTCTAATAAAATAAAAAAATACTATACTATAAATCTTAAGCATTTTGCAAAGCAATGGGCATTTTTTCAATCTGCAATGCGTGTTGGCAATTTGGACATGTTCAGATGAGTCAATTTGGAAAGTTAGTACAACATTTGGACAAGTTGTGAACAAAGACTTAAGTATCTAAGCAACTGTTCAAGTAATTATTGATTAAATTACTGATTAAAGCTTCATGCACGCGTGACCATGTTTAACGCTTCTCATAGCTATGTGAAAAATGTCTGTCTATACACATAAAGTGTATTATTGGAACTGTTCATTGTTGGAGCTGATGATCTGAGAGAGAGAGTGTGACAAAGTGACCTGTCCCTGTCGGTTAGCGCAGCACATACACACTGCATCTTATCTCACTCCTCCTCTGTAATTCCCTGCTGAGGCGATGTGGGTGCACACGCACGCCATTAGCATACTGGTTTCACATACATGCAAACATATCCACTCCATCTCCATCTCCGACAGTGATCCATGCTGCGCATAACCACACACACACATAAACACATATATGTATATTTTGAAGTTGTTCTTCGTTTTCTTTTGGTTTTGTTTTGTGTTGTAAACATTTACCTGTGTTCAGTGTTTGTTTGCGTCTGTGTCGTCGGTCTTTCGCGTTGCTCTCCTTCCATCGGCTGGCTAACCTGAGCGCCACCCAGTGGCCTGACTATATAGTGCCAGAGTTCGTTGCACTGGCGCGAAGCAACCGGAAGCCGACTCGTCCATTGTTTGTCTTAAAGGGGAAGTAGGAAATGTTGCGTTGTTGTTGCAATCTGTTTATTTCTGTTATTTTTGTATATATTCATTTATTTGAAGACTGAAAACTTGAAAACATGGAGTGGATGTTGTAGTTATGTATATTCGTGTGTTATTGTAAATATGTACATACTTACCTTTTTATACTTACCTCGACCTGGTTTAATCCGAGGGGGTGGGGCTTGGGCTATAAAAGAGAGCCCCAAACCAGGGTAGGTTGTCAGTTTACCTGGCGAGCGAGCGTGCAACTGTGGTGCCGTGAGCAATTTTCAACAAAGTTTGCGTGTGTATATATACATCTGTTTGTTTTGTTCTTTTGTACAGTGTTTTCTTTGTTACTTTGTATATAGCTTTGGTCATTTTTCTACTGGGATTGTTTCACCTCTCGAGTACTGTAAATAAATCTTCATTTTTTTTCACTTAACATCTCTGCGAGTATTGCCTTTTTTTTGGGGAATTTTTTTATATATTTTTGTCAACTTTTTTGGGTTGGGTGAACCCTTTCACACATTTGGTGTCAGAAGTGGGATGGCTACTCGCAAGACTGTGACGAGAGACCGGAAGCCTAGGGTGGGGCTTCGCTCCCAGTCCAAAGCTGTGGCTGAGAAGGATGTGGCCTGGGACTCTGTCGACTCTACAGAGGAGGAGAGAGAGGGGGATTCCCCATTCGTTCGTCCCAAGTCCACGTCACCTCAAGTCAGACCCGTCTCTGCTGCTGCATCATCTGGAGGTGGGATGTATGCTGTGATGCGTGATTTCCTGAGCGCTCAAGAGCAGAGAGAGCAGCGTTATCTTCTGGAGCTACAGAGTCTACGAGAGTCGATTCTGCAAGCTGTCGGGCCGGCTGAGGGCTCGAGTGATGTTGAGAGTTTACGGATGGAGCTCCCAACGCCAGCTCAGCGCAGAAGTACAGCTTACCAGAGAGACCGAGACTCACCAACCAACATGGGGTCCAGCAGCCAGCCGACGCTATGAACAGAGCCGAAGTTGCCAGTCTTCCAGCAGGGGGAGGACATAGAGAACTTCTTGCGTCACTTCGAACGTCTGGCTAGAACCTGGAGGTGGCCAGAAGACGAGTGGAGTTATCGTCTTGTTCCACTGTTAACCGGGCAGGTGCTGGAGGCATACCTAGCTATGGATGAGGACAGAGCAGAGATCTACGCTGACCTGAGGGAGGCGCTCTTGGAAAAGTTCAACATCTCTCCACAGACCTACCGTCAGCGGTTCCGTGCTGGTTCTACTCCAGCTGGAGAGTCACCAACTGAAACTTATAATCGGCTGCGGAACTTGTACCGTCGTTGGGTGAGGCCTGAGCGGCATACAAAGGAGGAGATCGGTGAGACAATAGTCCTGGAACAGTTACTCCGTGTTCTTCCCTACGAGATCCGAGTGTGGGTGAAGGAACATGAGCCAATAACTGGACTTGATGCTGCTAAACTGGCTCAGTAGTACATCAACGCTCACCTTGGTAGTCAGCGCTCTCAACCCATGAAAGGTAACTTTAAAAGCTTTCCCAGTGACTCTGAACCTCATGTTGACTCAAAAGTTGCTCATGCACCGAAGGTAGTTCCAGAAAACAAACTTGTTTGTTATTACTGCCAACAACCGGGTCACAAGGCAACAGTGTGTCCGGTTCGTAAATCTAAACTGACTGGTTTTTGCTATGTCCCAAGAGAGGAGGACATTGATATGAACAATACACGCAAGACACAATATGTTCAAATAACTGTAAATGGACAATGTTTGAATGCTCTGTTGGACACTGGTAGCTCGTTATCTTTGCTCAAAAGAAGTCACATGTCACATGTTCCATTTGCTAATCTGGTCAATGTACAATGTGTTCATGGGGATGTGAAGCAGTACCCTCAAACTGAAGTTAATGTGTGTGTACAAGACCAAACGTATTTGTTGAATGTGGCTGTTGTTGATGATTTACCTGCTGACATGATTTTGGGAAGAGACTTACCAGTACTTACTGAACTTTTGCATTCTACCAGAAATTTTGTAACCACTTCTGACCATGCTGATGTTGCTTGTCCTGTTGTAACACGAGCCCAGGTTAAAGCAGGTCTGCAGCCATTGCCAGACTTACACCATAGTCTGTTGCAAGGTGGGACTAAGGGCCCCAGAAAGACATGTCGTCAACGACGACTAGACAAAGGTCTGGGTACCCCAGCCCCTGAGATCCAAACTGAGGGTCTTGGAGTTCATGGCTGGAAGGTCCCAGAAAACACTGCAGAACTGCAAAAGAGTCATTGAAACCACTGTTTGCTGAAGTGTTTGAGGGAGAACAAGCTGACTTGTGTGGGGAAAAATATGTTATCATAAAGGATGTATTGTACATGGAAACCCCTGAATTCACCCGTTTGGTTGTCCCTACATTTTGTCGTCCCATTGTTTTACACTTAGCACACAGTATTCCTTGGGCAGGGCATATGGCACTCCAGAAAACATACACTCGTATAAGCTCACGATTTGTTTGGCCCTCCATGTACACTGATGTACAGACTTACTGCACCACTTGTCCCACATGCCAAAAAACCAGTGCTGTGCACCGACAGGATAGGGCACCTTTACTACCTATTCATGTGATATCTGTCCCCTTTCAGCGTATCGCCATGGACATTGTGGGACCTCTGGAGAAAAGCGGGGCCGGCCACCAATATATCCTGGTCATCAGCGATTATGCGACAAGGTATCCTGAGGCTTTCCCTCTGCGTTCCATCACTACGCCCAAGATCATCAATGCCCTCATCCAGCTGTTCTCCAGAGTGGGGATACCAGATGAAATCCTCACAGACCAAGGGACCAATTTCACGTCATGGCTGATGAAGCTACTGCATCGACAGCTAGGCATCACGGCGATCAAGACCAGCCCATACCATCCCCAGACTGATGGACTGGTGGAGCGTTTTAACCAGACGCTCAAGAACATGCTCCGCAAGTTTGTCTCTGACACTGGAAGGGACTGGGACAAGTGGCTACCATTCTTGCTGTTCGCCTACAGGGAGGTACCACAAGCATCAACAGGTTTTTCTCCATTTGAGCTCCTGTATGGATGGCGGGTCCAAGGGCCGCTGGATCTCCTGTGGAAGAGCTGGTAGGCCGCTTCGTCTGAGGAGACTGCGAAGACTGAGAAGGGCATTGTCCAGTACGTCCTTGAAATGAGAGACCGCCTGGAGCGCTACAGGGAGATGGCCCAAGAAAACTTCCAACAGGCCCAAAACCTCAGAAGAAATGGTATGACCAGCACGCCAGAACCCGAGAACTGGAGCCTGGAAAAAAGGTACTGTTACTGCTTCCTACCTCAACGAACAAACTGTTGATGAAATGGCAAGGACCCTACACTGTTGTTCGCAAGATGGGACCAGTGACATACGAAATTCATCTCCCTGACAAAGGCAAGGCAACACAGACCTACCACATTAATCTGCTGAAGGAGTGGAAAGAGCCACCCAGCAAACCTGAAACATCGCTGCTAATTCGGGAAGTGGAAGGGGATCAGGAGGACGAACAACCAGAGCCGATGGTGAGAGAGACAGCACAGCCAGCAGGTGTTGATCTGCTTCATCTGGAAGAGTCCAACCAAGCTGAGCTGCACCACCTTCTGGATCAGTACCCTTCGTTGTTTCGTCAGAGGCCTGGGCGGACCAACCTGGTACAACATCAAATCCACCTTCTTGATCCAACCCCTTCCCGACAGCGGCCGCACAGAGTACCTGAAAGGCTGGTGGCACCCCTGAAGGCAGAGATTGAGACGATGCTGGAATTGGGAGTTATTGAACCCTCCAAGAGTTAGTGGAGTAGCCCAATTGTTATCGTCCCGAAGAAAGACAACACCTTGCGCATCTGCATTGACTTTCGAAAACTGAATGCCCAGTCAAGATTTGATGCTCACCCTATGCCACGCATCTGGAGAAGGCGTCCCGACCCTACACGGCGTTCCGGTCTTACCGTTCGGGTTGCATGGGGCACCCGCAACGTTTCAACGTCTGATGGACCAAGTCCTCAGAGGCTGTGAAGAATGGTCAGCCGCTCATCTGGATGACATCGTCATATACAGTACGACTTGGGAAGACCATCTTCTGCACCTTGAAAAGACCCTGAGCAAGATCCAAGAGGCTGGCCTGACCTTAAACGTGGCTAAATGTGAGTGGGCAAAGTCAGAGACTAACTACCTTGGATACCACCTAGGAAATGGGGAGCTGAGACCTCAGGTGGACAAGGTAGAAGCTGTTCGACGCAGTCCAAGACCGAGAACTAAGAAAGAGGTCCGGTCTTTCCTGGGGCTGGTGGGATGGTATCGACGCTTCATTTCCAACTTCTCCACTACTGCTGTCCCACTAACCAACCTGCTCTGCAAAAGTGTGAAGAACCCCATTAACTGGACTGAGGAGTGTGATTCAGCCTTTAACATCTTAAGGAAACAGATGGGTTCATGCCCAGTCCTCAAGAGTCCAGACTTCACCAAGGAGTTTATTGTGCAGGTGGATGCTTCTGCTGTGGGGATTGGAGCAGTCCTGGCCCAGGGAGATGCGGGTGAAGAGAGACCCACTGCTTACCTGAGCAGAAAGTTGCTGCCAAGAGAGACTCGATACTCCACAGTGGAGAAGGAAGGCCTGGCGATCAAGTGGGCATTGGAAAGCCTCAGGTACTACCTGCTGGGAATGGAGTTTATCCTGGAAACAGATCACAGAGCCCTGACATGGATCCACACAATGAAAGATCACAACTCTCGTGTGACCAGATGGTATCTCTCCCTGCAACCATACCAATTCAAAGTTCGACATCGACCTGGGGCACAGAACAAGATAGCCGACTACCTGTCTCGGTACCCGGTCAGTTCGCGGCCTGGAGAGGGGGAAGGTGATGTGACAAAGTGACCTGTCCCTGTCGGTTAGTGCAGCACATACACACTGCATCTTATCTCACTCCTCCTCTGTAATTCCCTGCTGAGGCGATGTGGGTGCACACGCACGCCATTAGCATACTGGTTTCACATACATGCAAACATATCCACTCCATCTCCATCTCCGACAGTGATCCACGCTGCGCATAACCACACACACACATAAACACATATATGTATATTTTGAAGTTGTTCTTCGTTTTCTTTTGGTTTTGTTTTGTGTTGTAAACATTTACCTGTGTTCAGTGTTTGTTTGCGTCTGTGTCGTCGGTCTTTCGCGTTGCTCTCCTTCCATCGGCTGGCTAACCTGAGCGCCACCCAGTGGCCTGGCTATATAGTGCCAGAGTTCGTTGCGCTGGTGCGAAGCAACCGGAAGCCGACTCGTCCATTGTTTGTCTTAAAGGGGAAGTAGGAAATGTTGCGTTGTTGTTGCAATCTGTTTATTTCTGTTATTTTTGTATATATTCATTTATTTGAAGACTGAAAACTTGTAAACATGGAGTGGATGTTGTAGTTATGTATATTCGTGTGTTATTGTAAATATGTACATACCTTTTTATACTTACCTCGACCTGGTTTAATCCGAGGGGGCGGGGCTTGGGCTATAAAAGAGAGCCCCAAACCAAGGTAGGTTGTCAGTTTACCTGGCGAGCGAGCGTGCAACTGTGGTGCCGTGAGCAATTTTCAACAAAGTTTGTGTGTGTATATATACATATTTATCTGTTTGTTTTGTTCTTTTGTACAGTGTTTTCTTTGTTACTTTGTATATAGCTTTGGTCATTTTTCTACTAGGATTGTTTCACCTCTCGAGCACTGTAAATAATTTTTTTTCACTTAACATCTCTGCGAGTATTGCCATTTTTTTGGGGGGGAATTTTTTTATATATTTTTGTCAACTTTTTTGGGTTGGGTGAAACCTTTCGCCTGACGACGGGCCTGCGAAGACCTGTTGTCTCACAGAGAGAGAGAGAGAGAGAGAGAGAGAGAGAGAGAGAGAGAGAAAGAGATGCAGAGCAGGTGGACGCAAGGAACAGGATTAATAACAGCTGCTTTAGAACATTAATTTTGAAACTTGTGAAGCCATTAGAATTGTTAGAAGACAGAATCACAGTTCATATATGAACATATTTTTCCATGCACCCCTAGTTTTGACGGCATGGCAACAACTCTTCCTCTTCTTTAAAGCAGCGCAACATGGCCTCGTCCCCTCCGTTGCATGGTCCTAGGGGCAGGGTTTATCTGGGTTTGTTACTTCACAAACCCGGGAAGTAACTCGTTGTAGTCCCTACGAGCCGTTTTTGTAGGCATTAAACTGCCATAAATTTAAAAGACAATATCTCCGTTTGCATTGAACTTTCACCATCGTAACTTTGCAGATATTGTTTATGCTCAAACAGCAACATTACACAGTAACTAACGTTAAAAAAGTGAAATCGCAATCAACCACCCCTATAATTACATGCTGTCAGTCTGTGCATTGCTCAGAGATTCACAATGGTTTGTCCTGCCTTAAATAATAATGCTTTAATAATAAATGATGTCTTTATGTACAATAAATAACTTCAAGCAATGGTTAGATAAGCAATTGTAAGAGTAAATAAGAGTAAATATTATTATATAATAATATTTTCACCCCTAAGTCAAGACTCACATCCTTATTTAATTTGAGATGATGGAGATAAAATGTTTCTCACCACCAAATTTACCATGTCTCAAACACAGCTATAGGTCATTAAATATTTATCCAGAATTCCATGGTAATACATAAGTTGGGTTCCACCTTTTGATCATAGATTACAGTTTCAGAAAGAAAAATAAAGTTCACTATAAAAGAGCAAGTGCTGACAGATTAGCTCACATTAGCTCTTGAGGATGCCTGTTGCCTCCATGGGGACTGTGAGGATGTCCCAGATGTGGATGTTGAGATGGGTCGTGCTACTGGTGGAACTGCAGTCAATTCAAGCAGGTTAGAAAAATTAAAACAAGGAGTTATTGCTAGAAACGCACACAATATCAGATATACATTATGACTATATGTGTCTTTCTTTGTTTAAAGGCTTTATGATGGATTATGGAGTTACAGAAGATCCTGTGGGCGCTATGTGGCCAACAGCAACAGCAGGTGAATATATCATTGTTTGTGTATTATATGTGATGCACTAATCACATTTATTCACAAAGAAACATAAAAAAAGTGTAAAAAGTATTAACAGACTATAAAAAAAAAAATGGTGCTTTATGTATGTCTAAATAAACTTACACATTAAACTCATTGGCAAAATTTTGTTTTTAAAAGTGGCAGGGACAGTTGCACCACAGTAAAAGTCATGTAAATATAAGTAATATACAGACTAAAAAACGTAATGTGCGACTAATAAACTTTTTGTTTCAAAATTCAAAAATGACCAAACTGTTGTAAATGTATCTCTGTCTTTGTTTCAATCAAACACACATTAGAAATGGATATTATTCTATAAACCTCATAAAACATCTCAAAAATAACTTTGTTTAAAGTTTAAGCAAAACCATAATTGATACATATGTGAACACTGGAGTAATTCTTTGCATTCTCTCTTATTTTGTTCCAGTTCGTGCCAGTAACCATGTCAACAACATCTGTAGCATGTGGGGAAACTTCCACTTCAAGACATTCGATGGGGACTTTTATCAGTTTCCAGGCACATGCGAGTATAACTTGGCATCTGACTGCCAAAGCCTCATTCGCCAGTTCTCAGTTTATGTGATGAGAACAGAACACACCAGTAGCCCAAAGATCAGCAGGGTGTCGATTACCATCAATGACGTCACTGTGAAAATTTCCAGAAATCAGGTCATGGTCAATGGAGAAAAGTAAGTTTGTGGGTGCCTCACACTTTTTCCCTTCTGGTCCAAGCTTGCTAATGGCAAATCATTCTTGTTAGACAAAGACTTGGTTGTGACTCCAAAGCTTTTCTATTATTTACATTTATATAAATCAGTGGTTCTACACTGTTTTTTGTATCTTTCTACTAAACTGGTTGTTTAATAAAAAAAAAATTGTTCACAGAAACCATAAAAGAAATAGTTCACAGAAAAAGTGCTGCTCACTTCCTACCTCAGCAAACACAAAATACATGAAAATGTAATCTGATTTTAATTTGAATCTTTTCTTTTATTTAGTAAAACACTGCCCGTACATGTCGCAGGGATTCTTGTAGAAGAGAACACAATTTACTTCAGACTCCATTCCAAAATGGGCATCACTGTCATGTGGAACAAAGAGGATGCAGTCATGGTGAGTCATTTATTCCTGTCAATTTTAGAATACATTTGCTAGAATGAATGTTTAATAACTGCGGCAGCACTGTTAGCCTACCCACTTTCTGTTTCCCGAACAAGACAGTTCTGGACAAGTGCTGCTGCAGTTCCACCACATGCAAATGACCACATATTTAGTACAATACTTCAGATTATGTCCAGGTTTCTAACTCCACACTAGGAACTCGAGAGCTGTATCATACACTGTACTTCAATATTTAAAGGGATAGTTCAGCTCTGGTCCTGTTTACTGAGGTGAAGAACTTTTAATTTTGGCATCAGCTATTTGCACTAAGTGAAAATAGCATATTTTCTAAGCGATAGATGCTATTTACACTAAGTGCAAATAGCAATGCATTCTATTTACACTAAATAGCAATGGATTCTATTTACACTAAGTGAAAATATATTTTCTTAGCGATAGATGCTTTACACTAAGTGCAATTAGCTATAGATTCTATTTACAATATGTTAAAATAGCAGGATTTTCTGCTATTTATACTACTTATTGCAAATAGTGGCAATTATCTGCATCTCAGTATTGTAGTACATTATTAAACAGCATGCAGTAATAATGTATTGAGTGTAGATTTGCCAGCAGCCACATCACCCTGTAGCCCAAGACTGGTCGCCCACTGAAGCTAAGTAGGGTTGAGCCTGGATAGTACCTGGATGGGAGACCTCCTGGGAAAACTAGGTTGCTGCTGGAAGAGGTGTTAGTGAGGCCAGCAGGGGATGCTCATACTGTGGTCTGTGTGGGTCCTAGCGCCCCAGTATAGTGATGGGGACACTATACTGTTAACAAGCACCGTCCTTCGGATGAGACGTTAAACCGAGGCCCTGACTCTCTGTGGTCATTAAAAATCCCAGGACATCTTTTGAATAGAGTAGAGGTGTGACCTCGGCATCCCGGCCAAATTTGCCCATTGGCCTCTGACTATCATGGCCTCTTAATCACCTCCATATCTACTGATTGGCTTCATCACTCTGTCTCCTCTCCACCAGTAAGCTGGTGTGTGGTGGGCGTTCTGGCGCACTATGGCTGCCGTCGCATAATCCAGGTGGATGCAGCACACTGGTGGTGGATGACGAGACCCCCCCCCCCCCAATATAACAATATAAGCCCTCCCTACACCTACCATAACCCTACCTGTTACTTTGTTTTCAACTTTTCGATTATTTCCTTAATTTTTATTGAAAATAAATGCCTTTCCAATGTGATATGAGATTTGAAAAGGGAGAAAACAAAGGGGGTAAAAGGCGGATTCGAACCAAGGTCGATCACGTCAAAAAGACTCCATGGCTTCAAGACCAGATGGCTTCACCATCTACGCCATAGGAGCTGATGTATGACAGCTGTCTTAGTGTTGACTAGCCCAATTACTCGTTAGTGGGTGGAGTTAGTGTAAATAGCCTCTGCCAACAAGGCGGGCTATTTGCACTTAGTGTAATTAGACACTCTGTTTAATTTTTACTGTAAAAAAAACCTACTAAATGTGCAAGAGTATTATGTTTTTCCAATCAGTAATGCAGAATTAAGTGAAAACTAGTAAAATTAAGTGTGGATATCTACAATTCATGTCAAGCATATTAAGACTAACTGATATAAGATGTAACCGTGATGCTGGGGGCATTTGTTGAAAAGCTATACAGTAGGCCTATCCTTGAAGTGGACTGTGATTGCAAATCCCTTTGATAAGAAATAATATTAAGACTAATCGATAATATTAAGACCAATCGATAATGGTTGTTGAAAAGCTGTGGTGCTGTTGTAGGTGGAGTTGGACTCCAAATATTCAAATCGCACCTGTGGATTGTGTGGAGATTTCAATGGGGTTCCAGTTTATGATGAGTTCATTCAATCAGGTGAGTTTTTGTAATTGACTAATTCGGTCTTAATTTGTCATTATTTCTCAATTACAGACAGCATGTTTACCTTGTGTATTGCTAATTTCTGATCTCCAAGAACATCAAGTGTCTTCATTATAGAGCTCATGTATTTTATTCACTATAGCACGACAAGTTGGCATCATTGAGTTTGGGAATAAGCACAGAGTTCACACCCCAGAGCATGGCTGTAATGATCCTTCTGAACAAGTTGATGAGAAAAATTTGGTAGACCAGTGTGAAAAACATGTAAGTCACAGAACCTATATCTGTAAAATCTGTATGGGTTTAATAGATTTAGGTGGAATTTCTTAATGCATGATGATTATTTGCTTCATATAAAACAAACTGGCAATCACTTAAAATGACAACAAGTTCAAAGATTTAGGTTGTACTCACACTAGGCGATCTGAACCATGCCATCAGGCATGGAACGCATGTAGTGGGATCTTTAACCGCGCCGAAGCATGAAACAGTTACTACTTTTGTGTGTGGTACTGTCATCATTACGACAACAAGCATCTTCTATTATTTATTTTATTATTTTCAACTAATTTGAGTATATTTAGGTTTATAACGGATGTGGTCCTCGCCTTATTGATGAATTAGTAACAGTAATTGTAGTGTGCGAGTAAAGCTGCAAATTCCTCCATCTGCCTCCATGATAATGTTCTGATACTTGCAGCACAATTAAAACAATGAAAATCGCTGCGGCATGTAAGTGATAAACCTATTAGACAGTCCATTAATGAAAGCACTTTTCTTCCTGTTTACTTCAAAAGTTGTATAGTAATGACGTATGCGTGCTCCGCCCCAGAACGTGCAATGTGAGTGCAGGCCGGCGGGGGAGTGGGGAGGGGGTACAATCACTCTCTGGTTCAGTACAAGACAACCGTGCCTAGTATGAGTACGCCCTTACAGTATTGATGTTTAATGTGGACCTCTGATACACTGTACCTGTGTCACTACAGCGGGCAGATTGTGAAGAACTTTTGAAAGATGAAGACTGGTTCTCCTGTACTGAGATTTTGAACCCTGAACCTTATATCGAGGCCTGTACGAATGATTTGTGCTTGTACCAACCTGAAGACACTGACAACTCCACGCTCTGTGTGACTTTGTCTGAATATTCACGTCAGTGTTTGAATGCTGGGAGAACTCCGCCAACCTGGAGAAGTGCCGACTTCTGCGGTAATAACTACCACTGAGCTCTGGTGGATGTCACAGGATTCTTCTCTCTTGAGCTTCTCACTTGCTTTTATTCCTTTTTGTTTAAATTAATTCATTAATAGCTGTTGTACAGATTTTGCTGTCAGCTGTATTTTCACATAAATTCCCTGTTCAAATAAAAATTAAATCAACTGATGGAACTAACTGCATTATTTCAAGTAAAATCTTCAGAAAAAAATAATTTTTCAATGATGCACCAGGGTTTTTTTTATTTTTATATATTTATTTATTTGTTCAAAATTCAGCTGTAAAGACTGTATGTCTTGTTTTTCTTATGCAGCTGTGAAGTGCCCCTACAATATGGTACATTCTGAAAGTGGCTCCCCCTGTATGGACACATGCTCACACAAAGACACAAATGCACTGTGTGATCAACACAACATCAACGGCTGCTTCTGCCCACCAGGTCAGTCCCTAATTCGTAATATTTAATTTTAGTGCCGCTGTATATACAGAATCCTATTTAATGATTTAATGTGGTTGATTAAAGAACCACATATAGAATACATGTTGATTTTATAGCACAATCACTAAGACACATTTCATGAAATGATGTGTCTAATTGTTTCCACAAAACCCAACAGTAAAACTAAAAGTTTTCAATTTCCAGAAAAGAAAATATACAGTATATCTGTGTGGAGCTGGCATGTTCTCCCTGTGTGGGTTTCATCCCCTGCAATACAAAAATATGCAGTGTAGGTTAATTGGAGACACTAAATTATCCCTTGGTGTGAAAGGGCGAATGTGTGTATGATAGATAGGCTATCTGTCTACTCTATGATCATGAGAAGGCTCAAGCCCCCCACAACCCTAAAGAGGATAAGCAGATTGGAGAATGAATGGATTGATATCAATCAAACACACACACACAGTTTGGAGAATGAATGGATTGATATCTGTCAAACACACACACACATACACACACACACACACACACACACACACATATAGCCTACTGTATATTCTTCTAACAACTTAAATCTTCTCGTATTGATGAGGCTCTAGTTATGCTTATAAGCATTTCCATACCCTGCTGAAAAATCCAGCGCAAACCAGCATGGATTCCAAGCTGGTCCAGACTGATTTATGCTGATATAGTGCTGGTCTAGGCTGGTTTATGCTGGTATAGTGTTGGTCCAGGCTGGTTTATGCCGGTTAGTGCTAGTCCAGTCTGGTTTATGCTGGTATAGTGCTGGTCCGTGCTGGTATAGAGCTGGTCCAGTCTGGTTTATGCTGGTATAGTACTGGTCCGTGCTGGTATAGAGCTGGTCCAGGCTGGTTTATGCTGGTATAGTGCTGGTCTAACTGGTGGACCAGCATATCCATGCTGTTCTCAAGCAAAATGGAGCTGGTGAAGCTGGTTCACCAGCATGGTCTTTCAGGGTTGAGTGTCAGTAGGCCAGCTGTCTGTATGCAAGTAATGTTTTGGGGACAAACATAGTTTTTCCTTGCATATTTCTCTATTTAACACAATGATGCAAAATACATATAAGGTTAAAACATGATTTATTGAATTATATGATAACTATGTAATTTCGTTTGCTCCCTCTGCTGAAAGTAGTACTGAAAATTTTAATTGCTTTTGTTATGATTACATTATTAATCAGTGTCAATGGTGAACTGGTAAAATGTTTCAAAGCATCAAAGGAATTGTCTCCTGTTTCATGAGATCTGTACACAGAATCAGTTAAAATCAGTTAAAACAACAAAAAAAGCTTGTGTACATTGCATAACAAAAACATTTAGAGATCCGAAAACCAAAAAATGCATAATATAAGTGTAAACATAAGCAGTTTGTTCAATAACAGGGGTTATGAGAAGAGCTCTTTCAATGGGACAGTTAATAACAACTTGATAATGAAAGTTCAAAACCGAAAGTGGCTGTTTTTAAAGACTTTTATACTTATCTGGGAAGACACATATGTCCAAATTCAGCTGTCAGTCACTGATTTCAAAAAGTGCACATAGTAAAAACTATGTCAGTGCAGTGAGGTCCATGAAATATTATTGAAAATAGTGATAGTGTGCACTGTTAACAATTGCTGAAACGAGTTAATTCAACCAAAGTCAATGGCCAAGTGCCCAACTAAAATTAACACTAATCACCATAATGGTATCAGACTTCAGCAACCTTTGTACATGTACCATTTGAAAGAAATAAAGCCAAACTGGTTTTGTTGTGGTCTTGCTGGGATCATGCCAGCACCCAAAAGACAACAAATGCTGGTCCACCAGCACAGCAGCATCACAATCTGGTCCCAGCATGCAAAACATACCTTATGCTGGTCCACCAGCACATCTGCTTACTGTTCTGGGGACCAGCAAACCAGCAGCCAGCATCCCATGCTGGGATCCAACAAACCAGCAACCAGCATCCCATGCTGGGATCCAACAAACCAGCAACCAGCATCCCATGCTGGGATCCAGCAAACCAGCAACCAGCATTCCATGCTGAGATCCAGCAAACCGGCAACCAGCATCCCATGCTGGGGACCAGCAAACCAGCAACCAGCATCCCATGCCGGAATCCAGCAAACCAGCAACCAGCATCCCATGCTGGGATCCAGCAAACCAGCAACCAGCATTCCATGCTGAGATCCAGCAAACCAGCAACCAGCATCCCATGCTGGGGACCAGCAAACCAGCAACCAGCATCCCATACTGGTCCCAGCATGCAAAACATACCTTATGCCTTATGCTGGTGACCAGCAATGCTGGATTTTTCAGCAGGGTACTTATTCCTACAATCTGAATGTTCAATGTTTACTCAGTAAAACATGAGAACATGATTAACCCAATTGCTGTTTTTGTGTACTGTTTAGCAACTGTGTTTGAACTGTTGAAGAACTGTATTTGAATTGTTATAGGAACTGTGTTTGATGAAATCTCAAACACGGGCTGCATCCCGGTGGAAAAGTGTCAGTGCAAGCATGACCGCATCTACAATTCAGGAGAGGTTCTTCACAAAAAAGAGGAGAAATGGTAAAAAATCTCCTTAATTGCAAGCAAAAAATAAATAAATTAATAAATAAAAATTCACACTTTATTTAATTAAAACACGCTGTGTACCACAATGCTGTATCACTACATTGTATCTGTAGTCCTGAAGGTGGCTGTTTATGATGTCTGTTTGTAATTCAGTAAATGTAAGGAAGGAAACTGGATCTGTACGAGTATTCCCGGTCCTGGCCTGTGCGCAGTAGAGGAAGGATCTCACTTCACCACCTTTGACGGGAAAGAATTCACTTTCCATGGAGACTGCAACTATGTGCTCTCAAAAGTAAGCTTGTTTTAGTTACTAACTTCACCTTATAAGACATTTACATTTGGAAATTAGAATTATTTTGTTTGTATTCATGTTGTATTCATTCTTGTCATGTCATTTTTGTTTATAAATAATGTGAAATTCTTATTAATGAAGACTAAAAACTAAAAAAAAAACTTTTATTACGTTTTTGTAGGACTGTAAGAAGTCAAAGTTCATCATATTGGGTCAGATTGTTCCTTGTGTTACCCTTAACACAGACACCTGCTTGAAATCTATATTAGTGCTGTTTAACAATGACAAAAAACATGTGAGTACATTCCCTCGCACACAAAAATCTTCCTGATTTATTTATTTTTATTTTTTTTTTTAAAGAGTAATATCACAGATTTGTTTAAAGCTCAGTTACAGTTTCTACCGTACAGTCTTTGGTCAACAAATTGCTCAACATACAAACATACAGTGACACTGTGTCTTTCTTCATTAGCATCTGCTGATAAAAGCTGATGGCACAGTACAACACAATGCAATAGTTTCACTTCCTTACATGACAGGTGAGGGAGAGGAACTTTGTATTTCTTTCTCTTTTTTTAAATCCTGTGTTGAAAATGAAGAAATTATTGTTTGTGATATTTGGGTGACTCTTTTTCTCTCAGCTGACTTCACGGTGTTCATGCCATCATCGTTTCACATCATGCTTCAGACCAGCTTTGGGCTGCAGGTACAGGTACAGCTGGTGCCTCTTATGCAGGTGTACATCACTGTGGACCGAAGCTTCCAGGGCAAGACTTGTGGTGAGAACTTTCAAAAAAAAAATCTACAATTAAAATCTGAAGTAGTGATTTCATCACAATGACCAGCAATGGTGCTGTATACTGGTCTTATCTAAATTTAACAGGAGAAAATTATTGGTCATCCAATCTTTTACATTTTTAACACATTCTGTTAGCTTAGTTAATTTAGAAGTTTCATCTGGTATTATAGAAATATATAGTTGAGTATCATCAGCATAACAATGGAAAATACTCCCGTATTTTCTAATAATATTACCAAGGGGCAAAATGTATATTGAAAATAGCAGAGGGCTTAGGACAAATCCTTGCGGCACTCCATAATTTACTGCTGATAATTGAGATGATTCCCCATTTAAATTTACAAAGTGATAACGATCGGGCAGGTAGGATCTAAACCATCTTAAAGCCTGCCCTTGAATACCCGTATAGTTTTGCAATGGATCTAGGAGTAAGTCATGATCTATAGTGTCAAATGCAGCACTAAGATCAAGTAAAACTAGCAATGAGATGCAGCCTTGGTCTGACGCAAGAAGCAAGTCATTTGTAATTTTAACAAGTACAGTTTCTGTGCTATGATGGGGCCTGAAACCTGACTGAAATTCTTCATAGATATCATTTTTATGCAGGAAGGAGCACAATTGAGCAGACAAAACTTTTTCTAAAATTTTAGACATAAACGGAAGATTTTAAATGGGTCTGTAATTTGCCAGTTCAGTAGGATCTAGTTGTGGTTTCTTAATAAGAGGCTTAATAACCACCAGCTTGAATGGTTTTGGGACGTGACCTACAGTGGGGAAAAAAATTATTTGATCCCCTGCTGATTTTGTACGTTTGCCCACTGACAAAGAAATGATCAGTCTATAATTTTAATGGTAGGTTTATTTGAACAGTGAGAGACAGAATAAAATAAAAAATAAAAAAAAAAAATCCAGAAAAATGCACTTCAAAAAAGTTATAAATTGATTTGCATTTTAATGAGTAAAATAAGTATTTGACCCCTTTGCAAAACATGACTTAGTACTCGGTGGCAAAACCCTTGTTGGCAATCACAGAGGTCAGACGTTTCTTGTAGCTGGCCACCAGGTTCGCACACGTCTCAGGAGGGATTTTGTCCCACTCCTCTTTGCAGATCCCCTCCAAGTCATTAAGGTTTCAAGGCTGATGTTTGGCAACTCGAGCCTTCAGCTCCCTCCACAGATTTTCCATGGGATTAAGGTCTGGAGACTGGCTAGGCCACTCCAGGATCTTAATGTACTTCTTCTTGAGCCACTCCTTTTGTTCCCTCTTGGCCATGTGTTTTGGGTCATTGTCATGGTGGAATACCCATCCACGACCCATTTTCAATGCCCTGGCTGCCTTCAATGCCCTGACCCTGACGATACACGGCCCTGTCCATCGTCCCTTTGATGCAGTGCAGTTGTCCTGTCCCCTTAGCAGAAAAACATCCCCAAAGCATAATGTTTCCACCTCCATGTTTGACGGTGGGGATGGTGTTCTTGGGGTCATAGGCAGCATTCCTCCTCCTCCAAACACGACGAGTTGAGTCGATGCCAAAGAGTTCGATTTTGGTCTCATCTGACCACAACACTTTCTCCCAGTTCTCCTCTGAATCATTCAGATGTTCATTGGAAAACTTTAGACGGGCCTGTACATGTGCTATCTTGAGCAAGGGGACCTTGCGGGCGCTGCAGGATTTCAGTCCTTCACGGCGTAGTATGTTACCAATTGTTTTCTTGGTGACTATGGTCCCAGCTGCCTTGAGATCATTGACAAGATCTTCCCGTGTAGTTCTGGGCTGATTCCTCACCGTTCTCATGATCATTGAAACCCCACGAGGTGAGATCTTGCATGGAGCCCCAGACCAAGGAAGATTGACAGTTATTTTGTTTCTTCCATTTGTGAATATTCACACCAACTGTTGTCACCTTCTCACCAAGCTGCTTGGCGATGGTCTTGTAGCCCATTCCAGCCTTGTGTAGGTTTACAATCTTGTCCCTGACATCCTTGGACAGCTCTTTGGTCTTGGCCATGGTGGAGAGTTTGGAATCTGATTGACTGATTGCTTCCTTCTGTAGACAGGTGTCTTTTATACAGGTAACAAACTGAGATTAGGAGCACTCCCTTTAAGAGAGTGCTTCTAATCTGAGTTCGTTACCTGAATAAGACACCTGGGAGCCAGAAATCTTGCTGATTGATAGGGGATCAAATACTTATTTCACTCATTTAAATGCAAATAAATTTATACCTTTTTTGAAATGCGTTTTTCTGGATTTTTTTTTTGTTGTTGTTGTTATTCTGTCTCTCACTGTTCAAATAAACCTGCCATTAAAATTATAGACTGATCATTTCTTTGTCAGTGGGCAAACGTACAAAATCAGCAGGGGATCTAATAATTTTTTTTTTTTCCCCACTGTAGAGATAACGATGAGTTAATAATATTGAGAAGTGGTTCTTCTGCTACAGGTAATAACTCTTTCAGTAATTTAGTGGGTACAGGATCTAATAAACATGTTGTTGGCTTAGATGCAGTGATAAGTTTATTTAGCTCTTCTTGTCCTATAGTTGTAAAGCACTGCAGATTTTCTTTGGGTGCGATGAATGAAACTGTATTACAAGATGATGTATATCCTATATTTGTTATTGTGATGCTATCTATTTTATCAGTGAAGAAATTCATAAAGTCATTACTATTAAACTGTGAGGGAATATTTAGTTTGGGTGACGTCTGATTATTTGTTAATCTAGCCACTGTGCTAAATAAAAACCTTGGATTATTTTGGTTATTTTCTATTAGTTTGTGGATATGCTCAGCCCTGGCAGCTTTTAAAGCCTGTCTATGGTTGGACATACTGTTTTTCCACACAATTCTAAAAACTTCCAAGTTAGTTTTTCTCCATTTGCGCTCACGATTACGAGTTTCTTTCTTGAGAGAATGGGTATTACTGTTACTAGTCACAATGGTGCAGTATGCTTTTCTCTAACCTTTTTTAATTTGACGGGGGCAACAGCTTCTAATGTATTAGAGAAGATAGTGCCCATATTGCTAGTCATCTTGTCTAGTTCATGTGTATTTATGGGTACACAGAGCAGTTGAGATAAATCAGGCAGGTTATTCGTGAATCTATCTTTGGTGGTTGGAACAATAGTTCTACCCGGACGATAACGCAGAGCCATATAGTTAATATCAGTAATACGCAGCATGCACGATACAAGGTAGTGGTCAGTAACATCATCACTTTGAGGTATAATACTTATATCAGTAAGATCATTTCCATGCAATATAATTAAATCTTTTTTGCTTGACTCCAAAAGAGTTTAATAAGTGTAAACGCAAGTCCTAACGCATCATTTGTATTATCAACATGAATGTTAAAATCTCCGACGATTAGCGCTGTATCAACATTAGCCAATAGGTCTGAAAGAAAATCTGCAAATTCATATAAGGAAAGCTGTGTATGGCCCTGGCGGTCTATACACAGTAGCCAGAGAAAGAGATAGGAGAGATTTATTTTGCATATCTGACAGTGTAACTTTAAGTAGTGTTACGTTCCCCAATGCGTCTAGGGGGTCACAAGGGGAAGTAACAAAGAGTAAAAAAAAGTAACGAGGTAATGAACAGCGAGAACACACTTCAACCCTCTGTCCCAGAGTGAAGACACCAAGTGATCTATATCTATACAAAAATAATTTTATTTACAAGACAGAAAAGAATTCAATGTAAATGAGAGCAAAGGCTCAGGGGAGAGCAAAGCCTAAAATAACAAACAAAAAATAGTTCACTAACTAATTTAAGAAGAAGCTCTAACTAACCTTAAAGAAAAGAAAAAGGAAAGAAATATACAGCCAACTTCCCTCACCTCCCTTACTGTACAAAAACAAAGGCAAAAAGCAGTATAAAAAGAAAAAGGCACTCTCCCCCTACAGCATCCCTCTTAACACACAGGCTAGTATTTAAAATCACTCAAGACAAAAGAGCCACAATACCTTTTGCTCAATCTCAACCTGGAACAATATCCATTAACAATTCATGCTGAAACTCAATTAGCCACAGCTAATACACAACTATTGTCTCTGCATGAAAACAAGCACAAAGTTCAGTCTGGATCAGGGGAGAAGTGAGTCTCCAAGCAAAGTCTGAACTGCCCCAATATCCTCTTGATCTCAGGCACGCTCTCACAAACAAGCTACAGGTGGTGATGATTTGCCCTGAGGAGCAGCAGAGAGAAAAAGAAAGAGAGAGAGAGAGACAGAGCAAAAACAAACATGGGGCATTCAACCACGCCCACATCTTTGTTAACAACAATGAAACAAATTCAAGAACAATAATGTATTAAAAATAATAATAAATATATGTCCCTATGGACGTAACAGTAGAAGTATTTTGAATGAGTTAAACCTGTATCCTGTTTTCTGAGTAACATTGAGAATATCACTATATATTGCTGCAACACCATCACCACGACCAATCTGACGGGGCTCATGCTTATAACAGTAGCTTGGTGGAGTAGCTTCATTTAGACCAATATATTCATTTGGTTTGAGCCAGGTTTCAGTCAAGCAGAGTACATCAAAACTATTATCTGTGATCATTTCATTTATGATAACTGCTTTGGGTGCGAGTGATCTAATGTTTAGGAGCCCAAGCTTTAAAAATTGTTTTTGTTCATTTATTAATTTCATTTCATTCATTTCATTTCATTTTCAGTTCATTTATTTTGCATTTTTCCGGTTTAATCACGATCAGATTTTCACTAGATCCTGCATTAAATTTATATTTTGACCTCACTATTCGGGGAACAGACACAGTCTTTATAAATTGGACAATGCAAGTACTTCTGTCATTTAAGTGGGTAGAACAAAAGTCTCCATAGCAGTTATTTGAGAATTGGCTTTCTAGTCATTGCATCCTGGAGATGTTGTCTGACAGGAGTTCCGCTCCGACTCTGCTGGGATGCAGGCTATCAGCACGATAAAGCCTAGGTTGCTCCCAGAAAAGATTCCAATTATTAACAAAGAGCAGTCTCTGTTCTTTAAACCATGACAATAACCATTCATTTAAAGCAAAAGGTCTACAGAACCTTTCATGTCCCCTTCGATACGTGGGAAGCGGTCCTGACACGACCCAGCAGGCACCAGACGTCTATGTAACGTCAGGTTGACGTTGGACATGACGTCGGACAGACGTTGCATTTTGGTTGAAAATGAAAATCGGGTTGACGTCAATATTTGACGTCAATTTGACGTTGACTTAACGTTGGATTTTGGTTGCACAACCTAAAATCAACAAAATCTCAACGTCAGCTGACGTCGGTATTGGACATCAATTTAACATTGACATTAGACGTTGAATTTATGTTGAAATTTGGTCACCCGACGTCGCAACCGAAATTTAACCAAATATCGTCTTATGACGTTGTATGCCTGTTTTGTGCCTGCTGGGGATGATCATCGTCGCGGGCGATATGATGCGTACTGTCTCGATCAGACTCCTGAAGTCCCTCTTCAGTGTTTCTGTCTGCCGCAGCTTGATGTCATTCATCCCCGTGTGGAGCAAGACAGCTCCGGTGCTCTCATCATCCTTCAGGATCGCGGGTATCTGCGCAGAAACATCGAGAACACGAGCGCCAGAGAAACAGTGAGTGTGCGCTTTACCTTTAGCAAGGGTAGCACGGACGTGCCGGACGATGGAGTCTCCGACGATCACAGCTGCATGATGACTGAAATCACGCAAATGGCATTAAAGTCGGCATGAAATCAAAATTGAATATTCTTATTTTTTGATGGAATACTGTAGTGTTTATTATAAATAATTTATCCGTGCACTTCATTATTATTATTTTTTTTTTAAATTCATGTGCCCTCGTAATCTTTAATCAAAAATGTTAACCTCCCCTCCCCCTCAAAATGACTCCTCTAGTCTTCTGGTCACAAGTGATGGCGCAAGGGCGGAGCTAGTGACGTAAGGGGTAAACGCTGGGATAAATGACAGGGGAAGAGCTGAAGCCAGAGATTAAAGTTCTCCGTCGCTACGACGGATTTCCATAGGAAAAATTCAGTCAAAAGGTTATTTTTTTTAATATATTTTTTTTTTTTGCTTTAACCCCTGTGAAGCTGATGCTTCACTTTATAGCACTGACACCAGTCATAAGGCAGTACATTAACCTTAAACACTGAAAAGATATTAGGATATTACGAGAACATTACTCTTAGGACATTGCTAACTTATTTGTTTCATGAAAATGACTTAACCTGATGGAGGACGCGCTCAGTCATTCAGGCAATCTCTCTCTCTCTCTCTCTCTCTCTCTCTCTCTCTCTCTCTCTCTCTCTCTGTTTAGGCATGTTTTGTGCTGTTGATCGTGGTCGTCATCCCTAATAAATAACTCATTTATTCATGCTTGGGTGTCGGCGGTGAATCAAGTGGAGAAATCCCCCACCACTAACTGCAAACTGGCATTTCAGATCTGCCTCCATTTTGTTAGTAACGCCCCAACTTCCAACGATCCAATCAATTCTCGAATGACGAAATCAAGTCCCGCCCTGTCATTTCAGATGCCGTTTCACTCGGATATACGTCACAGTAGAGAAAAAAAAAAGACAGTCGCAACTTCCGTTTCATGCCGACATTAAACTATTACCAAAGACTATAGAAATACAAAGATGGTTTTTTTTTTTTTTTTTTTATTATTAAAGACATAACATTCACAGGGGATACAGTCAAAGCAATAAAACACATACACAACCAGAATACAAAACAGTGAATACATAAATAATAATAAAAAAGAATTATAAACAGAAAAAACTAATAAATAAAAAGTTAAACATCTTTTAGTAAATAAAATAAAAATGAAAAAAATTGAAAAATTACACGTAAAATGTCAACTTCAAAGAATACTCCGGAAGTAACCCTTACATCAAGGTCATTATTTTTTCCATCAATACAGTAGTTTTAGCAGCTTTCCTATTAAGTGATGAGCAGAGAGACTCATAAAATAGTTTCAAATCAATACAAAAAATCCTAAAATTGGGCATACAATCAGTAACTTTACATTTGTGAAGATGAAATAGGCCACAAAGAGTTAACAGTTTCAACATATCATCCAGCTCCTTTGATCCTGATTCCCAAATCAAAAATAGTACATTAATTATCTCAAAACTAAAAAGTTTGTTGTAAGCTGAGAAAACAAGCCAAGACATTTCTTTCCAAAATTCCTTTGCATAATCACATTCAACAAATAAGTGTGATATTGTTTCCAAATTAGAATTACAGAATGTGCATTGTGAAGAGATGTTCAACTTAAATTTTGAGAGTAAAGAATTACAGGGATAGTACATATGAAGAATTTTATAGTAAAGTTCTTTCATCTTGTTAGGTAACAGAAACTTGTTAATACCGGCCCATATTTTAATAGTAGAAAGAAAAGGGTAATTTAATTTCCACTTATAAAATGCTTTAGGATGACAACTAAACTTCTTAATAAGGGTTTTTCTAATCCAGAAATTGTTACATTTAACATTAGAAAGCTCCAGACCTCCAATATAAATTTTTGGCATTTCAAATTTTGAAGATTTGCAACAATTTGCCCTAGCCACATGTAACAGTTTAGGTGAAATAGAACTAATAACCCATTCATACACTTTAGGTGAGGTATCCACTTCAAAGATTTCTGAAAATTCGGAATAGGAATAGAAGTTACCATCCTTTTTTAATAAATCTAAAACAAAAATTACACCTTTGTCAAACCAGTTTTTAATAAAGACAGATTTTTTTTGCACGCAGCACATTCTGATTATTCCATAGAATACATCTATGAGTGGAAAAATTGTGACAGAATGCAAGCTTACAAGTGTCCAGAGCTTGCTTATGAAAATTAGCAAGCTTAACTGGGAGTTTATTGCAACTAAAATCGCAAGCTAACAAAAAATTTAAACCTCCACATTTTTCAAAGATCAGTTTGGGAATATGAAACCATAACAAATTAGGATTAGCATTCATGCAACGGTTAATTATATGTTCCGTGGAAGTAAGGGCCCCATATATTTTGTCTAATGTCAAAACAGGACACGCAGCTTCACCATATGTCTGCCTCATTCTCATACAGACTTCTATACACGCAGGCAAATACACATGATTATAATTTGATACATAAATGGCTATATTCACATTGATTATACTTGAAGAATTCACATCTTGATCAATAAAAATCTTCTACACTATTGAGTCTGGGATGTGAATCCATCATCTCGGTGCATCGACGTACGACAAACGACAAAGAAAATAAGAGAGGATCGCGGCCGCGGCTCTCGTTTCTCACAGCCGCTCCACACACGTGCTGGACTGCGATCAAACGGACACTGTCATGAGCGGAGGTAGTCACTCCATGAATCATGCCAGTTATTTTCTCTTATCTCGGTTGTTTTGTCATAAGCTATACATCATTAATTGATACTATAAATATATTTCCAAGATTATGAAATCCGTATGCACTGCCTCAAAGTTTTCATTGCTTGCTTGATCAGCCGTTTGATCAACGGTCTCTCTACGTAGCAGTTTATAAAGATGCGGCAGAGACAGAGGAATATTAATATTAACATTGCTGCTGTTTAATTACATGACAAATCCATCATGGCGGAGAAAATTAATCGTAGATAGAGGTTTTAATTGCAGGTTAGAATTCTAATCCCTGATTTGTTAATCTTGAGTTTAAGATTAATAATATGATCAAAAAGCCATGGCAACAAATGATTTTTTTTAAGTCGGTTTAATAAGTTGAAATGACTTTCACAGTCAATTTGATTCAACTTAACTGATATTTTACTGTTGCTTATTGTCATTGTAGGCTTAGTCTACTTTTTCAATGAATTTTAATGAATATACAAATTAAAAAAAATAATATTGTTTGTTTTTTGTTACTAAATTTTAATTTATTTATTTTTAACACTGCAACCCCAGCTCTCCCATTTTTTCTTGGGCTACACACCAGGGGGTGCTGCAGCACCCTCAGCACCCCTACTTCCCGCGGTAATGCTTATCAGTAATGAGAGCAGTTGCGTAGCTATGGGTGGGCCTGGGCCCACCCACCTGTCAGTCACTCGGTCAGTTGCTTCAAAAGGTTGCCTAATCAATGTGAATTCTGTTTCAATAATCACAATACTTGACCTATAAAAATAAATTGTGTTGTTTCTTGATTCTTGTTAGCCATATAATGATTAAGATAAGTTTGCGAACAGCCCCTTGCCCTTAGCAACAGCAGATTTCGCTGGATGTTTATACATGCCTTTGTCCATATTAGAGTTTTCCTGGCATGTCATACGTTACCTCTATGAGTCCGTTTTGTACTTTCTGCGTGAGAGCGCCCTCCAGCTTCGAGTATGAATGAACTGTGCCCCACGTATTCTACGCTCAAGGAGCTGAACAGCTCTGCTAGTGCTAACATTAATTCACCTATTTTTCCATCACCAGCAGCGCTCCATTCTCTAACGTCTACCTCCCCTACATGCCAGTGTACAGGTACATGGATCTATATTTTCCTACTATGTAGTTGCCTAGTCACTGTTGTTTATTTCATGTTTATATGGCCTCTGAGCCAGACTATGACCAAGCATGGTTTTTACATACTGTCTACTGCTGTACTACTACTGTCCTGCTGATTTGATGATGGTGTAGCAGATGCATGTGCTTGTGGTGTGGCCACCGTGCTCATGCTGTTCTTATCATTATGTTCTTAACACTGCTTATGATGACATACAGGCTTATGCTCTGATTAAACGGTGATGTGTATTCAAGCAGGTCTAACTGTTAGTTGTGTTGTCCTATTTTGATAACAAATGCATTTTAAGCTATGCCGACCCAATTTTCTCTGGGCCCACCCACATTGTAATTCCTGGCTACGCTAGTGAATGAGAGAAAGAGACAAGAGTTAGTAGTTGCTGAAACGGTCCTCTTTGGGTGCGTCTCAATCAGCTCCCTAGTTCAGTAGTCAGGACACTGATCAGGGAGTCGGCCGTTTTAGGGGCTGTCTCAATTGCGAAATCCTTAGTGCACTGGAACGTTCGATCCCTGAAAAATCCCACAATGCACTGCAAAAACTAGGGCGCATCGGTGCTCACTAGGGGTGTGACGAGACACTTATCCCACGAGACGAGACGAGACACGAGACTGGGTTCACGAGAACGAGACGAGAAGATTTTTAGACTTTTTTAATAAAAATCCTCAATGATGAAATATATAGGGAAAAATAGTTTAGTTTCAGTTTTATTCAACTGAACAACAGAAAATGCAAAAAATGTAGGTGCATTTTGAAATCAACTTGTACTTTATGAAATTAAACTTCTATGTCACATCTAGTTAACATTTATAAATAATATTCAGCTGAAATGTAAGGGAAAGGGAAAGGGGAAAGGTATCTTTCTTTCTCTTGTGCCGATGGCCGTCTAGGTGATGAGGTCTTCGGAGGAGAACAGTCTCTGTGGCACCTCTAGTTGTCCTGGTCTCCGCTGACATTCAGGGCTGTAGAGGTCATCTCTAGGTGCTGATCCACCATCTATCTCTGAGCAACACAGCGGTGTTTCGTTAATGAATGATTCGGCATTTTTGAATGAATCTTTTGAATCAATGATTCAGTGGTCCATTCATAAAGACTTGCTTCATCCTTGATTTAATCAGCCGTCTGTACGAATCATTTGAATGAATGCCTCAATGACTCACTCATTAAGACAGTAACTTGCTGCCACCTACTGGTGGTTTACATTCATATTTAAAAGTAACTTATCTTTGCATTTTTTCCTTGCATTTCATATTTGTATATTAAAAAAACTGATTTAAAACACCAAGCTCATAACATTATTTATGCTATTATAATTTTGCCATGTACTACATTTCAGATTTATTAAACTTTGTGTAAATGCATCTGAATGCCACTTCAGCTGCTTCTGTTCTTTCTGCAGTGGAAATATCAGATTTGCTAATACTGATTTCATTTGATTGTTAACAGCCCTACTGTATATTGTCTTATTATATTAAGTGAAATTATTAACAAAATGTAAAAATTTGATGTGAAAGATGACACATGCATTTAATACAGTAAAGGGAAAAAAAGAGAATATAGTATGCAGTAACTTTAGTCATATAAAATGTAATTTCCCAACAACAAAATTGTGGCTAGTGAAAATGCTGAGTGGCTAGTAAATTTGGAAAACCACTAGCTACGGTGGCTGGTGAGCAAAAAAGTTAATGTCAAGCCCTGGAGCTGAATATCATCAGCATAACAGCTAACACCATGTTTCCTGATGATATCTCCCAAGGGTAACATGTAAAGCGTGAAAAGTAATGGTCTTAATACTGAGCCTTGGGGTACTCCATACTGTACTTGTGATTGGTATGATACCTCTTCATTCACTGCCACGAATTGATGGTGGTCAGATAAGTACGATTTGAACCATGCCAGTGCACTTCCTCTGATGCCAACATAATTTTCTAGTCTATTCAAAAGAATGTTGAGGTCGATAGTGTCAAACACGGCGCTAAGATCCAGTAGAACTAATAGAGAGATACAACCACGATCAGATGATCAGAGCAGGTCATTTGTAACTCTAATGAGAGCAGTCTCAGTACTATATGGTCTAAAACCTGACTGGAAATCCTCACATATACCATTTTTCTCTAAGAAGGAACATAGTTGTGATGATACTACCTTTTCTAGTATCTTTGACAGAAAAAGGAGATTCGAGATTGGTCTGTAATTAATTCATTCTTTGGGATCAAGTTGTTTTTTTTTTAATGAGAGTCTTAATAACAGCCAGTTTGAATGTTTTTGGGACATATCCTGATGACAATGACGAGTTAATAATATTCAGAAGAGGATCTATTACTTCTGAAAGCACCTCTTTTAGTAGTTTAGATGGAATAGGGTCTAACATACAGGTTGTTGGTTTAGATGATTTAACAAGTTTATACAATTCTTCATTTCCAGTAGAAGAGAATGAGTGGAATTGTTCCTCATGGGATCTATAGCACACTATCTGATGCAATACTGTGGCTGACGGCTGCATGGTTACAATTTTATCTCTAATAGTGTCGATCTTGGAAGTAAAGTAGTTTATAAAGTCATTACTACTGTGCTGCTGGGTAATGTCTGCACCTGCTGATGTTATATTTTTTGTTAATTTAGCCACTGTATTGAATAAATAGTAGGGGTTGTGTTTGTTTTCTTCTAAAAGAGATGTAAAGTAAGAAGATCTATCAGTTTTTAAGGCTTTTCTGTAGGAGAGAGTATTTTCCCACCAAGCAGTACGAAATATGCTCTCTTGATTGTGCTCATTATACCACGGTGTTGAACTGTTTTCCTTTATCTTCCTTAAGCGTAAAGGAGCAACCATATCTAAAGTGCTAGAAAAGAGAGAGTCCATAGTTTCTGTTACATCATCAAGTTGTTCTGAGCTATTGGATATGCTGAGGAATTGAGATAAGTCAGGAAGATTATTTACAAAGCAGTCTTTTGTGGTAGAGGTGATGGTTCTACCATATTTGTAACAAGGAGTTGAATTTACAGCTTTAGTTACAGTATATGGAATATACATGGAACTAGATAATGATCTGAGATGATATCGCTCTGCTGCAGAATTTCAACACCATTAACATCAATTCCATGTGACAATATTAAATCTACAGTATGATTTCAACAATGAGTAGGTCCTGACACGTAATTAAAACATCTAAAATTATTTGTATGTTTTCTGAGAGGAGTACCTTTTTTCCACTCACTTCTCGCACTGACTGTCATCCAAAGCGGCCACATAAAGATGCCACCGACAGCGCACTATCCTAATAAATATACACAGAATTACAGTATTTAAGTACTCACGCAAACATATGACGTGTCATGCCTTAAGCGAACATTTGGGAAACTGTTGGGGAAAAACATCTGAAAACATCATCATTTTATTAGATCCGTGCATTACAGTAGGTCTTAATATATGGACCCTCTGTCTCATTAATGTTAATCTAAAAATAAAAGAAAAGAGGGAATCTCTTGCTGCTGTTGATTGAACTGCTTTTATAGTTTTAATAATCAATTTATTTGTAACGAACACACTAAATGGATTTGATTATTTTTTTTCTTATTTGAATGCTTTTGTTTAGATGTAAAATGAAAAAGGTAATGCATTTTTTGTTTCTTTCTTATAGTTGTATATCTTTTTTGCATCTGTTCTTACTTATAATAACAAAGACAAAAACTCAAAATTGACTTTTTCTCAAAATTGACTTTGCTGACTCTACCGACTTCAAACGTTGGACTGAATATAGCCTAAAACTTTCAGATGACACAGCTCATTTCTCTGTCACTGTAAGTTACCGAAACTACAAATAAAAACGTCCCTGATAACTCAACGTAACCGTGGTTCCCTGAGAGGAGGGAACAAGACATTGCGTCATAGCTGACGCTAAGGGGGAAACTCCCTTTCTCCTAGAATACTGAAGCCCTATTGAATGGCGCCGTGTGCACCACACCGGCCAATGACATTCAAGCGCGAGAAAAAAGGGCGTGCATTCTCACTATATAAATCACAGCTGACGTCATTGCATCAGAATGTTTTGACTGAGAAAACGATAGATGAGCATGCACCCAGATGCTGAGCATATTGTAACACGGCAGCTCACGCAATGTCTCGTTCCCTCCTCTCAGGGAACCACGGTTACATTGAGTAACCAGGGACTACCCTTTCGAGTTTGGTTCTCTCGACATTGCGTCATAGATGATGCTAAGAGGACAATATAACATAACGCCGTGTTACAAGTGAAGTCCAACTCGTTTGAGGTGGAGCATCGACCAATAAACGCTAAAATGCAGACATGAATATAAGTCTGTATGACAATTTATAGTCCCTGAAAACCACAACTGATTGGGGATAACACAGGGCAAAGGGCGGGGATAAGGTCGCAGTAGCGCCTCCGCCTCTCAGTTACTAACAGCGGACCTGGTTGAACACAGTGTTTGCCAGGTCATGTGCATGGGAAATAGGAATGCTTAGTGATTGTAGACATTCTCATGGCAGGAATCAGCGCCGCTGTTTATAATGTTAACTGCAGCTGCCACTAAACACGAGTTAACTCCATTAAGAAAACAATTAATCAGAGTCATTTACACACACATAAGCACACAAGCACAAGAGGTAAAGATAGAACACGCTGGTATTACGAGCATACTGGCGAGTTTACAAAACCTCTGAGCCGCAGTCAGTAGATAAAAGGAAAAGCAGTTAGTGAGTTCACCGGCGCCATCACTCACAGCCTATACGACCTAGTGGAAACCACTCAGCAATCCAATCAGTTATCGCAGCTATGAGGAAGGCGGGGCTTCTGACTTCTTCCTCTGCATTTGCACAGACAATACAAAAGGTGCAAACAAGGGAACATTCAGATATAAAATCTGGCGAAGGTATTTGGTGATGACCAGCCAGCTGCCAGACAAATGTCTTGAATAGGCATTCCGCTCGCCCATGCCCAGGCCGATGCAATACTTCTGGCATAATGGGCCTGCAGCCCGCTTGGACATTCCTTGCCCTGTGATGTACAAGACAGGGCTATCGCGTCCACAATCCAACAAGACAGTCTTTGTTTAGAGAGCGGCAGTCCTTTAGAACGGCCACCAAAACAGTTGCTCCGACAGCCTAAAACAGCTCGAACCCTCAATATAGATTCTCAGTGCGCGCACAGGGCAAAGCACCTGGTGGGTACGCGAGTCTTCAGTGCACATTCTCAGGGAAAAAAGCTGGTAAAGTTATAATCTGAACGGAGTTGAGAGTACTTTCATAAACTTTATTACCAGATCATGCTTACCCACCAAGCAACCTTCTAGCTGAGCATGGAAAGCTGAAATAACGGCCACATAGACTTTAAATGTGGATAGTGTCTGCCCGTCATCTAGTCGCTCCTGTAAAATCACGAGAATGACTGGCACAGGACAGTTAACGTCATCATTTCACTCTTTACACCAATTATCAAATGTGGCAAATCTCACATCACTAGCGGGCTCCACTGACTGGCCACACATACAGGCTCTATCAGAAAGACTCAGAGAGAAGGTAAACGTTTACATGGTATGTATTCCGTAAAGTGTTACAGATGGTGTAACACTTTAAACACAAGAATTAATTTATAGTTGTATAAAAGTTCTTTGGCGTAGGCCCCATCCCTTGTCCAAATCCTGGGGATGCAGATTTGGCTGATCCTGCCTGAAGATGAAGGCAGGGGCGGAGCCTACCCCCCCATGGATGTCAGCGTCATCAACTGTGAAAAATGAAACAGAGAGTTCAGTGCTTATATACTCCAGTTGTCAAGCAGTGATTGGCCAGACCTGTTAGTATGAATGAATGATGTGGCATTGGAGTCTTCCTGACAGAATTTGCGCTGAAGCTTTCACTTCTTATCAGAAAGACTCAGAGAGAAAGTAAGCGTTTACATGGTATTTATTCCGTAAAGTGTTACAGATGGTGGTGAGTTAAAATAATTCATTTATAGTTATATAAAAGTTCTTTGGTGTAGGCCCCATCCCTTGTCCAAATCCTGAGGATGCAGATTTGGCCGTTCCTGCCTGAAGATGAAGGCAGGGGCGGAGCCTACCCCCAAAAAGAAGTGTGAATAATAAATATTTATAAACAACCTATTTAAGTATGAGCTATGTTATGACAGGCCACATTATGCCATTTAACACAGAAAGAGCGTAATTCATGTAATGAGAAAAGTCATGATAGGCCAATTTCATGAAGGGCCAAGATAGGCCAAGTAACATAATAATAGTCAGACTTACTGACTGCCTGAACCCACTCAGGAAACCCCCCAAAAAGAAGAGAGAGAAAAAAAATCAGATCAGCATAACTCATAAGAAAAAGGAATACTCAATGTTGTGCAAAGGCCACGATTGGCCGAACTTCTTAAACAGTAATAGTCACTTACCTGATTGACCACCATAGGTAGAGTTATGCGAAGGGCCACGATTGGCCGTGATATGCGAAGGGCCACGATTGGCTGTGATATGCGAAGGGCCACGATTAGCCGTGATATGCGAAGGACACGATTGGCCGTTATATGCGAAGGCCACGATTGGTCGAACTTCTTAAACAATAATAGTCAGACCTACCTGATGACCACCATAGGCAGGGTTATGTGAAGGCCACGATAGGCCATGCTAGGCAAAGGCCACAATAGGCCAAGTAAAGCCAGGCAACACTGTGCAATTTTTAATAGTCCTTTACGATTGTTGCTCGTCAGACTGTACAAACATGATGATCATTTCACACTGTGGGATCTCAGTTGTCATTAATGTCAGACTGTACAACAGTCAAGACATGATAAACTGGTGTGCGCAAGAAAACTTGTTTGGAGTTTTACATTATCAACACATTCACCGCGAGCTGCATTACACGCGGGGCTGTAATGTTGGCTATCATTTAAAGTATATGAATGGCAGCAATACTTGCTGTAATACCGTTTTTAAGAATAGTGTAAGCAGAACTACACACCCACATGAAAACAGCGGCACAACCAGTGTTCATCATAGCAAAGGCAACATATATAAATTTCGTTGAGTGAAGTATCCGGAGCACCGGAGTTAATAGCTGTTAGAAGAAATCTCTAGCATTAATCCGGTTCATGGCTTATCTTGATAAACGTAGACAGTTTGACGTTCGTTCGTAGGAGAAGTCACACTGCAGGATTGTTCACCAAATTTTCTGACACTGCCAGAATTTTGGAGGTAAAATTTGATCGCATCGACCATTAGTCGGCTGTCTGTGAACATGTCAAACCTGCGATAAAAGACTACAGATTTTAGCCCAGGATTATATGAATCTTTTAAAAAAAAAAAATTTTTTCTCAGACAACAAAAATCGTGGCCAAAATCACACATTGTGAGCTGGGCTGACCGAAGCCAATAGAAATGAGGGAACTGAATGAAACCACCACCAGTATCTGCAAAGATAAACAGGCCTTGATTATAGCTTAAAGATGCCTGCTGAGCATTGAGCTAGATCTTACTTAGAACTCAAATGAGAGAATGACCATGTGCATCACCTTGACAGAGACTGCATTCATAGTAGCACCAGTCCAAAAGTATAACCTTTGTAAAGAGCCACAGTTCTCTGCATCTGCAGTCATGGGATTCTAAACGACGGCATTGTGATGGAATGGCCATTAGGTTAGTAAAGTGATAGAATGTAGAAGTTAAGTTTTAACAGAAAGGCTCAGAAAAGCATAAACACCAGAACTGTAACAAATATAACTTAGGTTTGATGAAATATAAATTAAAGAAATATTAGGAATGCATGGAACAAGGACGAAAACAGAAAAAATAAACCTTGTGGTACATTACCCTTGCAGAAGGATAAGAACACTTTATATCTGACAACAATGCCTTACTAGCTAATTGAACTTTAGCTAGCTATTGAACCCTGCTAAAGCATTGTTTAAAGAAAATCCTTACACTAGGATAAATGTAGCACAACAGTATAGCAGTATGTCATGAACAGGCATGCAACTGACCAAGACATTAATGTTCCACAGGGCACAAAAATTAAATTTTAACAAGAAATGTAGTATTTATAAAACACGTCAGAACTATAGCAAGGCCTTCACGTGCACAAGTTTCCAATAAGGATATAAACTACTTTAATTTTCCACCACATAGAAAAAGAGAGACGCCAACTAGCTACTTACCAGACTAATACACACATACAGTAGCTGAAGCTAATTATATCGTCTTGGTCTGGAACAAGGTTAGCTTACAGTAATCATGAAAATAAGTGAAGCAGTCTTAAAATCTGACGATTGCTCAAAAGAAAATTTTGACTGAAAATTTTGGAGGGACTCTGCCCTAATGAGCCATGGTTGAAGAATAATGAAATATTATGATGAAAATTCTTAATTTGAGTCAATGTTATGCATCAAGAAAGTACCAATCACCATGTATTTCTCAACCTGAACAAACTTAAGGAAATTTATGTTAACTTCAACGTTTAATGTAACTTTAATGTTGAGACCATAGCGAGAAAACATGTCTGTTTTCATTCATACTCTTATTCAGAGAACATTTGTGCAGAAATGGACAGCGAGGACCTTTGCAGAAATGGGATACACAACAAGAGAGACTCAAAGTCGTAAAACTTACCCCATTCTAGGACAAGGCATCCAGAGATTGTTGTAGTAGAATAAACGCAAATAAAACATAATAACTGAAGGAACATAAAGACAAAAACATGAGATTAAGACAACAGATAGCTTAACGGTGTGCTAGACAGGATATTTTCACAAAAATGTAGAATGCCAGTATCAGTCTTTATCAGAGTAAAATATTAAATAGTTCTATAATAATAAATGCTCATGATGTCACAAAACAAAATAGTTTTTTCAAACTGAATGTAATTGAATGAGTCTGAGTAAAACATGTCATTAAACTCTTTTGTTGGAAAACAGGTATGCAAATACTTCTCATTAAAGTAAATATACTGAAAATGTTTTATGGTCGTGTTTCTATTAAACGCACATTAAAGGTGGTAACTGAGCTTGCAAAGATAGATCATGCAGCATTATGCGACCTAATTCATGCACCCTGATCTCAGTACTGTATTTTACCAATAATACGCTGAGCAAATAATTATTTAATTAGAATTTATTTTTTTCAAAATTGCACTGAGCCAAATCACAACCTCATGCAGCGCTAGTCTGCTTGATTAACCTCATATTCGAACAATCACACAACAAGCACTCACTTCATAAACCAAGTGCTTTGTCTTAAACACGTGTGTGAATAACGTTGCAAAAATGAGAAATTCTATGCCCAACTGCCACAAGAGCATAAAACAATACGAATCCTTATCATGGTGTAGGCTGATGTAGTGATGAAGATGGAATGCTGAAGGAGACTAGCAGCTGTGTTTTTGATAGAAGGCACGGAGCATCTTGAAAGTTTGAAAATTTATGTGAGCGTTCAGGCAAAAATATAATTTGGTGATTGAGACGTGAGTATTGACGCAAAAACTCAATGAGCATTCGGACTGATAGTGGACATGAACTTAAAAGTCCCGCTAGTGTTTCACATTTTCCGTTGTGAAATAGTAACACTTTAACAGTAGGATGATCAAACAACCACAAACACTTACTGTTATATTAGTTTGTTGCACAGTATTAACAGCGTGCATCGTGAAAGTAATGTCATTTATGCAATCGTTCACAGAAGGTTACAATAGCTCCGTCAGTTCCGGAAACCATAGCTGGTTGGACCATTTGGGTGCTACCAGCAGCACTGACTCCTGCTCTTCCCTGATTTTCTGAAGTACCAGGGGTAGCAGCTTAACTGAAGGGAATGCATACTTGTGGCCGCTCGGTCAACGATGAGCTAACACGTCCACTCCCAGAAGGGACTGCGTCAGTGAGAAGTAAAGTGGGCAGTGTGTGCCCTCTTCTGAGGCAAACAGATCCATTTCCGCCTTTCCAAATATGTCCCAGATCATAGCTACTGTGCTGGGATGCAGTCTCCACTCCCCCTCTTGACAGTAAGTCTGCTCCGCAGTTCAAGCGGCCTGAGATGTGCACAGCATGAATGGAGAGGAGATTTCGTTCTGCCCACAGAAGGAGATTCCTCGCCAGTTTGTGAAGCCAGCATGAGTGCACGCCGCCCTGGTGATTTATGTAAGCCATCACTGCTGTGTTATCTGTTCGAACAAGGACATGGTGATGGCGAATAAGAGGGAGGAAGCATTCTAGCGCCAGCTGAACTGCTTTCAATTCTAGGCAGTTTATGTGCCACATTTTCTGTGCATCAGTCCAGATGCCAGAAGCCGGTCTGCCATTGCATAGGGCACACCTGCCCGTGCTTGATGCATCTGTGGTGATGGCTTTCCTCCTGACAACTTGCCACATCATCACTCCCTGACTGTACATACTGTTGCTGAACCAAGGCTTCATCCCTGCAGCTGTGGGTCACTTTAACACACAGCCTTCCACTCTGCCAAGCCAGGGGCTTCATTTATAACCATTGCGTATGCACAAAACCTGCCCTGAAAGAGGTGTACGCCACTTCCTACACAAAAGGTGGGATTTATAAAAACAAACTTGACTGGAAAATTTGCGCACCTGCTCGCAAACTCTGACCCATGCGTACAAACTCTTTTTCCTCGAGTGAGAAAATTAATAAAGTAAACAACTATTTTAAACTCTGTTTTCATCTCAGTATACACATTTACATTAAATATTATACTCTCATTAATGAAGATAAGCACTGAAATTACATAAAGTCATCATTACGCAGAAGTTAAACCAAAATTAGCCTATATTAATTTAGACATAATTTGTAGTGGATGCGCTTGACCACTTTTCCAGTGGCATGCTATGTTTTAATGACAGAGTGCTATAGGTGCACAATAATTCATATTTAAACTAAACTGCAGATCTCATGTTACGAGAAAATATTTTTGTAGCAAGAACATGATCAATGATGCGCACTTACCTCGATATTATGGCAGACACTGCTGGATTTGGTGGTGAAACGGTCCATTGTCCGGTTTGGATAGGTTCAATACAACCGCAGCTGCACTGAGGTGTTGATGTCGTGTGAAGGTATCTCCACAACATTATGAAATATACCACTGTATTTGAAGGATACAACTTGAAGAAAACTGTAAGATTTGCACGTTTCCATTTTAAAATACTTTGTCTGTGATGCGCCAAGTCAGACAATTGTCGGTTAAAATATCGGTTTGGAAATATCGGTTTCCACTAAAAATAGCTAAAAGATGTTCACCTTATCAGCCAAACTGCATAAATTTAATTTGATTTGAATTGTTTAAAACAATTGAAATATTTGGCCAGTGTTAAAGAACGTGATCAACTCTATTCCAAAATATTTATCTGATAATTATTTTAAACAGTTTTGTTTTTATGGCTATTTTGATATATTTATTCTAAAGCATAACAAGGATATTGGATGATTTTTAGCAATAAAAATAAATGTATGGCACAAATGGCATTTATAGTCCATATCTCATATTTCCTTAATGTCTAGCTTTGACAGCATTAACATGGTGTCACGTGGATGGGAATATGCATGGAAATGATATGCAGATGAGGTTATGCATAGTAAAACTAGGCGTTGTAAGCTCCATATAGGGTGATTTCGGGGAGGAGACGGGGTGGAGATGCATGTACACACAATCTTTCCCTGACTGGGATTTATAAAGTGATTTTTGCGCAGGTTCTGGCGTACCCCAAATGGCAAACTGTTGATGCGGCTGCCATCAACCCTAGTGTCTTTTGGAAACACTTCAGGGGTGGTGATCTCCCCAGTTTGAACACAGTGAGAGAATTGATTATGGCACGAGTGCGCTGCCGAGAGAGGCAGGCTCGCATTGACAGCGAATCCATCTCTATTCCTAAGAATGAAATGGTCTGGCTGGGTTGCAACATGCTCTTCTGCACACTGACAGAAAGCCCTAGGGACTGCAAATTCTGAAGGAGCTTTGATTTGTGACTGTTTAGCACATCCTTGGAATGGGCTAGAATTAACCATTCATCTAGATAGTTTAGAA
Organism: Spinibarbus caldwelli; assembly: GCA_039654775.1. NCBI lineage: Eukaryota > Metazoa > Chordata > Actinopteri > Cypriniformes > Cyprinidae > Spinibarbus > Spinibarbus caldwelli. The sequence goes on from CM077264.1 coordinate 8,026,010, forward strand.
TACACATTGCGCTCGATTTCAGAGGGGACAGAGCAGCATCCGTGCATTTTGTAAACATACGTGGAGCCAATGACAGAGCAAAGGACAGAACCCTGAACTGATAGGCCACGCCTTTGAAGGCGAATCTCAGGAAGTGCCTGTGATGAGGCGCTATCTGAATGTGAAAGTAGGCATCTCTCAGGTCTACCGAAATGAACCAATCCCCGGGCCGGATGTGCGTGAGGATTTGCTTTACAGTAATCATTCTGAATGAGCGCCGTGACAGAGCATGGTTTAGTGGTCTTAAATCCAAATAGGTCGTAGGCCACCGTCCTTTTTCGGTACCAGAAAATAGCGGCTGTAAAATCCCCTCTCCCGATCTTTGGGAGGCACTTCCTCTATCGCATGCTTCTCTAATAGTGCATGTATCTCTGCGCGCAAAATCTGAGCATCTTGAGGCGGAACCGTAGACATCACGCCGACTGAAGCGAGGTGGTCTGCGATAAAACTAGGGCTGCAACTAACGATTATTTTTGATAATCGATTAGTTGCCCGATTATTTTTCCGATTGATCGGATTTTTAAAAAAAAAACTAAATTTTCTTATTTTTTATTTTATTGACAAAAACACTTCCACATTCTGCCCAATGTCCTTCAAACAAATGACCTGCATAAATTGCTTAACAATTTATTAGACCACCTGTCATAATAAAGAGAAAACAAATATTTTAGGAATCTGTCAAAGAATTGTTTAAATCTAAAAATGTTATTGTCATTTATTGGGCAAATAACAAACTGAAACAACTAATTATTTATTCACATAATAAAAAAATAGCCTCCTGCCTTTCATAACAGCATGCATTCTTGCTGGCATTGTTTAGCTACTTTTTGACTGTAACTGGGTATCTGAAAAAATCTTTCATAGATCTTTCATTCTTTCATAGATAACAGAAATAATTATAGCAATATAGCTGCAAGCAGCGATTACCGGGGTTCGAGCCTTGAGGTCTTAAGGTGGTGTAATTTTACGGTCTAGGCCAACCTGGATGTATAGCTGACAGTTAAACACATTGAAATAAGAATTCTTACACAAACTCACACACACACAGACATACATGCACTCAAATTTTCTTGCAGATATAGATATTTGAAATAAATGATAGGTGACAAAATACTTATTGCAAGTATTCTGTTTTTAAGAGTTTATATGTTATTTTCAGATTTCACTGTAATCATAATCTGGCATAATTGTAAAAACTGATATGTCTGTATGAACTAAATGATAAACTTTGATTTAATGTGATTTTAATCGTTATAACAGTACTGTTCATAAGACATTATAAAATCACTGTTTTATTTAGCTGAACGAGCCCATTAGTGGTCTTCGACTGCCATCTAGTGGCAATAAATTGCAATTTCTCATACAACACTCTGTTTTAAACCTTTATGAGTATTATAGTGTTATTTATTGCCCGATCTCTCTTAAATTGTGCATGCTTGTTTATGTCAGGAGCCTGTCCTCACTGTGTTGTCTGTCTTGTCTTTGTTTCATGTCTCTGTTTGTTTTCTGTTTGAGCACATGGCTCTGTCTTTGTTGTTGTCAACCATATACTCCTCCTGTCCTGCCTCCTTGTTATTTGTTGCCACGCCCCCTTGTTTAGTCCTCGTTTGTCTGAGTTCTGTCACCTGTCTCTCTCGTTCTCTCTTGTTTGACTGAGTGTTGTCACCTGTTCCTCATGTTCTCCTGTCGCTTTATATTGTTCTCTTTTTCCTTCTTGTTTTATGTTTGTCCAAATGCAACCCAGAGAGCAAAATTTGTCTGGGCCACAACCTTGCTTCACTTCTGGTCCTATTCTTGCTGGGTCCCCTGCCCAAAACTGGCCCACACACTGAAAACCGACTCAAGCAATTTCCTCTGGCCCAAATGCGGCCCACGCCCTGTAAAATGACTCTTATTTATTGATGTGCCCCAGATCTGGCCCGCATACTGTAGAGTGACTTCTGTTTCTGTCATTTTATGTGGTCCATGTCTGGCTGAGACTCGGCTTGGTCCCCAGGCCAAATGTGGCCCAGAAACTGCTAAATGTAATTCAGCAGTGAAACACAAATGCAACCATTTAAAAACATTAAAAAGGCTTTAATTATAAAATTACCAAATACTTTAAAATAAATATATATTAACAATGAACGAATGCACTACAGTAAAAACATTAATACACTTTTTAAACCACAAAGTAACAAGTAAATTATATTTACTGTATATTATATATATAAAACGTTGTGTGTCATAATTCAGTTCAGTTCTTATCAAATGGCTCAGTGCAGTGAAGTCAATAATATTGCTGAATATTAGCAGTCGTCAACTAAGCAAGAGAAAAGGCAACAGTGACGAGGAACCCAAACTCAAACATGATCAGGCTCAGTCAGGAAACCAGTTCTCCTTTGACCAAACGAATGAACGTGGTGTGATTATTGCCGAGACTGAGCCGACAGTGCCACATTTCAGCCAGAATAGGCCCGAGTGTGCTTGCTATCTGGGAAATGTTCAACATTTTTTTTTTGATAATTATTGACGTAGAGAGTCTAGAGAATAGTACGGCACTATTCTCATAGACACACACACACACACACACACACAGAAATGAAATGGTGTGTGTGTGTAAGCATGCTTACTGATTATTAATATGATAGTTTAACCACACACAGACACACACATATACGGACATACATGCACACACATTTTGTTGCAGATATAGATATTTGAAATAATTGATAGGTGACTCAAAACTTATTGCAAGTCTTCTCTTTTTAAGAGTTCGCATGTCATTTTCAGGTTTCTTTGAACTCATAATCTGGCAAAATTGTTATGTGATATATCTGTATGAATAAAATGGTAAACTTGAATTAAATGTGATTTTAAATGTTATAACAGTGATTTTACAATAACTTCATAAGAAAACCTATTACTGTTTAGTGTTTAATAAGCCTATTAGTGGTCTTCCGCTGCCATCTAGTGGTTAGAAATTGCAATTTCTAATACAACACTGTATTTTTTAAAGTTTATGACTGTTTTAGTGTTATTTATTGCCCAGTCTCTCTTAAATTTTGCATGCTTCTTTAAAATAAAATTATGCACCATTTTACCCAGTTGTGACAGAAGATGTGGGGTTTCTTTTAGGATTTACAGGCCTTTGGGTAGCCTATGTAAAGAACATATTATAAAATGACAGTTTTATAGTTGTTCAATTGCATATTTTCAAAGTTTTTTGATAATTATTGATCAAGAGAGTCTACAGAATAGTACTGCACTGATTTCATTGATTTTGATTATAAAAGTCATGTCTAGTTCACTAGTTCTCGTAGGTTTTTAAAAATAATCTTAAATATTTAATGAACAGTTTGATTGACAGCATTGGTCCCAGAGGCAAACTTGTTCAGAATGAGGAGATTTATCATATGATATGAAGATCTAGTGTTTGTGTGAATATATGAACATGTTCTACAATTTGAGGTCATTTTATGTACAAATATTGTGTTTTTGAAGACTTTTTTAACTGTTATAGCGCCACCTATTGTCCGATCTGCATGAATCTTCGCATGCTTGTTAAGAGTCATATGCCCCATGTTTTCACCAACTTTTGTAAAGTTTCAAGTTTTTGTTTAGGTTTTATAGGCTTTTGCGTATGTGTGACCATGCCCCCTTTTTAAATGAGCCTATTATAGCTAACCAAAAGACAAAATTCAACTTTTTTTTGATAATTATTGATCTAGAGAGTCCAGAGATTATTACTGCAGTGGTTTGATCGAGATTGAGCAAAAAACCAGAGACTAGTTCGCAAAAGTAGGTTTTAAACATATTTCCGAATAATTAATGAACGATTTGATTGACAGCAATGGTTCTTGAGGCAAACTTGTTCATTATCAGGAGATCTATCAAATGACATGCATATTGTGTGGATGTGTGAAACACCACGTGATTACAGAGGGCATAAATCTCGTTAGCGCCAACTAGTGGCCGATTTCTTTCAAAATTCTTACAGACCTTTAGGGCCATGAGTCGAACATGCCCACCGAGTTTCGTTCCGATCGACTTCCGTTAACCTTGTCTAATAAGTGCTCAAATTTCATTGGCCTATGGCGGCCATGTTTTTTGAGATACGCCAATATCCTCAAGAAGCCTTATGGGACATTGGACAAAGACACTGCATTCCAATTTTCAAGTCGATCGGATTAACGATTGGATAGTTATAGCTGTTTTTATGTTTTTTCAATCTTATACCGCCATCAAGTGGTAGAGCTGCGCAATTTTTTTTTATTTGACCATTGTTTGTTCTTATACATATGTGTACCGAGTTTGGCAAAGATATGTCATTTCGTTCACGAGTTATAGCCTGTTTCGTAAAATTGATCCGCGACTTTTAAATGTTTTGGGGCCCCTTTGCGAAAGTCAGTTGAAATTTAAACACTTTTTTTTTTAAATTATTGTTTTCCAATGTCCAGAGAACATTTCTGCAGTTGTTTGGTTCCGATCGGGTGAAAAACTTAGAACTAGTTCGCAAAACTTGGTTTTGAACTTTAATGAGAATATTTAAATAATACTTCCATTGACAGCAGTGATCCAAGAGGCAAAGTTGTTCGAAATGAGGAGATCTATCATATGATATGAAGAACTAGTGGATGTGTGAATATATGAACATTTTTTTTTACAATTTACTTTCATGTACTACTGAAATATTGTGTTTTGAAGGCTTTTTTTACTGTTATAGCGCCACCTATTGTCCGAACTCCATGAAACTTCTTATGCTTGTTAAGAGTGATGAGGCAGATGTTTTCACCAACTTTTGTAAAGTTTCGAGTTTTTGTTTAGGATTTATAGGCTTTTGAGTATACGTGGCCACGCCCCTTTTCTTAAAGGAGCCAATTATAGGTAACCAAAGGACAAAATTCAACATTTTTTTGATAATTATTGATCTAGACTGTCCAGAGATTATTACTGCAGTGGTTTGATCCAGATTGAGCAAAAAACGAGAGACTAGTTCGCAAAAGTAGGTTTTAAACATATTTCCAAATAATTAAAGAACAATTTGATTGACAGCAATGGTTCTTGAGGCAAAGTTGTGTATTATGAGGAGATCTATCCAATGATATGCATATTGTGTGGATGTTTAAAAAATCGTGCAATATTCAATCATTTATACACTAAAAAACAAAATTTCGCCCCCCGGTGGCCGATTTCTTTGAAAATTCTTACAGACCTTTAGGGCCATGAGTCGAACATGCCCACCGAGTTTCGTTCCGATCGACCTCCGTTAACCATGCCAAATAAGTGACTAAAGTTTTTGGCCAATGGCGGCCATGTTTTTTGAGATACGCCAATATCCTCATAGACGATCCTGCCCCTGTGGACCAAGCAGCTGCATACCAATTTTCAAGTTGATCGGACCAACGGTTGCATAGTTATAGCTGTTTTTATGTTTTTTCCACATTATAGCGCCCCCAAGTGGCAGAGATGCGCGGTTTTTTTTATTTGGCCAAAGATTGAGCTCGTACACATGTACCCCGAGTTTGGTGAAGATAGGTCATTCCGTTCCAGAGTTATACTTCATTAAGCATTTTGGCTAATGTTAGCATAGACGCTAATTTGAATACTGTTTCGCGTGAAAATCAAAATTTCAACTTTTTTTTGATAATTATTGATATTCAGTGTCCCTAGAAGATTTCTGAAGTGGTTTGGTTCCGATCGGACGAAAAACCTAGGACTAGTTCGTAAAAGTAGGTTTGGGATATAGGTCAATTTTGCGGAAAAACGGTGCTTTGTAGAGAAAATCTGTCGTAATACACTTTTTTTTGTATTGAACCAAGGATCGCAACGGTGAAAAAATTTTGAGTCTACGACAAAAAATGTACAAGTTAGGGCCAAAAACGTCTGAAATTTTTGTTTTTTGCGCTGTACCGCCCCCGTTTGGCCGATTGGGCTGAGACTTTGATACGTTCTCCACAGACTGAGCTCTACGATCTGGCCAAGTTTCAAGTCTCTAGGCCTTACGGTTTGGGCTGCTCGATCAGTTTTACGGCAGAATAATAATAATAATAATAAAAATCTTAACAAATACAATAGGGTTTCTAGCACTGCGTGCTCGAACCCCTAAATATAGCTGCAAGCAGCGATTACCGGGGTTCGAGCCTTAAGGTGGTGTAATTTTACAGTCTAGGCCAACCTGGATGTATAGCTGACAGTTAAACACATTGAAAATGGACAATAGGCTCAGACACAGACACAGAGACACACACACACACACACACACACATATTGAAATGAAATGGTTAAACTATCATATGAATAATGAATAAGCATTCTTACACACACTCACACACACACGGACATACATGCACACAAATTTTCTTGCAGATATAGATATTTGAAATAAATAATAGGTGACAAAATGCTTATTGCAAGTATTCTCTTTTTAAGAGTTTATATGTTATTTTCAGGTTTCACTGTAATCTTAATCTGGCATAATTGTAAAAACTGATATATCTGTATGAACTAAATGGTAAACTTTGATTTAATGTGATTTTAAATGTTATAACAGTGGATTTTATAATGTTTTATGAACAATACTGTTTTATTTAGCTGAATGAGCCCATTAGTGGTCTTCGACTGCCATCTAGTGGCAATAAATTGCAATTTCTCATACAACACTGTTTTTGACCTTTGAATATTATAGTGTTATTTATTGCCCGATCTCTCTTAAATTGTGCATGCTTGTTTATGTCATGAGCCTGCCCTCACTGTGTTGTCTGTCTTGTCATTGTTTCATTTCTCTATGTTTGTTTTCTGTTTGAGCACATGGCTCTGTCTTTGTTGTTGTCAGCCATGTGCTCCTCCTGTCCTGCCTCCTTGTTACTTGTTGCCACGCCCCCTTGTTTAGTCCTCCTTTTTCTGAGTTCTGTCACCTGTCCCTCTCGTTCTCTCTTGTTTGTCTGAGTGTTGTCACCTGTTCCTCATGTTCTCCTGTCGCTTTATATTGTTCTCTTTTTCCTTCTTGTTTTATGTTTGTCCAAATGCAACCCAGATAGCAAAATTTGTCTGGGCCACAACCTTGCTTAATTTCTGGCCCAATTCTGGCTGGGTCCCCGGCCCAAAACTGGCCCACACACTGAAAACTGACTCAAACAATTTCTTCTGGCCCAGATGCGGCCCACGCCCTTTAAAATGACTCTTATTTATTGATGTGGCCCAGATCTGGCCCGCATACTGTAGAGTGACTTCTGTTATTTTATATAGCCCAGGTCTGGCCCAGACACTTTAAGCCAGATCTGGCTGAGACTCGGCTTGGTCCCCAGGCCAGATGTGGCCCAGAAACTGCTAAATTTAATTCAGCAATGAAACACAAATGCAACCATTTAAAAACATTAAAAACGCTTTAATTATAAAATTACCAAATAATTTAATATAAATATATATTAACAATGAACAAATGCACTACAGTAAAAACATTAATACACTTTTGAAACCACAAAGTAACAAGTAAATTGTATTTACTGTATATTATATATATAAAAAACACTGTGTGTCATAATTCAGTTCAGTTTTTATCAAATGGCGTCAGTGCAGTGAAGTCAATAATATTGCTGAATATTAGGTGTCTTCAACTAAGCAAGACAAAAGGCAACAGTGACGAGGAACCCAAACCCAAACAAGATCAGGCTCAGTCAGGAAACCAGTTCTCATTTGACCAAACGAATGAACGTGGTGTGATTATTGCCGAGACTGAGCCGACAGTGCCGCATTTCAGCCAGAATTGGCCCAAGTGTGCTTGTTATTTGGGAAATGTTCAACATTTTTTTTTTTTTTTATAATTATTGACCTAGAGAGTCTAGATAATATGTATGGCACTATTCTCAAAGACACACACACACACACACACTCACTCACAGAAATGAAATGGTCTGTGTGTGTAAGCATGCTTACTGATTATTAATATGATAGTTTAACCACACACAGACACGCACATACACGGACATACATGCACACACATTTTGTTGCAGATATAGATATTTGAAATAATTGATAGGTGACTCAAAACTTATTGCAAGTCTTCTCTTTTTAAGAGTTTACATGTCATTTTCAGGTTTCATTGTACTCATAATCTGGGAAAACTGTTATAACTGATATATCTGTATGAATAAAATGGTCAACTTGAATTAAATGTGATTTTAAATGTTATAACAGTGATTTTATAATAACTCCATAAGAAAACCTATTACTGATTTAGTGTTTAATGAGCCCATTAGTGGTCTTCCGCTGCCATCTAGTGGTTATAAATAGCAATTTCTCATACAACACTGTGTTTTTTAAAGTTTATTACTGTTTTAGTGTTATTTTTTGCCCAGTCTCTCTTAAATGTTGCATGCTTCTTTAAAATAAAATTATGCACCATTTTACCCAGTTGTGACAGAAGATGTGGGGTTTCTTTTAGGATTTACAGGCCTTTGAGTAGCCTATGTAAAGAACATATTATAAAATGACAGTTTTATAGTTGTTCATTTGCATATTTTCAACGTTTTTTGATAATTATTGACCAAGAGAGTCTACAGAATAGTACTGCACTGATTTCATTGATTTTGATTATAAAAGTCATGTCTAGTTCACCAGTTCTAGTAGGTTTTTAAAAATAATCTTAAATATTTAATGAACAGTTTGATTGACAGCATTGGTCCCAGAGGCAAAGTTGTTCAGAATGAGGAGATCTATCATATGACATGAAGATCTAGAGTTTGTGTGAGTGTATAAACATTTATTTATTTATTTATTTATTTATTTATTTATTGCATTTTGAGGTAATTCATGCAGAAATTCTGTGTTTTGAGGCCTTTTTCACTGTTATAGCGCCATCTATGGTCCAATCTCCATTAAACTTTGCACGTTTGTTAAGAGTCATCTGATACATGTCTTCACCAACATTCGTGAAGTTTTGAGTTTATGTACAAGTTTTATAGGCTCTTGGTTATATGTAGCCACGCCCCTTTTGTAAATGACCCCGTTATAGATAACCAAAAGTCAAAATTCAACATTTTTTTGATAATTATTTATCTAGAGAGTCCAGAGAATTGTTCTGTAGTGGTTTGATCGAAATTGAGCGAAAAACCCAGGACTAGTTCGCAAAAGTAGGTTTTTAACTTAATTGAGAATATTAAATGAACGATTTGATTGACAAAATTATTCCCAGAGGCAAAGTTGTTCAGAATGAGGAGATTTATCAAATGATATGAAGATCTAGTGTTTGTGTGAAAATATGAACATGTTCTACAATTTGAGGTCATTATGTACAAATATTGTGTTTTTGAAGACTTTTTTAACTGTTATAGCGCCACCTATTGTCCGATCTGCATGAATCTTCGCATGCTTGTTAAGAGTCATATGCCCCATGTTTTCACCAACTTTTGTAAAGTTTCAAGTTTTTGTTTACGTTTTATAGGCTTTTGCGTATGTGTGACCATGCCCCCTTTTTAAATGAGCCTATTATAGCTAACCAAAAGACAAAATTCAACTTTTTTTTTGATAATTATTGATCTAGAGAGTCCAGAGATTATTACTGCAGTGGTTTGATCGAGATTGAGCAAAAAACCAGAGACTAGTTCGCAAAAGTAGGTTTTAAACATATTTCCGAATAATTAATGAACGATTTGATTGACAGCAATGGTTCTTGAGGCAAACTTGTTCATTATCAGGAGATCTATCAAATGATATGCATATTGTGTGGATGTGTGAAACACCACGTGATTACAGAGGGCATAAATCTCGTTAGCGCCAACTAGTGGCCGATTTCTTTCAAAATTCTTACAGACCTTTAGGGCCATGAGTCGAACATGCCCACCGAGTTTCGTTCCGATCGACTTCCGTTAACCTTGTCTAATAAGTGCTCAAATTTCATTGGCCTATGGCGGCCATGTTTTTTGAGATACGCCAATATCCTTAAGAAGCCTTATGGGACATTGGACAAAGACACTGCATTCCAATTTTCAAGTCGATCGGATTAACGATTGGATAGTTATAGCTGTTTTTATGTTTTTTCAATCTTATACCGCCATCAAGTGGTAGAGCTGCGCAATTTTTTTTATTTGACCATTGTTTGTTCTTATACATATGTGTACCGAGTTTGGCAAAGATATGTCATTTCATTCACGAGTTATAGCCTGTTTCGTAAAATTGATCCGCGACTTTTACATGTTTTGGGGCCCCTTTGCGAAAGTCAGTTGAAATTTAAACACTTTTTTTTTAAAAATTATTGTTTTCCAATGTCCAGAGAACATTTCTGCAGTTGTTTGGTTCCGATCGGGTGAAAAACTTAGAACTAGTTCGCAAAACTTGGTTTTGAACTTTAATGAGAATATTTAAATAATACTTCCATTGACAGCAGTGATCCAAGAGGCAAAGTTGTTCCAAATGAGGAGATCTATCATATGATATGAAGAACTAGTGGATGTGTGAATATATGAACATTTTTTTTTACAATTTACTTTCATGTACTACTGAAATATTGTGTTTTGAAGGCTTTTTTTACTGTTATAGCGCCACCTATTGTCCGAACTCCATGAAACTTCTTATGCTTGTTAAGAGTGATGTGCCAGATGTTTTCACCAACTTTTGTAAAGTTTCGAGTTTTTGTTTAGGATTTATAGGCTTTTGAGTATACGTGGCCACGCCCCTTTTCTTAAAGGAGCCAATTATAGGTAACCAAAGGACAAAATTCAACATTTTTTTGATAATTATTGATCTAGAGAGTCCAGAGATTATCACTGCAGTGGTTTGATCCAGATTGAACAAAAAACCAGAGACTAGTTCGCAAAAGTAGGTTTAAAACATATTTCCAAATAATTAAAGAACAATTTGATTGACAGCAATGGTTCTTGAGGCAAAGTTGTGTATTATGAGGAGGTCTATCTAATGATATGCATATTGTGTGGATGTTTAAAAAATCGTGCAATATTCAATCATTTATTCACTAAAAAACAAAATTTCGCCCCCTAGTGGCCGATTTCTTTGAAAATTCTTACAGACCTTTAGGACCATGAGTCGAACATGCCCACCGAGTTTCGTTCCGATCGACCTCCGTTAACCATGCCAAATAAGTGACTAAAGTTTTTGGCCAATGGCGGCCATGTTTTTTGAGATACGCCAATATCCTCATAGACGATCGTGCCCCTGTGGACCAAGCAGCTGCATACCAATTTTCAAGTTGATCGGACCAACGGTTGCATAGTTATAGCTGTTTTTATGTTTTTTCCGCATTATAGCGCCCCCAAGTGGCAGAGATGCGTGGTTTTTTTTATTTGGCCAAAGATTGAGCTCGTACACATGTACCCCGAGTTTGGTGAAGATAGGTCATTCCGTTCCAGAGTTATTCTTCATTAAGCATTTTGGCTAATGTTAGCATAGACGCTAATTTGCATACTGTTTCGCGTGAAAATCAAAATTTCAACTTTTTTTTGATAATTATTGATATTCAGTATCCCTAGAAGATTTCTGAAGTGGTTTGGTTCCGATCGGACGAAAAACCTAGGACTAGTTCGTAAAAGTAGGTTTGGGATATAGGTCAATTTTGCGGAAAAACGGTGCATCGTAGAGAAAATCTGTCGTAATACACTTTTTTTCGTATTGAACCAAGGATCGCAACGGTGAAAAATTTTTGAGTCTACGACAAAAAATGTACAAGTTAGGGCCAAAAATGTCTGAAAATTTTGTTTTTTGCGCTGTACCGCCCCCGTTTGGCCGATTGGGCTGAGACTTTGATACGTTCTTCACAGACTGAGCTCTACGATCTGGCAAAGTTTCAAGTCTCTAGGCCTTACGGTTTGGGCTGCTCGATCAGTTTTACGGCAGAATAATAATAATAATAATAAAAATCCTAACAAATACAATAGGGTTTCTAGCACTGCGTGCTCGAACCCCTAATTAGAAATAGCCTACTGTTACTACTAAAGAGATTTTGCATAATTGGAGGACTAGCCAATACAGATAGCTAAAAAATTATTTTAGTAAACACCAATACTGTTTGTTTAGAGCAGCAGTGGCACAAAGCTTACATTATTTGTTATAAATCTTTAATACATTTGTTTTAATAAATTTGTTAAGCACTGTACATAGGCCTATAGTTTAAATCTCTTCATCAAAAATTAAGATAATAATAAAAATAATAAAGACGAATAAAAACACAAACTCAGTGTTAACCAACTTTTTGATCAGTCACGTTTACTGTAATTTCTTTATCCTGTAAAAGGCGGCTATGAAGCATATGATATTTACATTCACACAACTATACGCGGTTATCCCTTTACAGTTCCTACTCTCATAAAATACGTGCACTACATGTTGACTTGTAAACCTTAATTTAACATTCAACAACAGATATTTCAGCACAATGAATGTTTTTGCGCTGAATATTAATCCCTCTCTGACGCGCGTTCACGCGCTCATTCAGTAAAGATTTAAACTTAACACAGACTGTCAGGACGGAACTTTATGCAAAAATGGAAATGCTCGTGTGAATTTGTGACATTTACAGATAAGGATATGACCGTAAACTGAACGTTTTTGCGCTGAGGACGCACATACATCTGTCAAAGCGCCTGACAGGGCAAGTCATTACGCTAAAGCATTAGCTTAAAGCTTAAAATAAAGAATTCTCATGTTTTGTGCAGCTTGGATCACGTACTTCTCCTGCAGCATCTCATTCTGTATACCTATTTTTAGATGAATTTTGGCCATAGATAAGCGTTACTCAGTGCTGTAACGTTAATTTGATGCGACCGGCTGAGGTTGGACGTGCACTGTGGGCAGACCCGACTAATCGATAATGAGAATCATTGTCGATAATTTTCATTATCGATAATAATCAGTTTTATTGATTAGTTGTTGCAGCCCTAGATAAAACTGCAGAGTGTAGCCGCTTGTCACTGTTCTCATAACCCAGTCTGAATTCCCCGGAATCATTCGCCAGGCGGGTGCATAGTTTGACAGAGGTTGAATAATCCTGTGCTGTATACAGGGCAGTCCACCATTTTGTGACAGGGGCTTTTCTGAGTGGTCTGGCGCAACTCTCTTTAATGAGGGGCCATTTATGTCACACAAGCATGTCAGATCATTTACCTGTGTCTTATGAACCAACTCGCTGCCTTGGGGCGGGGTGCTGTGTGAGTGTGTGTGAGCTCACTCGATGTACAGCCATTCGCTGCCCTGTGGCTGGGGACTGCATGTATATGTGAGAGTATGCTTGTAACAAGTGCTTTTCTCTTCTTGCTGGGACAGTCAGTGACGCGACAGAGGTGGTGGTGCTGCCGCAGTTGAAGGGCGCTGACCCTGCTGCTTCGGGTATTTACCAGCCAGGCTGGTGTCGGCTTCGCCGCTGGTTCGGTCTCTTTGATCGGGGCTGGTGCGGAAGCAGAAGGATGTCCAGCTGGGCGCTGCCTAGCACGCTGAAGCGAAGATGATCTTGAGCAAGCAGGGGGCATTCTAGGGCTGGTGCTTCGCTTGGGCTTGAAGTGACTCATAGCTTTTGATTGCTTCTGAGCTTCCAGAAAGTGCTCAGAGAAAGTGCCAATAGCCTCACCAGATAATCCATTCGCGTGAATCGTGGCATCCAAGACAGCCATCTTTTCAGAGTCTCTTATCTCAGTCAGCGTAAGCTACAAATGGCGGTAAAGCACCACTAAATTTCATACTGCGGCCAATGGATTGGGCGGTTTTCTTCATGGCTCGAAGAGCCAGGTTGGTGGTGCTCCGGAGCTCCGGAGTTTCTGGGTCTGGCCCGCTCTCATTCAATGACTTAAGCAGCTTTGCTTGGAACATGGCCATGGTGTAGAGAGCTGAAGCTGCCTGTCCTGCTGAAATAAAGGCCTTCTCTGCGATGTGCACTGTCGTCCAACAAGGCTTTGAGGGAAGTGTCTTGGCATAACCCCAGTGGTCTGCTCCCTCCACAGTAGTGAGCAGAGTGGAGCCGGCAGCATGGACCCGGGCTGAATGGGTGTGTGCCATGACCGCGCGATCTCCTCGTGAACCTCAGGGAAAAAATGATGCGGATGTCTGGGGGGCGGCACCCTGGCGGCCACTCCAGACCCAGACCCATACCCAACTCCTCCACTCCTTCACCACTTCAGTGAGGATGCGCAACAGCTCGTCGTCCCTGGCGGCTGCCACGTGCTCACTCGCCTCACTATGTGGACCCATTGACTCCGGAACAGGACTCCGTTACCAGTCTTCTCTCTCCGAGGCTGTAGTAGGCATGGCGTCATTGTCGTCGTTGTCCTCCGACGCACCAAAAGACACCAATACGTGGGCTCCTTCAGAGAGATGGAGGGAGTCTTCAGCAAAAACAACTGACTCAGGTGAGTATAAGGCACACGGAATCTGGGACGACGTCTCCTGAGTGAGCGGCCTCTGGCTGGGGCTGCTTCTTTCTCCGTGGCTCGACCATGACGGAGAGAGGAAGCGTATTTGCTGGCGCTGTATCACCAAGGACAATGGCGATACGGAGGCGAAGGGTCTTTATGCTCATTTCCTCACAATGGGGGCAACCAGACCCTTCCATCGCCTTTTCCGCATGGGCATGATCTAGGCAAAGCACACGAGGCTTGTCCATCTGGGAGCTAAATAGGTCCGTGGAACTTCTCCGGAATACAAAAGGGAAATAATCTGCTTTGAGGCGTTGATCAACGGCGAATACAGGCTCAGTAGACATGTGTCGTGAAGGAGAAAGATTCTAATGCAGTGACGTCAGTGGCGATTTATATAGCGGGAATGTCTGCCCTTTTTTCGCATGCTTGAACGTCATTGGCCAGCGTGGTGTGCACGGCGCCATTCAATATGACTTCAGTATTCTAGGAGAAAGGGAGTTTCTCCCTTGGTGTCAGCTATGATCCAATGTTGAGAGAACCGAACTCGAAAGGGAACACACAGCACACGTTAGACGCGCATTTGTGCGGCAGAGCGGCTCTCTCGCACTGTATGATGTGATGGACAACTAGTTGTCCAGTCCTGTTCTGTTCACACAGCGTCCACTGGAAGTGGTGTTTGGTGTTTGTCTGTGTGGTGTGAATTGGCCTTTAAAGTAATTTAATTAAAACTTACATGTAAACAGAAATAGACATATGTAGATACAAAACAAAATATATACAAATAATTTGAATGAATGAATGAAGCATTTTTTATAGCGCTTTATTGTGTATTTCTGTACACCCAAATCGCTTTACAATCATATCTGTACATATGTTTACATTGTTTACTGTACATTGTAAGGGGTAATAGGTAAACAAGGGAAAAAGTCAATTTAGCTCAAAGGGAATCATTTACGATTTTATAGGGAATCTGAACAGACTCACTGTTTCACGGCTGATCACTGAGTCGGCAGCGATTCAGTGAATGAGCCGTATAACATCAACTCTGCACTAGATATTAAATTCCAAAATATAGTGAAAACACTATTAAATAGCATTTTAAATTTTATTTATATAAACCTAAGACATAACCTAATCTAACACATGAACACAAGCATTCACACACTCATACAAGTTGCAGAAAAAGAGAAAGTAAGGAAAGGATGAGTTAAGAGAATGAAAATGTGATATCCCAAGTTTACAGCAATATGTGCAATTGCATAGACCTGAACAACCATCAATCACTTATTTAACCCTTGCATTGAGTTTCTCAATGAGGCTAAAATTTATATTAAATGTACCAGCTCAGCAAAAATCTGGAGTTGTATTACTTGTGTTGCTTTGGTGTTAAGGGATTCCCTCTTGTTGTTGTCTTGCAGAAAGGGGTTTTCCCGAGGTTGCGGATTGGCTGAGTTCAGTGGTCTTTCGTAGTAAAGTCTTGGGCGTTGGCTCTTGATGCTGAGTTGGTCTGGTTGAAGTTTGGGCAGGTGCAGTCGGAGCTGGACTTTGCGGCAAACTTAACAAAACTCTCACGGAAAGACAAGAAATTATAGTAAAAGAATAAAAGAATGTAACAAGACTAGGTGGGTTTTCTTCTCATTGTGTTGGCAGCTGGCATGTAGGCCAGAGCACGCTCAAAGAGCACTAAAAAGCATGGCTAAATGTACAAAGCAAGAGCAATGACGAAAAAGCATGGCTAAAAGTTAGAAGAGCAGAGATTTGAAGAAGCGCGTTTGATGGTGTCCTGAGTTTTTAAACTCGGCTTTCAGACCATCCTATCTGGACGTCTTGACCAATTAGAAATGATCTTAGCCTAGGGGTGTTGCTCTGTTTCTTCCCCATCATAAATCCTGTATCAGTCACATGGTCTGAATTTTCCTGCTCTTGTAAAGTATAATTTTGGACATGATTTCTCTGACAAGACTATGATACATTTGACAAAGAATTGACTGGAAGAAACATTTAAAGCATGATTTTTCAAACTCATACATACCAAACATGAATATTAACTCTTAAGCTTTTCCCTAGTTATTAAAAAGATATTCATAATATGTGATTAAAACATGATAGTTAATTGTGTGGGTTACATACATAATATGGAGTTCATTAGTTGCTCATAAGTCCTTTTAAGATGATTTTGGTGCATATGAAAAAGAAAGTCTCTGGGTGTAGTTCTGCGTAGAACAAAAAGGTTAAAAGGGGTTTGGAAGGAATTTCAGTCTGGTTCTTTGTCTTTTATGTGGAGGAAAAGTCAGTCTCAGGAAGCTCATGATTTCCATCGTGGAACACAGGTGATGGTCACGCGGTGCATCTTTTTCACTATTAATCTTGATTACTTGCCTCAAGTTTGACAGTTTCCTTCCTTCATTGGGATTGTCAATAAGTGTTCTTTTGTTTTAATGTTGCAAGCTGTTATGTGAAAGAGGCTTGTTGGTAAGGTTTTCTTCAGACGGGCTGGAGCTAGGAATCTGACTTATGGCATCCTGTTGCAGCCTTGGGGCCTCTCTGCAATTTCGGCTCCCCATGTTTCGATGTTCTGATCGAATCTTAAATTTGTCTGATTCACTCTCTGATACCTTACAACATGCTTATTTTGCACTACTTACTGTACATATTCCTACATATAGCACTGTTTACATTCCCATTTTTTACATTTGTTTATTTGTACTCTGTTTTTATTTACTTTATATGTATGTGCAAGTGTTCACTTTTGTACTAAGAGCCAAAAATTTTGTTGTACACCTGTAAAAAGGGAAAGAGAAGTGATGTGTGGCCAAATATGGTGACCCATACTCGGAATTTGTGCTCTGCATTTAACCCATCCAAGTGCACACACACAGTAGTGAACATACACCTGGAGCAGTGGGCAGCCAATGCTGCAGCACCCGGGGAGCAGTTGGGGGTTTTGGTGCCTTGCTCAAAGGTCTCACCTCAGTCGTGGTTTTGAGAGCGGAGAGAGTGCTGGTTATTCACTCCCCTCACCTACAATCCCTGCCAGACCTGAGACTCGAACCCACAACCTTCGGGTTACAAGTCCGACTCTCTGTCCATTAGGCCACGACTGCCTCACTGCCTATACAATGACAATAAAGAAATTCTAATTCTAATATTGGGGGGATCTCTCCTCAGCCACCACCAGTGTGCAGGATGCGACGGCAGCCACAGTACGCTCACCACACACCAGCAACGGGTGAAGAGGAGAGAGAGATAGAGCCAATTCAGTAGATGGGGATTATTGGGAGGCCATGATTGACAAGGGCCAGTGGGGGGAATTTGGCCAGGACACCAGGGTTTCACCCCTACTCTTTACGAGAAGTGCCATGGGATTTTTTAATGACCACAAAGAGTCTGGACCTTGGTTTAACGCCTCATCCGAAGGACGGTGATATTTTTGACAGTATAGTGTCCCCATCACTATACTGGGGCATTAGGACCCACACAAACCACAGGGTGAGCACCCCCTGCTGGCCTCACTAACACCTCTTCCAGCAGCAACCTAGTTTTCCCAGGAGGTCTCCCATCCAGTTACTGACCAGGCTCAACCCTGCTTAGCTTCAATGGGCAACCAGTCTTGGGCTACAGGGTGATATGGCTGTGGCCATTTGTAGATTTTTTGTGACCCAAAATCTATGCAGGGTGGTCACATGCATGATGCTCACACTTACTATGAAGAATATTGCAAAAATGTTAAAAATGTCACCAGGCTTGACTGCAGTTATGTATTCATGTTAAAAGTTAAAGGTGCACCTGTAAGCTTTTACATGAGCAGGACAATTCAAGAATTAAACCCGATTTCATTCCAATTTGCATGTGACCTTTGATGTGTGGTGTTCATTGGTTTGTGCAGGTCTTTGTGGAAATTTTAACAAAGTGCTGTCAGATGACCTGAAGACCCCTCAGCAAGTGGTGGAAGGTACAGCGGTCTCCTTTGCAAATGCCTGGAAGGTCCGGTCCAATTGCCTAGACAGTACTGAGAGATTGGACGACCCCTGCTCCTACAGCAGTGACAGCGGTGAGAGACTTTTTACACAGATGGCAGACCATTTACAATATCAATTTTTTGTTTTGGGTTATACTTGTATAGGAGGGTTTAGCATATACATGTGCTTGTAACACCATATGTTACAATGCCTTTAGAGCACTTCGCTGAGCACTGGTGTTCCAAGATGAAGGACAAGGAGAGCCTTTTTGCCCAATGTCACGCCACTGTCAATCCAAACAGCTACTACAAAGTATGATTAATTAAAAAAATTGTAATGAATGTTACCCTACTTTCCACAACATGCAGTGAGACAACATGTCTATGTACTTTCAGAGATGCAAATACTCCAGCTGTACCTGTGAGAAGAGTGAGGACTGCCTGTGTGCGGTGTTCTCCTCTTACGCCCGAGCCTGTGCAGCTGAAGGAATAATCCTTCAAGGCTGGAGAAAAGTCGTGTGTGGTAAGATGACTGAAAACTGTTGATCTGGTAGACAGATAGATCTGCATCATCTAAGCTTAAAGAGTCTTTTAAAGAGAGGATTTATTTGTGACTTAGGTAGAACGTCCCCCAAAGTTTGCTTCTTATCAACTGAAGTTCTGTCAGGACCACTATCGTCAAAATGACACTTAGCATACAGTTTGGTTCGGCGGTATGGTTCTGTTCTGGGCAAAAAGCAATCTGTTAACAGATCAGAATAAAGCAGATATCATTAATGTACAATGATATTTAAGTGTAACAACATTACTCAAGATAAAAGGAGTCTGATTCAACAAGGAATATCTGAAAACCAAGTCCTGACTGTGGCGAAAGGAGGAGTTGGGGATGGAGGAGGGTAATTTGCTCCTGAGCAAGCAAAAAAAACTGCTAAATAATACTGCCCTACAAAGGCAAAAGACCTTAACTCGTTAGAGTGTGAAACTGAGAAAAATGACTTTAAAGTTTTTTACTTGTCCAGACAAATTAATTATAGGTAGGACACTGGAAATTTAACAATTAGATGTTTTAGTAATGAAAATTATCTACATTAAAAAATTTGTGAGCTCAAACTTGATTTTTACCCCTATTTTGAAGTTAATGTACTCTGCCTTTGCGTTGCCTGCAAAACGTGAGAAGTCACACCAAGCTAAAAGGCAGTTACTTCAATATTTGGTTGCTGATTACCATTTACAAAATTGTTATAGTAACACCTGTATAAAATCTAGTGATCATAGGCTATCTCATATAGGCTATTGCATATAGTAATGTGACTGTATAATTTATATATATAATTTTTTTTTTTGACCGTAACAAGCCGACTAAAAGTTAAACATGTGAGTGGATATCGTGGATACCAATTCATTTGCTATGCTCAGTAACGTAAAAGAATGCTAGACATAGCATAATTGCTTTTATATTGACTTGTATGAAATAGCCTAAACTAAAAGAACAACTTGTGGATTGTTGTGAACGCCAGCAAGCAGGAATAATGTTCAGAATGTTTGTGGATTAAACATCTCCGATAACGTTCATCGCCATGGATTAATTTTATCGGGTTACAAGTAAAGGTAGGATATGGATTCAATTGCGAACTGTTAGTAGGCTACTGATTTTATGATTGATCATGCTAGCTACGGCATTCGAGTCCACACGCGTCCAACTAGAAGTGACAGCCTGGTGAATAATCTGCATTACAAAAAGAAAAAAAAAATCTTTAACCCTCTGGGGTCGACAAAAGCGGATAGGCGTTTTGTGGCAGATTTTCCTGATAAGGCCGAAATGAGCTTGAATTTCTCTGCCATTTTTGATCGTACAGATAAGAGCAATACACCATTCGAATCTGTAAGGGGTCTACTTTTATTTGTATACACTCATAATAACAACTAAACTTTGTGCTTTTGAAGAATAAAGAAAACAAACAGGGTGCGCTCTCTGCCTTCTCTGTCTCCGCGAGCTGCTTTTAGAAACGCGTCACTAAAATGAACTGTAACTCAGCAAATACTCAGCACACAGACATGGGAGTTATATCTTTAGAAAGCTTGAAGTGTCTACTTTTAAATGAAGTAAGTCGAAAACAAGCATTCTGTGATAAAGTAATCCGTATGAAACCAACACGATGTTCAGTCTTTCCCGTCTAACTCATTATCTTTAATGCAATCCCCCCCCTCGCGGCTCGCGCCGTTCATATGTAAATATCCACGTGAGACACGTGAGCATGGAAACGCCCAACATAAACAAAGCGCGAGGAGATCATTCATCGCGGCTACTGTTCGTTTCTGTAAGAAGATGCACTGAGTAAAGGCTGGATTTCCCTCAAAAAAAGAACAATATTTCATCCAGAAGAGAAGATCAATCTTATGAGTAAGTAATGTTTCTTTTTTTGCATTAGTTAACGTGTTATTGCGACAAACTTGAACACATTACTAGTTGGGTTTTTTCCCAAACTACAACATGATGAATGCTACACATCTAAGAATGTTTAGACCATGTTTATTATTAATAATCTGTTCACAAATATATTTTAATAGCGTGCTAAACGATAATTACTTCTCAAATATAAAATATTTTTTTATAGTACAAAGTACATCCTTTTATAGTACAAAGCATGCGTGAGTCTATATCTTAATATCTTAGGCAACTATAAAATCATACATGATGTTCAGGATGGCTATATGACTACAAAATCATAGTTGGGTTTTTCCCAAACTATAATTCCTAACTACAATGTTTGAAATTGAGTAAAACATTTTGAATATGATAGGCAATTCATAGTATTTAAATTTCTTACAGTGCGATGATGTTTTCATGCTCTATATAAAACAAAAGTAATATGAGTGTACACTGTAACATAATGAATGCTACGAATCTAAGTATGTTTAGAACATGTTTATTATTAATAGCCTACTCTGTTCAAAAATAGATTTTAATAACGTGCTAAACAATAATAATTAGTTTCTCAGATATAAAATGTTTGTTTTTACGATAGTACAAAGCATGCGTGAATCTATGGCTACATATATACAGATGCTTGTGATATTAACATGCTCAAAAATGTTTTTTTTTTTTGTTTTTTTTGGTTGTTTGTATTTTATTGAATCAGATACCTGCACCACAGATGAATCCTGCTGACTTTCAGTCTCTTCAAACTGTTTTCCTCTGAGAGCGCTGTACCAACATCAGATTTTCAACTACACTGATATTCTACGGTAAAACAAGCTCCTTGACTACTGATTGTTTTTTTTTTTCTTCTTGAATCCATGGAAAGAAGCAGAAACACTTAAATAAAACAAGTAAATATCAGGTATGATTTACTTGTTTCACTTGTTGAACAGAATCTGTTGCAGAAATGACTCAAAGTCTGTTCACATCTCTGTGGTTAGATCAGTGTGCACAATAATGTGTCTTTGACCTTCATTATGTATGTTTTGATTATACTGTGTTGTAAATAAAATAATTAATAATTAAAGGTCATTCATGATTACGTATTGATGCCAAGGTATCTAGTCTTTACAGTGCTTTGTTATATGGAGCTGTTTGGTAGATCACGATCTATCTAATTTGTTTGTCTTCACCGTAATTAAAATGCGGCAGACTTTAATGGACAGTAAAAAAAGGCAGAACACCATATAACTTCAAGCCGGCACCGTAACTTCATTTCGACGCGCAGTTTAACAAAGTCAGAATGCTGTAACTCAATTTTAGGATTCCAAACAAAGTGAAAGAGCGGTAACTGGTGTTATACAGTGTTCTGCCTTTGTTTCTCCTGGGCTTTTCGAAGATATGGTTGAGACGACCCATTATTTTCTCGGAAAAACAACAAAATTGACTCAAGATACTTATGCATATGATAAAGGATGTCTTGAAGGTCCCAAAAATATCAATAACTCATTTTCGACAAAAATCAGCTTACAGTCTTTTGCTTGTGCACGGCAGAATACTGAATAGAGTGTATATAGGAATGCTGTGATAGGTGTCGTATTCCTATTGGTAGATGTGATCAGCTGAGAGTCAGCCGATGCAAGCTTGACTCACGTGACCTGCCAGATCTAACGCTATATACTTAATTTCTGTCAGGACCACTATCGTCAAAATGATTGACACTTATTGTAGCATACAGTTTGGTTTGGCGGTATGGTTCTGTTCTGGGCAAAAACTCCCTGCCCATCTATGCAGCCTGTCATGAATGAGCAGGGAGAGCAGCAATTATAACCCTCCCAACACAACAACCCTTATAACCCTTCCCCCCAACCAACCGCAACTAATGGTATATCTAATACAGGCATGGCCTTCTGGAATAACAGAGACTGGGGCAGCAGCCACTTACAGGAGAAGGGTAGCAGCAAAGGGGTGTTCTTCTTTATAGCAGCTGAGAAGAGCAGCAAGCCCCTTACCAGAGGAGTGTAGCAGCGAAGGGGTGCTCTTCTTTATAAGCAGCTAAGAAGAGCAGCAAGCCCCTTTAATGCACAACCTGAAAAAGATTAAAGATGCAGAAAACCTAATAGAATTTGGCAGCTTAGGTTGCCAGTTTGCAACAAACACACATACTGCAGCCATGGAAGTGAGCAAATGAACTGGGTCAGAGATTGCAGATCCTACCTTACCTAAAAGCTTCAGCGTGCATTTTAAAGCTCTATAACCACAGCATATAATAACTCGATAAATCAACTGAGTCATAAGCAGCAAGTCGTGGGGGAAGTCGTGGCCTAATGGTTAGGGAGTTGGGCCTCGCACCGGCAGGAATTGAAGGTGGGGATTGTGAATGAACAGCACTCTCTCTGCCTTCGATACCATGACTGAGGTGCAAGGCACCGAACCCCCAATTGCTCCCCGGGCGCTGGAGCAATGGCTGCCCACTGCTCCGGGTGTGTGTTCACGGTGTGTGTGTGCACGTGTTTGTTCACTATTCACTGCTGTGTGTGTGCACTTGGATGGGTTAAATGCAGAGCACCAATTTCGAGTATGGGTCACCATACTTGACAATACGTAACGACTTTAAGCATATTTCAAGACAATCAGATGGCCTTTGTTATGGCCTATAACCATTTTAAAGCTTGTTAAATTAAACAAAATTAGATAAAGGATACACCCCGAACATATAAAAGAGTCACAACGCCTAATGTGGATTTCAAGACGCCTCCATTTTATTCAATAACGGAATTCAACTCAAACATTCAAAAAAAACAATGCATGGAAATTCACAAAGAATATTTACAAACATAATCTAATGAATAATAACAAAGAAAGAATATCAATTCAAGGGTAGGAAAGATAAGAAAGCAGACTGCCTAACTACACCTGCTCTCTGAATAAAGTTAAAAAAAAAAGGGTCATACTCTGCATTAAGCTTCCGGACAGCTGCTTCCCTTGCTCAGTTCTTATTAAATAAACAAAACGTGAACTAATAAATAAATGCATGACCAGCTACTGATTCAGGAACAAAGAATATCACATCAAAACACAAAGTTACAAGTTAAACCTAAGAGTAGAAAAAAAAATAGCACCAAAGAGGCGATGAGAGAGATGTCCACGAGAACAATGGGAAGTGGAGCAAGAGAGACCGCCATTGTCACCTCGCAGCCTATTTATCCGGAATCCCCGATGACGTCATGCGACACTTGCGGAATGGGAATCCCCCCTCAATGCCACCTATGGACTCAATATAAATGTCACACAGATACACATAACAGCCTTAAACAACAGCTTAAAATTGAGCTTCTTGCTGTTGCAAGTTTAACCGGCAGTGGTGTATAAAGTACCTGAAAGCCATACTCAAGTAAAAGTACAGATATCTTACCAGAAAATGACTTTGGTAGAAGTTGAAGTCACCGTTTAGAATATTACTTGAGTAAAAGTATGTGATATTTATTGTACATAAGTATGAAAAGAATTTTTTAAATCTTAATCGTACTTAAGTATTGAAAGTAAAAGTACAAGTAAATGCAAAATGGAAAAGAAGCAAATAAATATATATACAAAAAATGTTCAGACACAGCTTGAGTAGCAAGACTGTGTTCAGTTTTAACGCTTTCTTCCATTTTGTATTTTTGGGTAAGAATAAGCACTTCATCTGGTACTTAGTGTTTTTCATTCCAACATAAGAAATCATTTGTTGAGTCTGCATCTGAAATAGCATTTAGATGCATTTACACAGTTTAATGTAACTGAGTGAGCTCATGGATGCATTTAACCTGCAGTTACAGATGGATAAATATTTTTTGTTTTTAACATAAAACGTTGAATACTGATATTTGAAATGATTTAAAACATGAAAAAAAATAAATAAATAGTCGAAATGTGAAATTAAAACCGCCAGTAGGTGACAGCAAGTGACTGTTAATGAGTGAGTCATTGAGATTCAACCAATTCATTCAAATGGCTGATTCATTCAGGAACAAAGCATTTGACTGTGTTAATGAGTGAATCATTTATTCAACCGATTCGTTCAAAAAGCTGATTCATTCAATAAGTAAACACCGTCCATTGCTCAGAGATGCAAAACAGTGCTGTGATCTTTGTTTGGAACTACTTTCGTTGGCAAAATTGAGCAAAAACAATCAATATTATGTCTTAAATGTAAGTGACTTAATGCTAACTTTACTGAACTAAATGATTATTAAATTTGTTATCATAATAATAATAATAATAATAATAATAATAATAATTATTATTATTATTATTATTATTATGCTGATATCTGCAGAGAAATGGTACTCTTTGTGTGATAAAGATTGTTAACTATATTAAATTATATAAATATAAAAAGCATACAGAAACATTTTTGCCGTCTACAATTTAGAATGCCTTGAATTTTGAGTTTTAATAGACTAATAAATCATGTGCGTGCACTCTCTGTGTGATTTGGTGATATACTCGATAATGTCAGGTCGCAACATCATTACAACAACACCATATTATCGCAGATATAGCCTACTGTATATCGCACAGCACACCCCAGACTCGACTTGAATGGAACATGAAATCATCCGCGGTTGTGCGAGCGCTTGTTTGCATGAGCAAAGGTGTTTTTAGGAGTCTAACTTGCAGATGCCAGACCACTTATTCGTCAAGCCTGCTTTCCTGCAGTCCATGTTCTTCTGACTTCTGACTATTTTGTAGTAAGTAACGAATATGCTTCGGGGAAAGGTATCAGAGTAAAAATATACATTTTAATTAGGAAATGTAGTGGAGTAAAAGTAAAAGTTGGCTGAAAGATTAAAAACTCAAGTAAAGTACAGATACTCCCAAAAAATACTTAAGTACTGTAACAAAGTATTATTACTTCGTTACATTACACCACTGTTAACCGGGTACCAACACGTTGCAATAACAACCAATAGCCTAAAGCAACAAGCAGGTCTAGCAACAAACATGTTACTGACACTAGATAAGCCTTAAACAACAAGCAAAATCCCAATACTCTGATAGCTTTAGAGCAAAGACCTTCTGAAATAGCATAGACTGGGGCAGCATGCCCTTTACAGAAGAGCAGCAGTGAAGGGGTTCTTTAATAAGCAGCTGAGAAGAACAGCATGCCCCTTTAATGCAGTACAGCAAATGGTCAATACCAAAAGTTTAGGCAACAAGCATGTTGTCCTTATCCAGATAATCGTTAGCATTAGCAACATTTAGTAGCAAAATCTACATACTCTGCGTTAAGCATCAAGCACGTTACCGATACACCTAGATAGCTTTAAGCAATGGCATGTCGCTGACTTAAACACAGCCTGTTGGAAATAGTAGTCGGATAGGTTTAATGAAACAGCATTCCCAATACTAGATGAGCCTTAAGCAGCAAGCCTGCCAACATAGCATTAGGCAATGAGAATAAAAGAAGAAACTTAACTTAGCTTTGTAAAGACATTCAGAGATGGAAAAAGGGTGAAATGGCTAGTTGTGACGTGGATGCTTGAACCTTTCTTGATATCTTACTTCTTCCACCACGGGGAAAGCAGATCTTTTGTAAAAGTGTTGTTGAGCAGTCACATTAGCACAACTTCAGCGATGATTTGCGGCCAAAGAGTCTGTGTCAATAATATATCGTCACGAGAAACAGTGCTCGCTCAGGTCACTTCCAAGTCTGTCAGCTTATATCAATCAATGCGGCAAATTTGCGTTCAAGTTCACGAACTTGAATCTGGTGAGAAAGTGTGTGGGAAATGAACCCGTCACTAAATTCCTGATTGAATGCTTCCTATAGAGACAAATTCGTCATTTAATTTGCTCCTGAGCAAGCGAAAAAACTGCTGAATAATACTGAATAGAGCTTATATAGGAATGCCGTGATAAGTGTCGTATTCCTTTAGGTAGATGTGATCAGCTGAGAGTCAGCCAATGCAAGCTTGACTCATGTGACCTGCCAGAACTAACGCTATACGCTTAATTTATACAAAATGTCTCAGTTACGTACGTAACCCTCGTTCCCTGATGGAGGGAACTGAGATGTTATGTCGTACGTTACGTATGTAACCGAGATGTTCCTATCTGTCGGTCACTACGAGTTATGTCGTGATGATATTAGGGTTCCATGGAAAGCACCACAACCCGAACACAGTCACAACCCTGTGGCGCCGCAAGTGTTGACAAGCTGTAGCGTGTCAGACAGATGCTACACAAAGGTCGTAACCTACCCAACGCCCCAGCGCAAATTCACTGACCTTGGTGCCCGCAGGGACCAAAACGGTAGTACAACGCTGCTGGAGATAGCCATGCTGCTGTTCTGTCCACACAATTTTTTTAACAGAAGGGATTTCAACATTAAGTGAAAGATTTGTTTCAGATCTTTCCTATTTGTTATTATCAGCTTTGGCAATAACAAAGGGAAAGCAAGCCTTCCGGGGAAGGGCACTACGGAGACCATATCCTGCCTGCAGGGAGATGACGTGGAGAATCTGTTATGGACTAACCTAGGGGGCAGTACTACATATGGAATGGGTCTCTGAGGCAGGTCCTACCTGAGAGTAGGGATGGAGCAACTGCCACCAGAGACTGACAGAATGGTCTGTCAAAGGGAAGACATGGGTTCACCAAGAGGGAAAACTTACCGTGGAAGAATACACATATGGGATCGCCCACAGGGAATCAAGCCGTATGGACACGTAGCCCAGTACAGGGGCTGACTGGGACTCCGGGCATGCTAACACGAGAACTGGGCCTGGCATCAGACTGCTCCGCCCAGTCTGACTGCCCGGGGTGCTGGAGGATGCTCAACCAGGGTTCGCCATCCGGGGAACTCTACTGTAGGAGGAAAAAGGCGCTCACATCCCCGGGTGAGGGGGAATGGCGCAGCAAGCGTGACACCGGCCCATCCTTCCAACCATTTACCTATTACCCAACACACGGGAAAAAAACGCCTCAATGCGGAGAATGTAGAATCTTGCAAAGGTGTTCAGTGTCACCCAGCCCGCAGCTCTACAAATGTCTGCCAGAGAGCGCATAGGAGGAGGCAACACTGAGTGTGGAGTGAGCCCTCACCCCTAGGGGGCACGGCTCACCTTGAGATTGGTACATCAAGGCGATGGCATCCACTATCCAGTGGGCCAACCTCTGCTTGGAGACAGCCTTCCCTTTCTGCTGACCTCTGTAGAAGACAAAGAGCTGCTCAGAGCTTCTGAAACTCCGGGTGTGGTCCACGTATATACGCAACGTTCTTACGGAACACAGCAACACTTACACTGGGTCTGCCTCCTCCGAGGGCAGTGCTTGCAGGTTCACCACCTGATCGCGTAAAAGAAATGGTGGGAATCTTGGGCACGTATCCAAACCGGGGTCTCAGGACAACATGAGAGTAGACCAGCCCGAACACAAGGCACTCTTCGTTCACTGAAAATGCTTAGAGGTCCCCGACCCTCTTGATGGAAGTGAGCACGGTCAGGAGCGCTGTCTTAGCAGACAGGAACTGAAGCTCGACTGAATCCAGCGGCTCAAAGGGATCCCTCTGAAGGCCAGCCAGGATGGTAGAGAGATCCCAGCAGGGCACCAGGGGTGACTTAGGAGGATTTAACCTTCTGGCACCCCTCAGGAACCTAACAATCAGTTCATGCTTACCCAGGGACCGGCCGTCCACTGCATCGTGATGTGCTGTGATAGCAGCAACATACACTTTCAAGGTGGAGGGTGACAGCCTATGCTCCAACCCAGGGATGGGCAACTTTGATAGTGACAAGAACCAGCATTGTTTCTCCTTTATACCAAGGGGCCAGATTTCTAATCCACGTCCACGCACCTTTTACACAGTCTTACTCAATTTCCTTTTTATTAAAGTATAATTGTAATACAAGTGTAATTTGTTTTTAAAGATTTTATTAACTATAAAACTTGTGCATTTATGATAATTCAGAAGGAAAACTTTGTTGTCAGTTGACAGCAAAATTACCCCAACAAGCAAAAGGTAAACATCTCAATTGCATTGTCTGTAAATTTGCAACAAACAAACATACAGAGGTCCTATTTTTTTTATTAGTGGCATACAGAACATTCTCGAAACAACCTAAGAGGAAAAGGCTTATTAAAAAAAATAAATAAATAGTAATGTAAAATGGTAGGCCCTACCATAAAATAACCAGTTATCTGCAGGATTTTTAAAATCAAATTTAAGACTTTTAAAGACCTTTTAACATATAAATATATCTAAGTATCTTAATTGTTTAGATTTTATAATGCATTAGCTTTTTGTCGATCCACTGGTTCACATTTAAGAATATGTAGCAAAAATTGCAGACGGGCTTATTGAAAATGCATATTCGTTCTCTGCCAGCAGGTTTCACTTTCGGAATGGCAGAATATAGCGGTTTCCCCGGTAACCGCAGTACACAAAGCAGCAGCGCCTGGCTTTGAAACGTGCAGCGCTCAAGTTTATTCAGTGAAATCACAGCCTTTTGAAGTTTAATCGTCATATAAATCTATTTAGCAATTCTTGTCTTTCTGTCCCCAAATTTAAGACCTCTTATAATTAAGACTTTTTGTACCATTTAAGAGGTTTCATGGCCTTAAATTTAAAGAGTTAAACTGAAGATGTTTTAAGGACCCGTGGAAACCTTAAGAACATAGTTTAATGCAAACATTTCTGTCATGCATTTGGCAAAAAGCTTATGTTGACTATGCATTTTACCTTTGAAATTTGAGGCAAGTGCAACTCTGGCGTCCCCGTTGTTTGTGAGCAGTGGTGTGATGGCAATTTAAATAAAAATATAGATTTTTTTCTTGACTGAAAAATATTGTTTTCATGGTCAGTTTTTCATGTATTATTTGCTAATGTTAGTGAATATTTACATTAGAGTGCACGTCCTTCTAAGCTGAAATTAATACGGGGAGCGGCTGGAAACTAGTGACCTCAGCTGGTTGGAGATAGTATTAACATCATAAACTCAAAGCAATCTTTATGTGACTTACTTTTCAAATATTTTAAAATTGATCATCCGAGTCTAATATGATCCACCGGGCCGTACTAAAAGACATTGCGGCTGAAGGCCCGCCAGTTGCCCATCCCTGCTCCAACCTCTCTTGCAGTAAAGAAAGAATGACTCTAGTCAGGCATCTCCGGGGGTCTTCTCGGTGAGAGGAACACCAGTTCATGAACAGACTCAAGGCTGTTCAACTTCAAGGCAAAAGCTTGCCTCGTTGAGAGGGCTGTGGCCTAAGTGATAGTGTCTTCCACCCCCGATGGCAGATCGCTTAGGTCTGCCGCGTCCCAAGATCTGGACGCGGGTGCCAGTTGTGCCGAGCCCCTAAGAAAGAAGGTCATTCCTCAGAGGGATGCGCAAGGGAGGGGCTGTTGCGAGGAGCATGAGTTCCGAAAACCAAGTCGGGGTGGGCCAGTAAGGCGCAACCAGCAAGATCTGTTCCTGGTTCAGGGAATAGTGTAGAAGGCAGTGGGAGGACTCATGAGAAGCAAACAGGTTACCTGAGCTTCCCCGAATGAACTCCAAATCAGCTGGACCACTTGGGGATGGAGTCGCCATTGTCCAGGGAAAGTAAGCTGTCATGAAAGCGCGTCGGCCATACGATTGAGCTCCCCCGGAATGTGGATGGTGCGCAGCGACTTGAGCCGTGTCTGACTCCAGAGGAGGAGATGCCGGGTGAGTTGTGACAAGCGACATGATCGTAGACAACCCTGCCGGTTGATGTACGAAACGGTCGCAGTGTTGCCCATGCAGACCAACATGTGCTTGCCAAGCAACAGCAGCCAGAACCGCTGCAAGGCTAGTACCACTGCCAGGAACTTGAGGCAGTTGATGTGCCAAAGCAGTTGAGGCCCTGTCCAGAGCCCCGAAGCTGCCTGGCCGTTGCATGTAGCACCCCAGCCTGCACTGGAGGCATCCGTCGTGACAATGACATGCCGAGACACTTGTTCTAAGAGCACTCTGGCCCGTAGAAAGGCAAGGTCTGCCCAGGGCCTGAATGAGTGACGACACGTCGGCGTGATGGTCACGTGAACTGTACCGCAGTGCCATGCCCATCTCGGGACTTGGGAGTATAACCAGTATAACCGTAGGAACAGCTTGTGTCGAGGAAGAATTGAGACATGAAAGTAAGCATCCTTCAGGTCGACCTCTGCAAACCAATCCTGGGACTGGATGCGTCTGATGATGCGCTTCTGCGTCAGCATCTTAAACAGGGAGCTTGTGAAGGGCCCGATTCAAGACTCGCAGATCCAGGATTGGTCGAAAGCCACTGCCTTTTTTGGGCACGATGAAGTAAGGGCTGTAAAACCTCGACTCCATCTCGTCTGGAGGGACAGGCTCGATTGTATCTTTCACCAAAGGACAGCAATATCCTTGCGCAGAACAGGGGCATCTCGGACTGCCACCGAAGTCTCGAGGACACCGCTGAACCTGGGCGGGGGGCGGGGGTGGGGGGGTCGCCTGGTGAACTGAATCGCATGGCCGAGTTGGACTATCCGAATGAGCCAGCGGGACGGGTTGGGCAGCGCAAGCCACGCTCTCAAACTCTGTGCGAGTGGCATCAAAGGGACAACTGACATACCCGCAGTGGTGCAGCAGTAGGAAGTCGTGCTGGATGGTGCAGAAGGCTTTGCATCCTGGCTCCACAGCAGGACTCGCCGTGTCCCCAGAGGGACCGGCCAGAGATGCTTGGGAAGGCATCGCGTCCCCGAACCGCAATCTCTTGGCCGCTGGCAAGTTCATGGGCATTGCTCACTGTCAACCCACAAGCCTGGCAACCCGGAAGAAAAGGAAACTGCTCTTTGAAATTACTGCCACCGTTGGTCCAGCAGAACCAAAGATTCTCCACCTGGCCCTCCTCCGGGGGAGGGAGCGGTGCTAATTTAGATGCCATCTCCTGAAGAGCAGTCTCCCACATCTCCAGGTTGTCCATGTTAGGGCCGTTTCGTCATCTTCCTAGAGGTTTGAGCTTTGAGATGGATGCCGAAACTTTTTAGGTCGGGTAGAATCTGCAATTTCTGACCAAGTTCATTTGCTCACTTCCATGGCTGCAGTATGCTGTGTTTGCTGCAAACTGGCAACTTAGTCTGCTAAATTCTATTGAGTGAACCGTAGTGGGTGGAGTCACATAGACCAAAACAAAAACAGTCATTCCGACATGGTATTCACTAGGGTTGCATGATACATCGTTTCAGCATCGACATCGTGATGTTGGTCACATCGCAGGAGGTGCAATGCAGGGCAAAACACATACATTTTTTGTGTTTGATTCAAAAGAAAAAAAAACTTGCACAGTTCTATATTTGCCTGATATAAATTAATTAATTCTGAATACTTTAAACTATTTGAAAAGCACACATTTGTTGCGTCACATTTTTGACATGCAGTCTCTGCATGCGCATGGCAAAATGAGCAAGGAACGGGAGAAAAGCACTGAAATAGAAGATTTGGTCGCAAAAAGAAAAGCAACACAACAGAGTGCGGCGAGTGACAACATTTGATGGGCGAGTGCACACACTCGTGTGTGTGTGGGATGTGGGAGAATAAAATGATTCACGGGACTCCCGCAAAATGGAAATATCTAAACTTAAAATATCTAAAAATATAGAAATTGTTATTAATATATTGCACAAAAGCAACAAGAATAACTAATAATATAACTTAAAATGATTAACATGCAAAAGCATAGGCAGAGTTTCTATTTATAACACGTGTTTAAAGCGTTAAGCAACAATCACAGACATATCTGTCTGGAACGCAATGGCCAGAGGTGATATAGTTAGAATACACTCACCACTCAAAAGTTCCTGCGTAGTGCTGAAATTTGCATGCTCATGAATCCTCTCATTATAACACACGATGTGTAGACATTGGGAAAGATTCACTGTGCATATGTTCATTGTGTTATAACAGAGCTTTATGAAATCGCGATGAGCTGAAATGTCAGCTTTTTAGTGATAATAAAGGGAGCGCTGTTTGCTCGCATTCTGCCATGCCCAACCATGCGGGAGAGGGATTGAAAAATCCGTCCCGCACAGGTCTCTAGACTGCACTTCTTCAGTCACAAATGAGCTCCCTTATTTTAGGGTAAGAAGCAACATTCATTATTAATATCATAACATATTAGATCCTTGATTTGCCTGAACTGATAGTGAATAAGGTGAGTCAAATAGAGTATTAAACAACCCAAAATAAGGCAAAAAGAAAAAGTAATTTATACTTATATTTATTTTTTACAAAGATGCCTACGAAATCACCCCAATTATTCTAGAATGATTAATTATTTAATTTTTGAGCAATTCAAGACATCTGATGAACATTCTTGTATTTCTACACATCACAATATATATTGCAGAAAAAAAAGATATCGCAATGTCAGTTTTTTCCAATATCGCGCAGCCCTAGTATGCACATTTAACTGGCTGTAGCATGTTTTGGAGAAAAGTATGTGAACTTAGCATGTTTCCTGAATGTCTGCAAAAGTATTATGGTGTTTTTATGCTTTGGTACAGTCCAAAAAACTAAATAAATAAAAATAAAAAAAATAAAAAATTACACAGCATCTTTAATCTTTTTCAGGTAATGCATTAAAGGGGCTTGCTGCTCTTCTCAGCTGCTTATAAAGAAGAGTACCCCTTCACTGCTACTCTCCTCCTGTAAGAGACTTGCTGCTCTTCTTACCTACTTGCAAAGAAGAGCACCCCTTTGCTGCAACCCTTCTCCTTTAAGGGGCATGCTGCTCCAGTCTCTGCTATTTCAGAAGAACATGCGTCTTTCAGATTTGCCATCAGTTTGTGATGGGGGTGTTGGACTATGGTTCATGTTGGGGGGTTATTATTGCTGCTCTCTCTGCTCATTCATGACAGGCTGCATGGATGGGCAGGGTGTTTTTGCCCAGAACAGAACCATACCGCCAATCCAAACTGTTTGCTATGTGTCAATCATTTTGACGATAGTGGTCCTGACAGAAATCAAGCGTATAGCGTTAGTTTTGGCGGGTCACGTGAGTCAAGCTTGCATCGACTGACTCTCAACTGATCACATTGTAAGGGTGCTTTGATCTCCTCGTGAAGCCAAAACTCAGGAACTCTCACAACACACATGCCATGCAACAAAACAATAAACTTTCTAATCTGACAGGAAGATCTGGGAGAAAGACCATTTGCTCATCTGTCCCTTCACCCATCCTTTGGCCCCCTCCTTCTCCCCTGGGCATATGCTTCAGGTCATTGAAAGTTTACATACACTGTTTAAAAAAAAAAAAAAAAAAAAAACTTAAAGTTTAAGGCAACCAGCTTCAGCAGATTTTTGAGTTTTCTCAACTTATTTTTTAGGAGATTTTTGAGTTTTCTAAACTTTTTGTTGTATAAACTTAAAACAAGTTGAGAAAACTCACAAATCTGCTGAAGCTGGTTGCCTTAAACTTTTTAAGTTTGCTCAACTTATATATATATATATGTGTTTTTGTTTTTTTTGTTTTTTTTTTGTTTGTTTTTTTTTTTGTTTGTTTTTACAGTGTAGAAGTGTCAAGAACTCAAGTTGCCAGACTTACATTCTGCAATTATTATATTTTAAGAATTAATGATCTTAACTCTTTCATGTTTGGTATCAATTTTATGGTCTCAGTGTGACTGAAAACATGATCTCAGTCCCATATCAGTAGAACAGACCAAAAATAAAGATCTAGAATCTGAGAAAATTCTGTTCTACTGGTGTGGGGTGTGCCCCTGATAAGGTCTTTGCCAGATGTTGTTTTTTCTACCCCAGGTTAGATACGGCTTTCAGGTCACCTCATGTCGCAGCAAAAGTCCTGTGACGCTTTTATTATGCTAAATTTATGATTGTTTTGTTTTGATTTGGGTATTTAAAGCGGATTGGCGAAACATTCAAGGAAGCATCTGGGTAACACTTTATTTTGATGGTCCCTTTTGAACAATCTGTCTACAATAAGTAACTTTGCACCTACACGTCAACAAACTCTCATTAGAATATTAGTAGACTGTCTGATTAATATTTGCTAACTCTTTATTGTGATGGCATCTTAACAGGCATGCTACTGACTATAAGTAACTTTGCAAGTACGTCAACTTATTCTAACCCTAACTCTACCAGTCTACTAATACTCTACTAACACTCTATTGAGAGTCAGTAGATATGTAGGTGCAACCTTACTTATAGTCAACAGAATGTGTTAAAGGGACCATCAAAATAAAGTGAAACCAGCATCGTTAAACAGAACTTCCCACACGATTGCCGTGTGTCTCTCCATTTGCCAGGTATGCTGACTCTTTGAAATTATTTTATGCTGATCAGTTGTGTACCTACATTTTAAATGCATTCTTCTTCAATTGATGTATTCGTTTTATTAATTGAATTTGTTCTTTTGATTGATGTTTTATTATGCCTGGCAAAATAAATATTATTTCTTTATTTATTTTAGACTCTGCTGAAATCATTATGACTAGTAAACTGTGAAGAGGCTTTTGTTACTGCAAATCTGTGTCCAGGATAGGTCAAACTGAAGGCTCATGAATGATAGGAGTAGTAGGCATGTCATCGGAGACCTTCTGGTTTCTGTCTATCACTGGTGCTAGCAAGTTGTATGGGAAAAGACTAAGTAAACTACACTTTTTGTCATAAGCAAGCAGTAGGCGGCAGACAAGTAGATATTAGTCTACCTACACCCTCTGACTAACATCAGACTGGCGGGTTTGTGATCGTGAGACCGGCGCCTTCGGCCGACACTAGGCTCAAAAGAGACATTAGGTCCCCAGTGAACGGATAATTGAAAGTATAGTGAGTCCAGAAGAATTAGGTATTTAAATTATAACACAACGAACGTTATGATCAGCTTTAAAATTATTATCGCAACTTGTATTCAATAAACACTTGAAATTGGAGTCAGATTTAAACGAGAAAGGAGTCAGAATTAAATTAGAAACCAAAGTTTTAATAAATCAAGTGATTTTTTTTTCAGAAGCGCAAGAAAAGACATACACGCAGAACACCTTCCCCAGGCCGCTGGACTTCGCTTTTTGGGCCAGTGGGTGGATCCTTACAACATCTAGCTATAGGAATACGACGCCTATCAAGGCATTCCTATATAAGGTCTATTTAGTATTATTCAGCAGCTTTTTCGCTTGCTCAGGGGCAAATTACCCTCCTCCACCCCCAATGCCTCCTTTCCCCACAGACAGGGCTTGGCTTTCTGATATTCCTCATCGACTCATTAACTTAAATATCATTAAGTACATTAATGATATCTGCTTTGTTCTGTTCTGTTTACCCTAGGGGGTTTTTATTGCTGCTCTCCTTGCTCATTCATGACAGGCTGCAAGGATGGGCAGGGAGTTTTTGCCCAGAACAGAACCATACCGCCAATCCAAACTGTATGCTAAATGTCAAACATTTTGATGATAGTGGTCCTGACAGAAATACAGTTTACTCAACAAGAACTACACACAGAAACAGAACACATCATGCACATTTTAAAAGAGCTCAGCTGTTTTGGTTTTGTAGAGTGAAAGTCTATGATCTTTAAGACACAATCCCTTTCAAACTGATCCCCACAGAGAAATATACAGAGAATTGCCCGGCCTCGCAGAACTACTCCTATCAGCTGCAGACCTGTCAGCGTACCTGTCAGTCTCTCGCCTCTGAGCGCCAAAGCTGCAGCGTTGACTTTGTGCCCATTGACGGATGCGCGTGTCCAGATGGATTCTACCAGGATGAGAATGGACTGTGTGTACCTATGGAAAAATGTCCATGTTACAACAACGGAGTGACAGTCCAACCTGGCAAGTCTATCAACATTAAGAATGAACACTGGTAAGTGGATGATATTATTATTTATGCAGCATTTGTAAAGATTTTTAAAGTGTTGAAATGTAAACTTCGCAAACTGTTCATTTAAAACCCAAGACAATCTAATATTTTTTTTTCTCCAGTGTTTGCGTGAATGGAATGTTACGCTGTCTGTCCTTGAAAACCACAATTCTGGGTAATTCATTCACTGCCATGTCCAGCACGACGCTTAGTTCTAACATTGTTCAAAACTCCTGTTTCTTCAGTTTCCAAATGTGAGTTTTTTCAGTGACTGATATCTTTTGCAGAGTGTCCTCCTCAAAAGGTTTTCTTCAACTGCAGTACAGCAGGCCCAGAAGAACATGGATTATTGTGTGCACAGTCTTGTATGCAAAAGGAAGTTGATTGTGTAAGTGCAGTTTCCAATTTCTATTTTTTTCTCTCAAAGTACATCCCTTCATTTTGCTAATGCATTGTTCATGGGTGGAACATCATTTAACCCAGAAAAATTACTAAACAGTACAGTGTTGTCATATATTCCGAGTGCCTTTTGGTTTTCAGTGACTTCAATGTTTTTTATTGTAACTCAATTTCAGAATTGAAACTCACTTTCAGAATTAGACATCCTCAGCATAGGCTCCAATTTATATTTCTGCTGGTGGGTAACCACCCTCCCCCCAACATACAGTGGGTACGGAAAGTATTCAGACCCCCTTAAATTTTTCACTCTTTGTTATATTGCAGCCATTTTCTAAAATCATTTAAGTTCATTTTTTTTTTCCTCATTCATGTACACACAGCACCCCCATATTGACAGAAAAACACAGAATTGTGGACATTTTTGCAGATTTATTAAAAAAGAAAAACTGAAATATCACATGGTCCTAAGTATTCAGACCCTTTGCTCGGTATTTAGTAGAAGCACCCTTTTGATCTAATACAGCCATGAGTCTTTTTGGGAAAGATGCAACAAGTTTTTCACACCTGGATTTGGGGATCCTCTGCCATTCCTCCTTGCAGATCCTCTCCAGTTCTGTCAGGTTGGATGGTAAACGTTGGTGGACAGCCATTTTTAGGTCTCTCCAGAGATGCTCAATTGGGTTTAAGTCAGGGCTCTGACTGGGCCATTCAAGAACAGTCACGGAGTTGTTGTGAAGCCACTCCTTCGTTATTTTAGCTGTGTGCTTAGGGTCATTGTCTTGTTGGAAGGTAAACCTTCGGCCCAGTCTGAGGTCCTGAGCGCTCTGGAGAAGGTTTTCGTCCAGGATATCCCTGTACTTGGCCGCATTCATCTTTCCCTCGATTGCAACCAGTCGTCCTGTCCCTGCAGCTGAAAAACACCCCCACAGCATGATGCTGCCACCACCATGCTTCACTGTTGGGACTGTATTGGACAGGTCATGAGCAGTGCCTGGTTTTCTCCATACATACCGCTTAGAATTAAGGCCAAAAAGTTCTATCTTGGTCTCATCAGACCAGAGAATCTTATTTCTCACCATCTTGGAGTCCTTCATGTGGGCTTTCATGTGTCTTAGGAGAGGCTTCCGTCAGGCCACTCTGCCATAAAGCCCCAACTGGTGGAGGTCTGCAGTGATGGTTGACTTTCTACAACTTTCTCCCATCTCCCGACTGCATCTCTGGAGCTCAGCCATAGTGATCTTTGGGTTCTTCTTTACCTCTCTCACCAAGGCTCTTCTCCCCCGATAGCTCCGTTTGGCCGGACGGCCAGCTCTAGGAAGGGTTCTGGTCATCCCAAACGCCTTCCATTTAAGGATTATGGAGGCCACTGTGCTCTTAGGAACCTTAAGTGCAGCAGAAATTTTTTTGTAACCTTGGCCAGATCTGTGCCTTGCCACAATTCTGTCTCTGAGCTCTTCAGGCAGTTCCTTTGACCTCATGATTCTCATTTGCTCTGACATGCACTGTGAGCTGTAAGGTCTTATATAGACAGGTGTGTGGCTTTCCTAATCAAGTCCAATCAGTATAATCAAACACAGCTGGACTCAAATGAAGGTGTAGAACCATCTCAAGGATGATCAGAAGAAATGGACAGCACCTGAGTTAAATATATGAGTGTCACAGCAAAGGGTCTGAATACTTAGGACCATGTGATATTTCAGTTTTTCTTTTTTAATAAATCTGCAAAAATGTCCACAATTCTGTGTTTTTCTGTCAATATGGGGTGCTGTGTGTACATTAATGAGGAAAAAAAATGAACTTAAATGATTTTAGCAAATGGCTGCAATATAACAGAGTGAAAAATTTAAGGGGGTCTGAATACTTTCCGTACCCACTGTATTTGGCCTTTTTTTCTTTTCTTTTCTTCTTTTTTTTTTTTTTTTTTTTTTTTTTTGTTGAAAGTGAAAATACATTATCAACCAAATATAACTGGTTCAGCTAATGTTGTAGTACTCGAGACCGGTCTTGGTCTCAAGACCATTTTTTGAAGGTTTTGGTCTTGTCTTAGTCTCGACTGTACTTGTACTTGGTCTTGTCTCAGTCTCACACTAAGAGGACTCTCTCTCTTTTCAAGACCGGTCAACACCATAACTGCAGGGAAATCACTAAATTGCTGGTGCATTTTCTGATTTATTAGTTAACATCATTACTGTGATTGGATGTAAAACATTCTGCTTCAAATCCAATCAATAACTTATTTTTTATTTGATTTATTTTGATACTGTTATGTCTGGTAAGAATTTAATGGGGAATTGTGTCAAAATGAATACAAATGCCCCAAAAAATCAAGATCTATGAATAAATGATTCGATTGACAGCAGTGGTTCTTGAGGCAAAGTTGCTCAGTATGAGGAGATTTATCAGATGATATGAATATTGTGTGGATGTGCGAAACACCACGTGATTACAGAGGCATAAAACTCGTTAGCGCCACCTAGTGGCCGATTTCATTCTAAATTCTTACAGACCTCTAGGGCCATAAGTCAAACATACCCACTGAGTTTTTTTTTTTTACAATCAGCCTTTGTTAACCTTGTCTAATATGTGCTCAAATTCATTGCCAATGGCGGCATACCAATTTACAAGTCAATCGGACTAAGGGGTGTGTAGATATAGCCGATTTTGTTTTTTTCCCTGTTATAGTGCCACCAAGTGGCCAAACTCCATGTTTTTTTTTCACTGTGACCTCAGATTGAATTCTTACATACAGTCAGGTCCATAAATATTGGGACATCGACACAATTCTAACATGTTTGGCTCTATACACCACCACAATGGATTTCAAATGAAACGAACAAGATGTGCTTTAACTGCAGACTGTCAGCTTTAATTTGAGGGTATTTACATCCAAATCAGGTGAACGGTGTAGGAATTACAACAGTTTGCATATGTGCCTCCCACTTGTTAAGGGACCAAAAGTAATGGGACAGAATAATAATCATAAATCAAACTTTCACTTTTTAATACTTGGTTGCAAATCCTTTGCAGTCAATTACAGCCTGAAGTCTGGAATGCATAGACATCACCAGACGCTGGGTTTCATCCCTGGTGATGCTCTGCCAGGCCTCTACT
Organism: Spinibarbus caldwelli; assembly: GCA_039654775.1. Taxonomy (NCBI): domain Eukaryota; kingdom Metazoa; phylum Chordata; class Actinopteri; order Cypriniformes; family Cyprinidae; genus Spinibarbus; species Spinibarbus caldwelli. The sequence continues at coordinate 8,066,117 of CM077264.1, forward strand.
GCAACCTTCTTCAGTTCCTGCTTGTTCTTGGGGCGTTTTGTCTTCAGCAAGTGAAATGCATGCTCAATCGGATTCAGGTCAGGTGATTGACTTGGCCATTGCATAATAATCCACTTCTTTCCCTTCAAAAACTCTTTGGTTGCTTTTGCAGTATGCTTTGGGTCATTGTCCATCTGCACTGTGAAGCGCCGTCCAATGAGTTCTGAAGCATTTGGCTGAATATGAGCAGATAATATTGCCCGAAACACTTCAGAATTCATCCTGCTGCTTTTGTCAGCAGTCACATCATCAATAAATACAAGAGAACCAGTTCCACTGGTAGCCATACATGCCCACCACCACCATGCTTCACTGATGAGGTGGTATGCTTAGGATCATGAGCAGTTCCTTTCTTTCTCCATACTCTTCTCTTCCCATCACTCTGGTACAAGTTGATCTTGGTCTCATCTGTCCATAGGATGTTGTTCCAGAACTGTGAAGTCGTTTGGCAAACTCTAATCTAGCCTTCCTGTTTTTGAGGCTCACCAATGGTTTACATCTTGTGGTGAACCCTCTGTATTCACTCTGGTGAAGTCTTCTCTTGATTGTTGACTTTGACACACATACACCTGCCTCCTGGAGAGTGTTCTTGATCTGGCCAACTGTTGTGAAGGGTGTTTTCTTCACCAGGGAAAGAATTCTTCGGTCATCCACCACAGTTGTTTTCCGTGGTCTTCCGGGTCTTTTGGTGTTGCTGAGCTCAACGGTGCGTTCCTTCTTTTTAAGAATGTTCCAAACAGTTGTTTTGGCCACGCCTAATGTTTTTGCTATCTCTCTGATGGGTTTGTTTTGTTTTTTCAGCCTAATGATGGCTTGCTTCACTGATAGTGACAGCTCTTTGGATCTCATCTTGACAGTTGACAGCAACAGATTCCAAATGAAAATAGCACACTTGAAATGAACTCTGGACCTTTTATCTGCTCATTGTAATTGGGATAATGAGGAAATAACATACACCTGGCCATGGAACAGCTGAGAAGCCAATTGTCCCATTACTTTTGGTCCCTTAACAAGTGGGAGGCACATATGCAAACTGTTGTAATTCCTACAACCGTTCACCTGATTTGGATGTAAATACCCTCAAATCAAAGCTGACAGTCTGCAGTTAAAGCACATCTTGTTCGTTTCATTTGAAATCCATTGTGGTGGTGTATAGAGCCAAAAATGTTAGAATTGTGTCGATGTCCCAATATTTATGGACCTGACTGTACGTGTTCAGAGTTTGGAGGAAATATCTTGTTCCATTCAAGAGTGATAGGCATTTTAGTAAAAGCGGCTCTGCCCCCTACAAATGTTTTGGCATCCCGTCGCAATGGTGAGTCGAAAGTTAAACTTTTTTTGATAATTATTGACATTCACTCTCCAGAGAATCTTTCTGTACTGGTTTGGTTTTGATCGGGTGAAAAACCTAAGGCTATAGTTCGCAAAAATAGGTTTTACAAAAAATTTCACTGCAACGATTTTGTACTTTTGATCACTGTGGCACCACCGTCAGGCTGATTGGGGCGAGCTTTGGTGACGTTGTAGGTGGTGTGAGTACTACATCATTCCAAGTTTCAAGTCTCTACGACTTATGGTTTGGTCTGCCCAATCAGGTTTAGCTGGAGATTGTTGATCCTTGGTCGTTCTAACAATGACAATAAAAATTTCAGCGCTACGTGCTTGAACTCCTAAAAAACACATAACTCAAAACTGAAATTTTAAGCTGTATTTAGACATCTGTTGAGACTGTATTTAAACCAAATGTTGATTTTGAAACCCAAAACAGGGTGGCAAAAAATTTAGAACCTCAAACAGAAACTGTACAGAAATCATATCAAATTTAGCTGTTCTCTATTTGTGGAAAGTGCTAGTAATCTTTTTTTGTATACTGGTTATGAAATGCTTTTCAAGTGTGGATGCTCTGGATGCATTTCAAATAACACTTTTTTTCTGTCTCTGTCTCCTGCTTCAACTCTGCTATCTCTGATCTTCCTCTTCCATGCACACCCACAGTTCTCACAGGACTGTGAATCTGGCTGCCAGTGTCCTGCGGGTCTACTGGATGATGGCAGAGGAAACTGTGTTAAACTTTATGACTGTCCATGCCCTCACAATGGACAGTTTTATGCACCAGGGACTGAGATAACCATAGACTGCAATAACTGGTGTGTAAGCTACAGCCTTTTCCACGGCTAATATGCACTTTTTGTAAAGTTACATTGTATACTAGGCCACAATACTAAGCCCACACAGAATCTTCTAGATAATTCTGCTAAAATCTCAGTTATTTAAAAAAAATAATTTACCCCAAACCTTTAAGGGGCCATTCACACAGAACGCGCCTTTGCATCTAAAAACACGAGACACAGCGCTCAGGAATGGTTTTAAAAAAAGCGCAGCGTTAGAGCGCCTCTTCCGCCATGTTGCCGTTAAATAAAGCAGTTGTCATGCCAACTTGCTACTGTAAACAGAAGCTCGCAACGCTTGCCCCGCCTCCGAGTTCTTCTGATTGGTCCACTGCTTTGGAACTGACATTGATGAGCAGCGCTACGTGTAAAAGTTGAAATTCTTTTAACTTGACACGGCGTCTTAAAACGCGGAAAAAGACGCGAGACGCGAGCGTAACAGTCATGCACGTCCGTAAAGCGCGTGTTTACATAGAAAAACAATGGAAAAGTAGTGCATTGGAATGGAAAAACACGTTCTGTGTGACTGGCCCCTAAGAGTGCATATTTGTTTTTCCTTATTATAGTTGTGGCAGTATGCACTCCCGTCCTGGTGTCTGGGCATTCCTGTTACTTAAATAATAAATGCTAGCAAGTCATAGGTTTGATTACTATACAATGTATGATGAAATAAATATTATAAAATTTATAACTTGAATTTAATGTAGGTTGCTTTGGATGAAAGCATCTAAGGTTGTACTCACACTAGGCGTTTTGAACAGTGCCCGAGCGCGTTTGACCCCCAAAGCCCGGTTCGTTTGACTAGTGTGATCGCTCCATGCTGCGCCCGGATGCGGTTCATTTAGCCGGCCCTGGCCCAGTTGGAAGAGGTGGGCCAGGGCACGGTTCGGTTGGGCTCTGGCACGGTACGCAAGTAGTGTGAGCGCTAACCGCGCCGGAGCACAGAACAGGTACTATTTTGTGTGCGCTACTGTCATTATTACGACCGCAAACACATTCTATTACTACTACTACAGTATACTTTTCAACTAATTTAATTAAATCAAGTATGTTTAGGTTTATAACTGGTCTGGTTCTCACCTTATTGATGAACAGGAATTGTAGTTTGCGAGTAAAGCTTCAAATTCTTTCATTAACGTCAGCTGCCTCCTTAATAATTCTCTGATACATACAAGTGAAAACTGCTGCACGGCATAAATTATAAATTTACCATGCAGAATATTAGCGAAAGTGGTTTTCTTCGTTATCTCGTACATGACGTAAGCGTGCTCCGGCCCAGAAAATTTAATGCATGTGTGAGTGCAGGCCAGCAGGGGAGTGGGGAGGGGGGATAATCGCGCTCGGGCTCGGTTCAAGGCAACAGTGCCCAGTGTGAGTACACCCTAAAACACAAAAGCGTCTACCGAATGCATGTAAACCTGAAAGAAGACTGTTCTCTAGTTGGCTTTTTAAAACATAAAAAGCCACTTTAGAACATAAAAAACACTGTGGATTCACATAGATCAGGGGTGGGCAATTAATTTTCCCAAGGGGCCACATGAGAAACATGGGCAGTTGCAGAGTTGCAGTTTCAATATATTCCGCGCTCAAGCACACGCATAAAGTTTGCCACCAAGCACAGGTAAAAGTCGCCTAATGATTATGAATGTGTCGGAAAAAAGGAGATATTTAAATTATTTATTAATAAACTAGTGTTTATAAGTCCTTGTCGGCTGCAAAGATGAAATACACAATAATGATTCTCATCTCCATACTGGACGCGCCTTTAGAGAGAAATGCAACCTACATACAGATTGCAATAATCGGGGAATATTTGTTTTTGAATAGGTTCGTTTAAAAATAGATATATTTCACATGACTGAGGCAGCCTTACGCTTCGGGGAGTTATTATGAGTTTACAGAAATAAAATCTGTTTAAATAAAATCGAACTGATTTTAAGTTGTTTCATTGTCAGGAAAAAATGCAACGCGGTCGCCTCTCTGCATGCAGGTGCATTCCATACTCCGCACAAACAGGTTTATTAAAATAAATCTTCACCAGTCTACATCCGAGACAGATGCAGTTATAACCTATAAATTGAAGGCTATTTGACGCTTTAAAATGATCTAACAGAACTGATCCAATTCGTTGATCATTATTATTGATCAAAATTAAACGGATGTCGCTCTTATAAAAAACTTGTTTTAATGACTAATTTATGGATTAAATAATTAAGATACAAAACAGGTTCAGTAAAATTTGCTGAATATATAATATCTTACAAATATTTATAAAAATGCTAGCTAAGGCTATGTTCACACTTGGCGTCTTTTTTGAAGCTGCCAGCGTCTGTTTTACATTATAATCCTATGAAGTAAACCGTGTTTTCAAAAAAGTCCTGAGCGCTTTTTAAAACCGCCACTGCTGGCTTCTTTTTCTGCAGCTCAGAGCGTTTTTTTTTCAAGTTGAAAAAAGTTTAACTTTTCTGGAAAAAAAAAAAACGCCCTACGTCAAGCACCTTTTTGACAGCTGACCAATGACAAGCGAGTAACGAGTCGTTTCCATAACAAGAACAACAAGAAAAACAAGAAAAAATGGAGAAAAGCCGGTAGATAGTTTTGGAGCACAAAGAGTTGTATGATATGAGCACAAAACTCTAGTCTAAAATATGCCGCAAACCGTGCATTATCCAACCGGAACTCCTGGACTAAATTGTTCTAAGCACCATACAATTTCCTTCCCCGTATAACGTTGCGCACCCACAAACAAAGTGTGAACACGCCCTTATGCTATGCAGATGCACAATGTGAAACTGCAGTCTCACATTTTGCGTCTGCATAGCAAAGTAATAGCTTTTTTCAACTTGAAAAACGCTCTGAGCTGCAGAAAAAGACATGGGCGGTGGCGTTTTAAAAAGCGCTCAGGAATTTTTTGAAAACACGGTGTACTTCATAGGATTATAATGTAAAACAGACGCTGGCAGCTTCAAAAAAGACGCCAAGTGTGAACATAGCTTTAAGGTTATTTTCAACATACAATAATACGAAATAAGACCAAACAAGATGTGTAATGAAGAAAAATATAATAGAATAAGAAATTCTTTTTTATGTTAGCTAACATATTTAAGGGCTAACGGCAAACTCACATTTCTTGAAACCTGTCCTACATGGACGCGAACACATTTGTGACTACAAAACCAGTCTTAAGTGTCAATTTTTTGAAATTGAGATTTATACATCATCTGAAAGCTGAATAAATAAGCTTTCCATTGATGTATGGTTTGTTAGGATAGGACAATATTTGGCCGAGATACAACTATTTGAAAATCTGGAATCTGAGGGTGCAAAAAAAAAAAAAAAAAATCAAAATATTGAGAAAATCGCCTTTTAAGTTGTCCAAATGAAGTTCTAAGCAATACATATTACTAAGTTTTTATACATTTACAGTAAGAAATTTACAAAATATCTTCATGGAACATGATCTTTGCTTAATAGCATAATGATTTTTGGCATAAAAGAAGAATTTATAATTTTGACCCATACAATGTATTTTTGGCTATTGCTACAAATATACCCCAGCGACTTAAGACTGGTTTTGTGGTCCAGGGTCACATTTGAGATACGGTCACACGAACGGACGTATAGGCTATGTAAATTAAATAATAACAATAACAACAATAATAATAATAATAATAGGGCCTAATAATAATAAATGTTGCCTTGAAAATAAAAGTAGTGCAGTTGTATTGCGTGCACTTAATTACACCTATTTGTGATTGACGTTTAATTCATGAATTACCTCATGCGTGCCGGTCAAGGATAGCCAGAGGGCCGGATGTGGCCCGGGGGCCGTACAATGCCCAGGTCTGACATAGATTCAAGTCCACTTTCTGTATTACTTTGTTACAGCACTTGTCAACATGGAACATGGAAATGCACAGAAAATATCTGTCCAGGCATCTGCACAATATACGGAAGCGGACATTATAAAACTTTTGACCAGCAAAGATTTGGCTTCAGGGGAGAATGCAGTTATATAGCTGCTCAGGTACCACCAGACAAGTACTTTTATTGTTTCATTGTCTGTAAATCTTTACCGTGGCTGTGCGACACATGGCTCACTATCATTATTGACACCACAGCATTTAGTATAAAACTTTTTTTTTTTTATTACCAATAAATCAGTATATTCAGGAGGCAGCAGGTAGGGTGGCATAATGTATGTTTTTGTGTTGTTGTTGTTTAAGTATCATCCTCTTGTTTTTAAGGACAAATGTGGAAATAAGACAGGAATTTTTCATGTAATCACTGAGAATATTCCTTGTGGAACAACAGGAACAACATGCTCAAAGGCTGTTGTCATCCTTCTGGGGGTAAGATTAGGTTTCTATGACATTTAGCAGAACAAACTTGAATAACATTAAGAATTAATTACAACACATGTTGCATTCAGTGTTAAAATAAAGGATGTCTTTAGTATGTATAAAACAGCATTATCAATTAATTCTGAAATTTTTTTATTTATTAATTTTTTTTTTTTAATTTCTCTTACACACTCTTAGAGAAATAAGATAGAGCTTTTTGATGAGACTGTAAAAGTCACTGATACTGGAAGTGGCCCACAAATCAAGTACAAAGAGAGAAACATTGGGATGTACCTTGTCATTGATGCTGACATTGGACTGACAGTTTTGTGGGACCGCAAAACCACCGTCCGCATCATTCTGCAACCTCAACACATGGTGAGTTGAATTAAGGTATAATCTAGAATTCATTTCACTGTTCCATACTGCATGATAATAATAACATTATGTTTGCCATTATTATAACCGAGAAGACATTAATGTTAGTGAATGATCTCCAGAGAGAAGATTATTTCTTGTCTTAGTAGAGTGATCTAATGTGATCTTCGTATTTTCTCAGGGAGACGTTTGTGGACTATGTGGAAATTTCAATGGGAATGGAAAAGATGACTTCGTAACTCAAGGCAGTTTACAAACCACAGATATAATGGAGTATGTCGACAGCTGGAAAGTGTTAAGCACCTGCCCTGATTCTGCACCAGACTTTGACCCATGCTTTGAAACCCCCAATCGTGTGGCATGGGCAAAAAGAGAATGTAGCATAATAAACGATGTTACATTCAAAGACTGCCATAACAGGGTACAAATGAAAAACCTTTTGAGTCAATAAATGAAGTTATCTACAACCCCAATTCCAGAGAAGTTGGGACGTTTTGTAAAATGCACTAAAATCAAGAATCTGTGATTTGTTAATTCTCTTTAACTTTTATTTAACTGACAAAAGTACAAAGAAAAGATTTCCAAAGTTTTCACTGACTAACGTAAATGTATTTTGTAAATATGAACAAATTTTGTTTTTGACAGCTGCAACACATTCCAAAAAAGTAGGGACAGAGGCAAAATAAAAGTGAAAAGGTTATAGAATATCCACATTAAACCGTTTTGAAACAGTTCACAGCAAGCAGATGAATTGGTAATAGGTCAAGTTGTCATGTTTGGGTATAAAAGGAGCATCTCAGTCTTTGCAAGCAAAGCTGGATCATGGCTCATCACTTTGTGCCAAATGTCACGAGAGAAGTGTCAAACAAATCAAAAATCACACTTCGCAATGCAAAATTGCAAAGAATTTAGGTCTTTCACCAAGTGCCATACATAACATTGTGAAAAGATTCAGGGAATCTAGAGAAATCACATTACATGTAGGGCAAGGCAGGAAACCTCAGTTGAATGTGCTTGACCTTTGAGCCCTCAAATGGCATTGCATAAGAAGCCGTCATGCTGCGGTGTTAAATACAGCCACATGGGCTCAGCAGTACTTCAGAAAACCACTGTCATTTACCACAGTCTGATGCTGCATCAAGAAATTCAACCTGAATATCTGTTACTCTAGAAGAAATCAATACATCAATTCTATGCAGTGATGCCATGGGGTTCTCTGGGCCAGAGCTCAACTCAGATAGTCAAAAAGACAATGAAAATGTGTGCTGTACTCAGATCAGTTCACATTTCAACTGGTTTCCAGGAAAAATGGATTTTGAGTTCTCAGTCCCAAAGACCAAAGGGGTGCAGCAGAGCAAAGCGCATGGGTGACTGGCATATGTGCGAAGGTACCATTTACATGGAGGCATATACTGGGATTGTACAGAGACATACACTGCCATCAAGATGATGTCTTTCATGGGAAGTCCATGGTTATTAGATCAAAACAATGCCAGCTCTCATTCTGCATGTGCTACAACAGCGTGGTTTCACAGATACAGAGTCAATGTGCTAGACTGGCCAGCAGATCTGTCTATTGAAAATGTATGGCTCATCATGTAAAGGAGAATCAGACAACAACAATCACAGACTGCTGAGCTTCTGAAGTCTTGTATCAAGCGAGATTGGACAAAAATTTTGCTTGCAGAACTTTAACAATTAGTATCCTCAATTCCTAAACAATTAAACATTGTAATTAAAAGGACCGTTGATGTGACAGTGTTAAACATGCCTCTGTCCCAATTTTTTTGGAGTGAGTTGCAGCCATCAAAATCTAAATTTGTTCATATTTACAAAATACATTTACGTTGGTCAGTGAAAACTTTGGAAATCTTTTCTTTGTACTTTTGTCAATTAAATAAAAGTTAAAGAGAATGAACAAATCACAGGTTCTTGATTTTATTGCATTTTACAAAATGTCCCAACTTCTCTGGAATTGGAGTTGTATAATGTGGTATACAAGAATCCATCATAAAGGAAATGCATGTTCCCACAGGTGGATCCGAACCCATATTATGATAACTGTAAGAAGGACTCGTGTGCATGTGATACAGGTGGAGATTGTGAGTGCCTCTGTACAGCTGTTGCAGCTTATGCTCAAGCCTGCAATGAGGCAGGTGTTTGTGTGAACTGGAGAACACCTGAGTTTTGCCGTAAGCATCTTAAATTCTAGTACACATCTTAAATCTGTAATTAGGGGCCAAGCCCTATTGTATATTGTATAGTTTATTTACTTTATAATGGGCCAAGCCCCAAAGGCGCTATCCATTGGTTTATATTCCCCCCCCCCCCCCCCCCCCCCCCCCCCAAAAGGGAGTCAATGGCAGGCCTATGAACGGAACATAGGAAAATGATGAAATTTGGAACACTTGTAGTGATGGTCATGAATAGTGACCTGACCAAATTTGGTGTCCCTAGGACCAACTCTATAGCACCACCACCAGCTCAAATATTCAGTTTTCAAATGGTTATAACTTTCGAACCCTTTGATCTAGAAAAATGAAACTTGGTACACATGATTACTCTCTTCATGCTGATTCCATTCTATAGCTTACATTAAGACTCCAGCCATGACAGTAGTTGCCATTTTGAAAACTACAGAATTACGTTACATACAAATTACGCCACACAAAAATAACTGGGCAGATTTTTTTTTTATTTAGCCTATCTTTGTTCAAAAGTTATGATGTTGCAAACTTAACAAGGGTGACCCGAAATTGGTTCAGACACTTTATCTCGGCCAAACTTTGGTCAATTGAAATGAAAATCAGTAGGCTTCATCAACACCATGATCTGAGGGTCCATGCTAAATTTGGGGACAGCACCACTTATGGATCATGAGATAACAAAAATTATTATTTATACTATAAAACTCTTTAACAGTTTGTCAAAAAGTCATGATCTTGGTGTCTATGGATTCAATGTTTTCCAAAATCTGATCAGATGATCTTTGAATCTTTGGAAAAATTAAAAATGGCACTTCATGCCCAAGAGGTTGCTGTTCCCTGCGTTAAAGGGACATTATCCACAAACAATGACAGAATCAAAAACTCATGTAATTTCTGCGCAAAAGTTTTATTAATTAAAGGCCGTTTCACACTGAGCGCGATGCAAAAAAGCGAGTCGAATCGCCGACGAAGGTTGCTTGCACACTGAGCGCGAAACGATTGAAGTCACGCCTGCACGCTAGGTGGCGCCGACCAACAATGCATTTTTCCTAATGTAGCCTATATCGTTCGCTGCTCAACACAGCACTAAATTAAGATAAATATACTCGTTTTTCGGCGGGGTTCCTCTGGTAAAATTTGCATTGCAGGGGCTAAATATCATATTATTGGGGGTGCTTAAACCCGCAGATATGAAAAACAACCCGCGGCAATAGTGTTAAAGTAGCCCAATTCTTTGCAACACTGAGGTGATGTAACCCCTCCGGGTATTTCTGCCTATGTTTCTCTCATGCGGGATACTCTTCTTCGGTGTTTGTTTACACTGGTTTTTGAAACAGCGCCACTTTCGCCTTTTGTGCAACATCTGCACCAGGCACGTGATCTAAGCTGAAATTTCATTGGATGGCCCATTTCGTCGTGGAGCCAAGGGAGGAAAATCGTCACACAGGAGGAAAAAAATCTTTGTTTTTTTCGCACTGCAAATGATCGCGCCTAGTGTGAATAGCCCTATTAGGGATCTGTTGTTTCATTTCAAAAGCATCATCATGCCAAACATTCGCATCAATGAGACTGATTAAATGAAACAGGGAATGAAGCTATAAATGGAGTCACTTAACCACCTGAGTGAAACCATCAGCGCTGTTTTACAACGGGGTCTACAGCTTATACTAAACAACAGCAACCAGAAGACAAAGCAGAAGGGCAGAATATGATGAGAGAAAAGCAAAGACAGGGAGGTCACCGATGTAATGGCCTTTTGACTTCTGGCAAGATCACACCACCAGAGCGTCAGTGAGCCAATCGATTACGATTCTGTTTGAAAGCTGGCTCATTTGCATTATCAGAGTGGTAGGCAGTTTTGTGTGTGAGGAGGTGGTATGCACCAATAGATGGTGGACTAAACAAGTTTTATTTTGATATTAAACATTATGTAATAATTCTATCATAAACCATGCATAAAACAGTATACAATACAACAATGCAAAAGACAATATTCAAAACAGTAATGATACACACGTTCTAGGGATGTGCATGTTCATTCACAGAAAAATTTCGCTAGGAATTAATGAAAGGTGTCTTTTTCTATAGGTAGTATGTATCTCTGTTTCAGAAGGAGTTAAGTAAGAGGGAGACTCTGGGCCCTATCATACACCCGGTGCAATGCGGCACCGCTACACTTTGCTTATTACACACACAGTGATGCGCAGCTGCACACAAATATTTTTAAATATGAAAAACGAAAGGATTAAAATGTAAAAGATTATTTTTGTGTACGCCCACGCCTGCGTCACCTCAGGGGGCTTTGATGGAATCCGGCTTGTCCCGTAGATGGTCTACTCGCGCACTTTAACCTTGCGCATGAGCAGATCAGTTTCCTCGCTTGAAAGGCATTCCGTTTTAGGGCTCAGTGCTAAGGATTTTTTCTACTGGCCCAATGGTTCGATTTTTTTTTTTTTTTTACTTGCCCTATCAATTTTTATTGGCCCTGCCACAAAAAAATCAAATAGTTGCTGTTATCATTATTTTTTATCTATTTTATCTTGTATTCTAATAAATAAGCTTATATTACATCAATATTTTAGATACCAATTAAATTTTACAATTATCGATTTCAATTTCGGTACCACAGCAAAAACCACTATCCTGACAAATATAGAGTTCAAACATTATTAAAGATAAGTAAACAGTCAGTCAATAAGAACAAATGAAGAAATTACAAGTAATAGCACAAATAAATATATAGCACAAAGATAGAAATGAAATGTTTCTTATGTTTGTAGATGTTCAGGTACAGAAATTGAAAAATCACAAATATATAGTCAGGTCCATAAATATTGGGACATCGACACAATTCTAATATTTTTGGCTCTATACACCACCACAATGGATTTCAAATGAAACAAACAAGATGTGCTTTAACTGCAGACTGTCAGCTTTAATTTGAGGGTATTTACATCCAAATCAGGTGAACGGTGTAGGAATTACAACAGTTTGCATATGTGCCTCCCACTTGTTAAGGGACCAAAAGTAATGGGACAGAATAATAATCATAAATCAAACTTTCACTTTTTAATACTTGGTTGCAAATCCTTTGCAGTCAATTACAGCCTGAAGTCTGGAATGCATAGACATCACCAGACGCTGGGTTTCATCCCTGGTGATGCTCTGCCAGGCCTCTACTGCAACCGTCTTCAGTTCCTGCTTGTTCTTGGGGCATTTTCCCTTCAGTTTTGTCTTTAGCAAGTGAAATGCATGCTCAATCGCATTCAGGTCAGGTGATTGACTTGGCCATTGCATAACAGTCCACTTCTTTCCCTTCAAAAACTCTTTGGTTGCTTTTGCAGTATGCTTTGGGTCATTGTCCATCTGCACTGTGAAGCACCGTCCAATGAGTTCTGAAGCATTTGGCTGAATATGAGCAGATAATATTGCCCGAAACACTTCAGAATTCATCCTGCTGCTTTTGTCAACAGTCACATCATCAATAAATACAAGAGAACCAGTTCCACTGGCAGCCATACATGCCCACGCCATGACACTACCGCCATGCTTCACTGATGAG